>WAAB01003681.1:72255-117401 GCA_013389865.1 Piaya cayana
AACCTCATGCCATTGGTCTCAGCCCATCAGTCCAGCCTGTTCAGATCCCTTTGCAGAGCCTCCCTACCCTCCAGCAGATCAACACTTCCACCCAGCTTAGTGTCATCTGCAAACTTGCTAAGGGTGCACTTGATGCCTTCATCCAGGTCATTGATAAAGACATTGAACAGGGCTGGACCCAGCACAGAGCCCTGGGGACACCACTTGTGACCGGTCTCCAGCTGGAATTGACTCCTTCTCATCAGCCTAAAGACTTCTATATTACTTACAACTGGGAACAATTCCCACCAGAAACGTGTAGCTGGTTATAATTTGTTTCTTCTAACTCAGGAAATTTCCAGGAAGGTCTAATAGTAAACACAACAATGTGCCCGTAAGTTACAAATCAGCAGTCCTGTTTGTTTAATTCATTTGCCCAGAAAAATAATTAATGCAAAACTGATGGTGGTTTTTATTTGTTCCCTAAAACAATGTTATCAGTACATGCCCTCAGTGCATTTTTACTGCAATTATAAAGTTTTTTCCATCTGGAAAGTGAGTCAGCTTAGCTTTTCTTTTCTTTTAAACTAATGACCGTTTAATGTCAGATAAAAGGTTTAGAGGGAACGATTAAGTACCACTTTCAACAGAGGTGGTGGATATAATTGACTCAATTTACCCCTGACATTGGTTCAGGGCATTCTCACGTGTCTGTGTTGAAATATGTCAGAGTGAGGGACTCTGATGGAAACCCAGCACTCTTTCCATATGGGTGAGTGCTCATATTTTCGTCTCCATCATTCCAGCACATGCAACTCGACATCTCTAGCAGGTGTCCCCGTGCCCTTTGGGAAGGTGTAGCTAGTCCTAGTCCGGAACAAGCAACACCCTTCAAACAGCAGAGGAGAAGTTACAGGACAGATACGAGGCCAATAATAAAACACCCAAAACTAGATAATAAAACAAAATTCTCCACTTGGGTATTTGCCATCAGACACAGGCACAGCCCTCCCCTGATCCTCCAACTGCTGGCCACAGCCCATTTTTACTCAAACCCACCACTGTTTCTCTGGAAACTTCCAGACCAAAGAACTTTTGCTAATCTTTCATCTCTGTGTGCTCCTTTGATCCATTTTTCTTTCCCCCCATCACTACCATTTTCAAGGACTTGGGGTGATTTCTCCTGGAACGATGGGTTTTGACGTTTGCCCCCACAGGCAACCCTGTTGTGGGACTGGCTGCTGCAGCGGGGGCTGCCCCAGGGGCTGATGCTCCCATCCACTTGGTGCCAAACCTTCCCCAGATGTTTTCACCATGTCCCTTTTTCCTCTGGTTGTGAAGCTGCCAGGAAACACTCTGATTGCTCTTCTGAGGTACGAACCACTTGGCTAGGGTGGAAAGGTGTTTAATGAAGCACATACCATAAAGGTATGCACCCCATCACACAACATCCTGCTCCTGGCTCCCTTGCCATGCAGCGCTACACAGAAGCCACCTATAAATTTAAACGTGATGAATTCCACCTAAGGGCAAGGTTTTGGCTTGTTCCCAAGTCCACCAGTTTTCAAAAGCAATCCCTCCCTCCTGAGGTGTCCCTGAGCTGATATCTGGCTTGTCCCATGCCTTTGGAGAGCGATGTCCCCAGGAAGGAGAAGGGCTTCTCCAGAGCTGGCAGCTGAGCTGGCAGCGGTTGGTCCCACCACCTGAGTGGAGCCACTGCTTCGAGAAGCTAGCTGGGAAGGGTGAAGGTCTGTTTTCATCATCTTCTTTCAAGAACATGATGTGATCTCAGTTCACACCTTGAAGAGGTACGAAGCAAACATCCAGCCCTGAATCACTTGGCTGCTACAGCAGATTTTAGATTAGAGCACCTTGGGCCAAGTTCAGACCACCTACCACGACGTCTGACAGCAGCTCCACAGTTGGGCTGGCCAGGGCTAACCCTCTCCCCGTGCAGGCAATGGAGAGAGCACCCAGTTACTCTGCAGTGCCCTGGAGCTTTCAGAGCCAGACTCGCCTCCCACCCAGCAACTATTTTTGATGCTTTTCAGCAAATCACACTGTGTAGCTGTTAGGTTTCCCATAGCAAAGGGTCTACTGCTTGCATGGATCTCCTCCTGAAATCACGGGAAAAATCCAGCTGCAACATGCCAAATGGATGGGACTTGAATACTCAGATCCTCCGGGCAACAGAAGATCTCAGCCTGCATATATGCAAGGAGCTTGTACAATCAGGCTCCAAAGCACCGACCTCAAAACTTGCTCAAAACTTCAAGACTGAATGAGTAATCTCAACTTTTCCACCCCCGGAACAGGACCACTTGCAAATAATTGCCTGGCGTGCCTGGTGTGAAAGGGGTTGATAGTCTTCTCCTTTTCCAACCAGCTGGCAAGGTTAGCCAAAAAGCACTGCCACGTGCCAGCTCTGTCTCAGTGGTGAGCTAATGGGATGGTGCCTCTGCAGTGTGGGAAGGACTTTGGGATCCAAATATCACCAAGGGAAAATGCAAGCTAGGGTCTGCAAGCAGGGTGGCTGCTACCTGTGCAAAGGTCTTATGGAAAGGTGCCTCTGGTGCTTCTTGTTTGGGGTGGAGAGGTAACAGGGGCAGGATGGACTCCTTCAGCCAGTGCAGGAGTGTAAGAAATAACAGACCTTTGCAGTAGAACTGGGAAAGGACCAAAAGCACACCTGCAGGTATCTTCTGCTTTCTTCAGAGCTGTTCAACAAGTTCAAAACTAGAATGAAGTACTGTGGCTTCTTCTGGGTAGGATGGGAGAAGCACCCACGGGTACAGGAGTTTGCTGCCCAACGCCCATCCCCTCTGAGGCCAGTCTCCAGGCTCTCAGAGTATGAACCCAAAGGTTAATCACCGGGCCATATGTTAATTTTCCCAAGTTAAGAACTGCTGTCTTTCACCAGTTCTGAAGTTTGCTGCCTTTCATTGAAGTTCCCCGCCTGTGTTAAGAGAGCAGGTGAGCGGGAGATCCCAATTTACTTTCTCTGCAGTCTAGACTATTCATTACTTTCCTGTCTCCAAATGAAGCAGGCACAGTCCTTTCAATATCTCCATAAAGCATTCCCTCACCAGGCCTCTAATCATTTGCATTGTCAGGCTCTGAACACTTATTATTTCCACTATATCCCCTTTTGAGATCAGATATCCAGAGAGGAGCCTGGCGTGTTAGCCAGGGTCTCCTCCAGATCTCTGCTGTGAGCAGGCAGGCTTTCAGGAATAGTTTACATCCCTCTCTTTAACCATCCTCATATTTTGTTTTACTTTCCCAACAGCAAAAAGGAAAAAAAAAAAAAAAAAAGACCCCAGTATTGTTGCTGATAGCTCAATAGAAACAGAAATTATTAGAATTAATTTGGGGCTCGACAATGTGTATGCATAGCTTGAATTGTTCCTCGCCGTGCCTTGCCTTGCAGTCGTCAGGAGTGAATTTTATCTGCCATTGTGCTGCCCATTCACCTAGCTTTGTGTGGTCTGACAATATCTCAACCCAAGGTGGTATATGGTTGCAGGCACTGCCGCTCTCGTTATTTACAATGGCTAATTAAGATCCTGCTACAACCTTCATCCCACCCTTAATTCTTATGAAGCAGCCAACAAAAGGTTTTGATTTCCTTTTTGGCTGGAAGACCTTTTGGCTTCTGCAAAAAGGGGATTAAGAATGAAAGCACATAAAGGTATGTGCACAATCACAAAGTCATAACAGCTCTCTGAGTGCAGTCTCCCAGGAATGAAATGCAGCATTAGCAAGGAGGACTAATTGGGACTGGTTTAAAGAGTGCACATTGTGTAGCCGAGTCCGGTTAACACTTTTGATCAGGCAGACAACACAGCCACAAATTGCTTTCTTCCCCCTCCAAAATATCTGACCCTGCAGGAAATGGTGTTTTACCTTTCCCAAGCAATCCAGACAGACAGACAGGCAGACGGACGGTGCACGCGAGCTGGGTGAGCACCACAGGTCACACCAGCTGCTCTGCCATGCACAGCCTGGACAAGCCCAGCTTCGTGGGGGCTCTAGGCAGATGCAGAGTCCTTGTCCCCAGCGCTTGGCCTCGGAGGTCCTGGGGGCTGGTGGTGGCTCTCGTCAGGGTCAATGTCAGCATGATTTCAGGATCAGATGGAGCCATTCAAGTGCAACTCACCCAGACTCCAGGGAGAGTTTTGGGCACCACTTGTGCAGATTTCATAGGAACTGCTCTCCATCGTCTCTTTTCCTTCAAGCAGAGATGGGTGCAGGTCCTCAATCTCAGATTCCCACCAGAGAATGTCACCATTGCAAAACTTGCTTTGGAGGAAGCAACCCTTCCTGCTGCCTGGTCCTTCTGTGTTCAGTTCTGGGCCCCTCACCACAAGAAGGATGTTGAGGCTCTGGAGCAACGAAGCTGGGGAAGGGGCTGGAGAACAGGCCTTATGAGGAACAGCTGAGAGAGCTGGGGGTGTTTAGCCTGGAGAAGAGGAGGCTGAGGGGAGACCTCATTGCTCTCTACAGCTACCTGAAAGGAGGTTGTAGAGAGGAGGGAGCTGGGCTCTTCTCCCAAGTGACAGGGGACAGGACAAGAGGGAATGGCCTCATTCTCCACCAGGGGAGGTTCAGACTAGATATCAGAAAGAAATTTTTCACAAAAAGGGTCATTGAGCACTGGCAGAGGCTGCCCAGGGAAGGGGTTGAGTCACCTTCCCCAGAGGGGTTTAAGGGACGGGTGGACGAGGCACTGAGGGACATGGTTTAGTGTTTGATAGGAATGGTTGGACCTGATGATCTGGTGGGTCTTTTCCAACTTGGTGATTCTATGATTCTATGATTCTGCAGGAGGGCACCCCTCAAAGATTCTGCTCAGAGCTCCAATCCTCAGAGCTTGTTCCCAGCCCAAAGGCCTCCCCTTTTAGTTCCTGCATCACCGAGCCAGCTCTGTTAGCCAAGCCTGGGAATCTGGTTCGTTAGCTCTTGGCAATGCCATCCCCAAAAATGTCATGGCATGCAGAAATCTATGAAAACCAGAGACCCGAGACATGTGTTTTTGTTTGTTTGCATGTGCCAACATTTCCAATGGCTCAGAAATGTGTGCCTGTGAAGGCTGCATGTGTGTTATTCATTTAGGATCACTTTCAGCCCTTATAATATGAGGCTCATTTTATCCTTTTGAAAGCTCTCGAGCAGAGATGATCACAGCCCCAAAGCCTGCCATGGCTGTAAACAACATTTAAGCTCTACATAGCTGTCCCTCCTCGGAAAATAGTCCCGTGAAGGAGTGAGTTTTCACTATGTGCTCGTGTCAGATACATCAATAGATAGGCAGCTCGTTCCTCTATGCTCCTTTGTAAAGCCCAGCCAAGATTTTTACATTCTGATTCATGCAAATACGATCATATGATCAAAGTAACATGTGCTACCTCCCAGGAACTAATGCACTAATCGCTGGCACGCCGCAGGCCACGGCCTATCTCACACCATCGCTTTCCCTCCTTGTTCCTGATGCTGCTTCCTCCTGTCCTTGCACACAACATCCCTCAAAGCAGACAGCTGGCTCTGAACCAGCAGGGACAGAGTATGCTTCAAGCCAACTCCCTCACGGTCTCACGAGATACTCAGAGAGCCTTCACTTGTCTTCTCTCTGCTCTGCAGCTGAGTTTCTGATGGTGGATGTCTCCTGGCTACTGATAGAGAGGTGGTGTACCCCAAAATGTGTGTGGATCCCCTAGCTAGGAAGTTTTAGGGTGAAATCCCCCAATTTCTGCCATGATTTCCACCGCTCCTTTCATTCACTCAGAGTGGAAGCAGCTTCAGAACTGCCACTTCTGGGAAAGAAATCCGGCCCTTCCAAGCCTGTGACTGCACAAGCTGGGGAAAATACAGCCCAAGGGAGGAGTAAGTCCTTGGCATCCCCAGAAAGAGGAACTGCAGCATCACCTGTGGTGCTTCCCCTGGCCAGACCAAGCTGTGTTTCATCCAGAACATCCCTCAAAACACACCAGGAACCTCATGACACTTGCGCTGCTTAACCAAGAAAGAAACTCCCATTAGAGCCTTCAAAGTGGTTACATCTTCTGTTATTCCTGGCCACCGCAGCTGTTTTTTTCAAAACAAAGGCAGTGGTTTCTATCTTTTAGGCCTGAGCAGACCAATTCATCTCACTTTAGATTGGTCTGATGTGGCTTGGGAAACTCAACCAGTTGTTTCCCAAGCCCAGTGTAACACAGTTACGTTTCCTGTGGCTCAGCCACGAGTCCCCCCAGCCTGGCACACGCCGGGATGTGCAGACAGTTACCCCTTTGTCAGCTCCATAACTGGAAATCAAGTCTTGCCCAGGGAGGTGTCGGCCACCTCAAGGCTGCCCTGGGTGGACTACAATTTTCCACAACTTTCTGTATAGAAACAAGTCCCACCCAAAACAAACGTAGCCAGGTACTGCAGTGGTTGTCACCAGCCTGGACCTCACAGCTTCATTTGTCTCTGTGGGTCAGAGGAGAGCCGTGTGCGTATCAGTTCTTGCTGTCAGACAGGGATCTACAGGTGATGCACGGAAGGGGGTATTTGTGTCCTACATCTGCTTGGAGTGCCACATTAACATGGGTGTTGTGAGCTTAAAATGCCACCAGAGAAAGGAAATGGCTTTATGAGCTTTTTTCCCCACCTCAGTCAGGATTCAGCCTCTGGAGAGAAAGAGGTGGCAGCAGAAACAGGTAAGACGTGGCCAACCCAGGGAAAGTTTAGGCTCTGAACCCCTCAGTGGGCTCTGGGGTAGGGGGTGGGTGTTATGCAGGGCCTCAGCCAGGGCTGTGAAGAGGTGTTTGCTAAAGAAACAGTAAACTCCCACGGAAGTGGAGATTTAGAGAGGTTTTCAAATCTATTTAGACACTTTGAAAAGAGCATCAACTGAGAAACTGTCAGGTAAGATTATTTTACACATCAAATACTGCTTTTGCTTTCAAAGGGAAGCCTCTGTTTTCTCTATTTTTCCTTTAACATTACCTATATTTAGAGAGATCAAGTAAATTCTTAAACAGGATGAAGTGAATGGTTTTGGTAAACCCAAATCTCTCCACCCAGTACTTTGTCTCACTTAAAAAAAAAAAAAAAGAAAAGTTTCAGTTTGACCTGATTTTTCCTCCCTAATTTTTCAGCTCACACCGTTGGAAATAACAGAGTCTACGTAGGTTACATCATTCGTGAGGAATCTCCTCTCATCCGTCTCCAAATGAATAACAACAAACATTCAGAAAATAATTGAAGTTTTATATATATCCCTTGGCCATTCAGGTGGTATGGCTGGCACGAGACTCAGGCACTTTAAACAGCTGTTGTGAATCTTAAGTATAAACTTCCACCCTTTGGCACTCCACCAGGAAATTATGCATAGGAATATACCTGCTTTCCCTTGCGGCAGGCAAAAAATCATGATGTTTAATACCTGGAGAGTGGACAGGGAGAGAAAATCTTTTTTCCTGGGGTTATCCACACTTGTCTGAGCCTTTCTGCTACATTGGATGCGTAGGACCAAGAGGGGTTTGGGGCTGCCCTGAGACAGCAAAGGGTTTCACAAGGGGCATTTACAGCTACACCAACATCCACACACCTCCTCATCCTTCATTAGCAGTTGCCTGCACTGCAGAGAAACTCAGAGCCCTAAAAAAAAGGGCCACCACTCCACATACACACTTTTTCACATATTACAACCTTATTTTTCAAAGGTAGGTAACACAGCATGCTCTTAAAGCCAAATTCATCTATGTTTTCTATTACCTAAGCTGTCCCACCTAAAGCCACCTCTGTTTGCTCAGAGTCAGATCTTTTCTTGGTGAACAAACTCTCCTAGACAAGACAAACTCCTAAACCATCTTCTCCAGCTGGAGGCTGAGGTCCTGGCAGAAAACTCATCCCACTGTTTATGTGTAAGTATGGAGGCACAAAAATTCTCAGTGAATCCAGGAAACCTGATGGACATCTGTGGGACAAAACCCTGTGCATAGCACATTGCATATGCCTGTCTAGCCTTGCTCTGACAACTGGCGTAGGCTGGGCTTTTGCTTAAACCAGACCCAACTTCCACCTTGCCACGGTTCCACGAACCAAGGTGAATAAGATATTGCAAAGACCAAGACAATTCAAGGTGGTGTAGCCACCAGGGATGAGCCATGCTCACGCCTCATGTTGCTTTCTAGGTTCTCCTCCAAGCTCTGCTCCAACGCCACTCGCATCTCCTCACAGACACATCAAGTTCATGGGTGCTAGAGCATCCAGTTTATTTAGGTTATGGCCTAACTCCAGAAGTCTTGTATGTAAAACCTTGGTCTTATCTTCTCATGATGGGGCATTGGGGCATCAGGGCATCATGCCTGACCTAGACTTTAGTTTTGTCCCAACTGCTTCTTCCTCTCCTTGCCTCACATTGTGGCACTTATTGGAGGGCCACGTTCCCAAAAGCTAATATTAATTGTGCAGATACCACACTCGCTGGCATGTAAGAGGTACTGTAGGAGAAGAGATCAATCCTTCTGCATATGTAGGCAGCACCTTCAGGCAGGTGCAATAACCCCCTGCTTGCACAAGGGCACAGCTAGAACTGCAAGCATACAAAAGAGGCTTCCCCGGTGCTTCACATCTGCTAAACACTCTTCTCTAACTGTGACCCTGTGAACTAGGAGGTGATCCCGAGGTAAACAAGACTGCAAGGACAGCCCCAGAAAACAATCACCATGTTTCACATGCTGGTGTTCCCAACAGACACCTAACTAAAAGCTGCTGGTGGCAGGAGGGGCAGAGCAGGCTAAAACAGGGCACACCAGGTGCAGCAACGACCTGGCTTCACAGTGCAGAGCCTGCAATGGCACCTGCATTTGTATCAAGAAGGCAGAGGTAGAACAAATCTACTGGCTGTTGAGCAGGAAAGACCACACCAGCTTTTGGGGCTCCAGCTGCAGAGATGTCAACCTAGTCAACTGCTCCCACTTGCTGACAGCTCCAGGATAGCTCCCTGGTGAGCTGGAAGACATCTAGCACAGGGACCAGGACATTCTTTGTCTTCTCAGCCAGCAGTGAGCCCTACACAAGGCATGACAACACCATAATGCAAGGTTTGTCCTGGTTGAACTAGACACAGAGCCTGGCTGAGCTTTGACTTCCAACCCTTCACCATCACAGGACCAGCATGAAAGACCTACCACCCGGAATGTCTCACCAAACCGCAGTCTGGTTGGTGCCACACACTCAAAGTATCGACAAGAAACTTCCCTGGACCTCTGAAGCTTCCCTCCTGGGATGAACTCACCTTTCGGTGTGCACAGCTTCACGACAAACCAACCACAGCGTTACCAGAACATGCCACTATCTGATCTCATCTAGGAAAACATTGCTACAAATCCAGCAGTATTTCTGAAACAGTAGCTACAATATGCTCTTATTAAAACCAATTAAGCAGTGTATTTGTTTAAAGTGTGCCCACCCAGAGCTCCACACACATTAATGTCATCAGTTGCTTCAAGCAATAGCCTAGCATTATGCTCCTTGCTGTTGAGGTTATTACCACAATAGTAATTAAATCCTCGTTAACAATCTTCAGTTATGAAATAAATAAAACGTAATAGCCTACACAGGGAAATCTCAGCTCATATTCAGGGAGTCTGAAGACTTTCTGAAAGGAGCAAAGGTTCAGCACTGCAGACAAGCTGCTGCTTCAGTCTGGAGGTCAGCAGAGAGACTTGGCCAACGGGGATGTTGCCACAATCTCTGGCCTAACCACTAAGCACAACACAGAACCATCACATGCCTGGTGGCTGCAAGCACAAGGCTGTCCATCACATGGATGTCCTCTGTTTCTGTTCATTTCTTGAACATCTCCTCCCAAGGACACCCTCTTGCCCAATCTGAAGGTGCTCCAAGTGCACCTTTGCCCCGCTTTTGTTTTTAATAAAGCCTAAGAAGCAGATATATGTTCACACACGAATGCTCAATGCATACGGTTCTCAACCAACAAGTCTCTCTGACAGCACCTAACCCAGGTGAGCAACATATCTCCTCACCATACAGACTTTTCACACTCCAAGGAACCGTCTCAATCCTGTCTGGTAAATACTCTTGTAAACCAACAATGCAAATACCAGAGGCCCTTAGTGACAACTGCATGGTCCCTAGTTCACATAAGCCAGTCTCCAGTCCCAGCGGGCATTGCAGTACAGGCTGCAGATCTTCCCTGGTTGCTCTCAGCCTCATAGGAGATCAGCCCAGCCTTCCTCAGCGTTTACCACCTCCACCCCTTCAGATTTCCCCAACGGCAAACAAACCTTGTCAGTCTGATGGTGAAACCATCAGTGCCACGGGCCATGGTGATATTTCAAGGGGAAAAAAAGCACCAATAAATCCTTCCTCACTCTGGAAATCAAATGGGTTTCTCCTCTTGGAGGCATTAACATGGCTGATCTCCAGCTGCGCCCAATCCCCCACCTCTTCTTGCATTCCTCTGAACTTTCCCCAAATCTCTCCCACATGAACCAATCTGAAGGCAAAGCTGGCACGGCCTTCTGGCCTCCATCAAGTCCATCACTGTGCCATCAGGTCCTGCTTCCATGCAGGTCTCCAGATGCACTAGGAGAGCAGTTCCCAGTAAATTCACTGGGATAGAGGCTGCTTGAGTGACTGCCTATGCTTAGCTGGGGTCAAGGTATGCCCAGCTTTTCCTGGAGCAGCACGAAGTGACCCTGTTTAGCACTGTTCATTTTTCCCTAGGCGTGCGAGGTTTGGAGATTGGTTCAGATAAGCATCCTCGAGCTTGCACGCTTATCTGCACCATCTCCCAAATGGCTTTGATCTGCAGGATTTGGCTGCAGCTCTCAAAGTTATCTTGAGAAAGCTTGTTCTGGGGAGAGTTGTTCTCCTGATTAACAAGAAAAAGCTTTCTTAGTGGCTTTGAGCATTTTCAGGCCTGGCTGGAATCAGCGATTGTAGCAATGTCTGCACACAGAGAGATGGAAAAAGTCAAGTGATTTTCTCATTAAAGTTTCACTTAGGCTCCATTGCCATTTCAGCTCAAATTTGAGGTCGGTTATTTCATTCTTTTTTTTTCTCCCTACTCTCTGCTTAATGCTGTCTCATCCAACACACCTCATGGGCCGGTCTGCACACACAGATTCACACTTTGTGGCTTTACATCATCTGGGTCCCATGCAGAACATCTGGGACGAACACTGGTTGGACTGACAAGGAGAGCAGGCATCAAAGAGCTGGGAGGGGGATTTGGTCAATCTACAACAAGCTTTAAAAGATACACTATTGAATTAAATAACGGAAACAACTAGCTCCTCTCAAAATCTCCTCCAGTGAAGGAAATAAAAGCCACACATACGTATGTGTTAATTGAGTCAGAAGCTAATTTTCCAGTTCACCTTTTGCTTGGCCAAAGCTTTAGGAAATATTCATTGGACTAAAAGTACCAAAGCTAAGTCCTGCTCTTGAGAAATGCCAGCGTGGATTCCCTCACTCTCAGCCCATCATCAACCCGCGCAAGATTTCTTCCTTGTCGGAACAACAAGGGAAGAGGAGGAAAACGGTATTAAGGAGGAATTACAGAATTAGCCATGAAGTTTATAATGGGGAAACTACCCCAAATATACCCTGCTGCCCTCATAAAAGATAAATACGCATTTTAAAAAAAAAACAAAACACTGCTCAGGGAGGGGAAAGAAGTGTGAACAGCAAAAATATGTACATGTGTTTTAAATAACTTTTTTAATTGTTGAGGCAGTAATACTTGGTTCATGGAACTGCAATATACAGAGAGGTGAAATAAATAGCTTATATATATATAATATATATAATATAGCTGGTTTTAAAATATTCCCTTATCATTGGTGTACTAGGTCATCTTGTAGTCACTTGAATGTAGTTAGCAGCATTCTCCAGAACTGAGCATAATGCAGGATCACGGAGCCGTGACACCTTATGTCGTCAGAAAGGTTACAGAAGATCGATGCGTCGAGAACTCCATGGAAACTCAATCACTGTGGCACACACCATCTTGTCTGGGGCCGGCGTGCAGCAGACAATAAATAGATTACTGCAAAAACCGGCACTTTTCAGGGCAGGGTCTCAGTAACTTTGGGAAAAGAACTTTGGTTTTCTTTGGTTTTATTTATTTATTTTTAATAATTACTTTTTGTTTTCTCCTCTGGGAATATGATAAAAAAGTTGTCCTTAAAAAAAAAAAAAAAAAAGGCGAAATAAGCACCTGTGTGTCATCAACAACAAGAAGTCAATTTAAATAGAGCAGTTCGTTTTGTTTTTCAAGTCACAATAAATCCCTAACAGCTTTTCCCCAGCGTTTGCCATCTAGTCTTTATTAATTTTTTTTATTTTTATTTTTTTTTTAAACACAATGTACAAAAATAGAGCTTCTTCCTTATTTTTCATGTAAAAATATTCCTCTGGTGCAGTTTTTTTTTTTTGTGTGGTTTATTACTGTGACACTGGATTTTGTCTGTTTTTAACTGGGGTTGGTGGGTCGTATTCTCTTAGTCCTCTTGGTGACTGTTGTGTACTTGAAAGGTTTCTGTATCTCCACTTGCCCCTTTGGGTACCGCTTCATAAAATGTACATCTTGCTGGTTTTCCCGGGTCTTGGGCCCTTTCCGTGGCCTCCCTTTTTTGGTGAATCCAACATACCAGCCTGAATATTTCGCTGACATCAGTGCCGTATAGTTGTTTTCAAGGACTTTTTCAATGAAGACACACTCCTTGCTGGTGCCATCAGGCTGCAAAAGGGGGGAAAAAGAAAAAAAAATCATTATCTCGGTGACCAAAACCCAATTTGGCATCAAAAAAGCCATCACATCTGGACTTTGGTTTTAGTTCAAACATGGCAGCAGCAGCAAACATCAGCTGAAACAGAAATGATTTTTAAAAAGCATGAAAGTATGAGGTAATAATTTCACTTTTTTTAAATGCCCTATCCAAGGAGAAAAAGATTTCTCAAAGACAACAGGTAAGTTTATCCAGTCCGGATCCTCCAATCACAAGAAAAGCAAGATATTTTGCTTTTTCCACTAGGAAAGGAGGATGAATTGAACTCTTTCCAGGGAAACATCAGACTTAGTCATAAAATATAGAAAAATCAGAATCTCACAGGGGTCAAACAAAAGCGTTGCCACTTCTACCGCTCACTTGTGACATGTTTTCTGAAATACCTTACAGGCTTGCATCCATATCTACCCAAATCCCACTAAAATAATGATTTAATCTAAATCTAAGCCTTAAAACTCTCCCCCGCAGCATCCTGGGCACAGTATCTGGCAAACAAAGCACGTGGAGCTCAGAAGATGAGCCAGAGGGATGCTGCCGGCATCGAGGACCCCAGACCCATTCCCATCCCTGAATCCAACTGCTTATTTTGGAGCTGCATTGTACACCACTGCTGGGCTTCATCTCACATCCCTGAGCAACATCAGCAGTGGAAAGGGCCTTTCCCGTGCTGCAGTGGCTCCCCCAACACTCCAACATCCAACCAGCATCCTAATGCGACTGGGGTACTACAGGGCAGCAGTGTCCTCAGCCACCAGGTCTACCCACAGCTCTGCTGCCAGAGGGGGTGACACAAGTGCCCGATTTCATACCTCCACTCTCTCAGGGTTGTTTTTTGTTCAGAAGAGAGTTCAATTCCTGGTGGCAGAGGTCTTTCCCCTTTCCCCGCCTTTCAATCTCAGCCTAAAAGCAGCCATGCAGAGCTCAGATACCTGGCCTACCAGTGTCTCTGAACAACATTCTTTCCACTCTGATTCAATTGGTAATAAATAAAACTGGTTTCCCTAAGTCGAGTCTGTTTTGCCTGTACTGACAAGCGATCTCCCTGTCCTTGTTTCAACCCTTGAGCCTTTTGTTCTATTTTCTCTCCCCTGTCCAGCTGAGGAGGGGAGTGAGTGTGGTCTGGGGATCTGGTGTCCAGCCAGGGTGACTCTACCACACAGGGTTAGGGTCACTCTACCACACAGGGTTAGGCTCAGCTTAGAGATCCAAACTAACAGACCTAGAACTAGAATGCGAGGATCTTGGGCTAATTCATACAGTACACGCAACATGGAGTTGCAGCATCACTCAACAGCATCTTTTAAGTCCCTTGGCAAAGGGGAAATTCTTCTCGCCTATAAACTTCTGCCAGAAAATACGTTTTGCCCTTTAATTGCTGAGTTACTGGCACCGCACCTAGAATGTCACACACCGTTGTGTGCGCCAGTACTCCGCTTTATGCATCAAGAGTTAGTAGGGAGTAGATACAGGCTCACTTGCTCACTTCAGTCCTGGATGCTGTCTCAGCTCTGGGTGCTTTATGGATTCTGGAGAGGAATAACGAAGCATCACACAGGACTTAATCTAATGCTCAGCAAAGCCAAAGGAAGGATTTCCATCTTAGTATTAGCTCAATACAACTCCCCACTCAAGTAAAATAAAGAGTTTTTCAGTACCACAGGCCCATGCTTGCTGTTATGCTTACTGTTAAACTCACCCCATCCGAACTAAACAGTATCAGACCCACTCAGTCTTCAGACATTTCACTCCTCCCATCCCTGGGGGAGGTAGGAAAGCCACCGCAGCGTGACCAGCACAGCACCCGCAGTGATGGCCCCATCCCAGGCTGCAGTAGCTCTGCTCAGGGGCTCCTCTGGGCATCACAGATGGGGTGAGGAGCTCAGCCCAGCATGTTCACTACCCCTTCCCCAAGGCCAAGTCAGCTTGCTCTCTCCTAAAAGCCTTCCCAAAAAGTCCCGCACAATCACAGCAGGGTTTGGTGCAGTTTGTGGGAAGGATAGGAGGGAAATCACTCAGGCTTCCCCAATCCCCAAGTAAACGTCTATGAGCTACAGAGCTTTGAGATGGGAACTAACAGGCACAACAACCTAAACTGGAGTCACGCAGGCAACATCATCACTAGTTTCCAGGATCAGCCATCCCTTCCTGGCTCAATAACTTTAGGAGAGCTTCAATTCAATCTGTGCAACAACATGTGATGCTTACTGTAAAGTTAAATGTTAAATCATCAACGCACAATCCTGCCTAAAGGGTTTCGTTATCATGGGTACATCTCATTAATTAAGAGGGCACTGGAGATCACAGCAACTTCTGCATCAGACATGCTAATCCAGGGTCCATGTGCCCCGTTGTATGAGACAAAGCCAGCTCTGCGGTAGGACTGGCAATCTCCATCCCAGGCTAGGCACTAAAAAGGTCTAATTTTATCATCTACAACTGGAAGCTCACAAACGCTTTAATGAATGGCAGAACTGGGCAATGCTCAATGGTTCCAGTTCCTGGGGGGAGTTGTTCTCCAAGCCCTGGGTTTGATCAAAGCCACATGAGTGGGGAAGGGGGAAATCAGTCGACACCACAGGGTTCCACCAGGTTTCAATGGGAAGCCATAAAACCAGCCCCAGGTTTCTCAGGGCTCAGCCCACTACAAACCTTTCCCCAGTGAATGGAGAATTTTTAAACAATGCCATGGCTGGGTTTCAAATCCACCCAAACCCAGGTGCTGATGAACCGACCGGATCCGTACCGCAGGGGGAGCAGGTAATTGGAAGGGCCATTTCCCCCACGTTCGTGGAAAGGTCCTGGATTTGAGCCCTGACCTTGTTGCTAGGAGAATTAAGGCGTTTTCATGCAATTTGGGAGGTTTCCGCTTTTACAGCAATGGCAGTTTCTCATGGAAAACGAAGGCTGGAATGAAAAGAAAACGTGTGTGTAGGAGGGGGAAGTTATTCTATTAATAACAAAAAAGTGTTTACTTATACCTTCAAATTTGCCAACAGAACCCAAGACGGAGACAGGAGGTGGAGGAATAACAAGGTGCAACTTCAGGCCAACCTCAGGGCTAATTTGAAGTAAACAAGGTGCATGAGATAAAATAACTTCGTTCTGGAAGAGGAAGAGCTAAACGATTTGATCATATGAAATTACAGTAACATTTAAAAGTACCTTGAGATAAATCAGGATAAAGACCTCACTTCCCCAAACAGAGCATACCTGTACGTGCTAAGACACGTCAGAGCCAGACAAATGATTTTCAAATGCTTACAAGATGATTTTGCAGCATCTTTATAATCCCCAGGAGAATAAACCATTCGCACACATTGCCTATGCTATGGAGAGCTGAGCCCATGGCAAACTATTGGGGAAGACTCAATTTCTGAGGTTTTTCAATAATTGTTAATTGTCATCTTGTTTTCACCAGGTGACCATCATTTAAGGTCTAATCATGCCCCTGTATATACATAATGGTTATAAATTGGAAAGGGGCAGATTTAGACTAGTCATCAGGAGGAATTTCTTCACGATGAGAGTGGTGAGCTACTGGCACAGGTTGCACAGGGACATGGTGGCTGCCTCATCCATGGTGTTCAAGGCCATGTTGGATGGGCCTTGGGCAGCCTGATCCAGTGGGAGGTGCCCATGGCAGGGGGGGTTGGAACAGAATGATTTTTTAAGGACGCACAGCCAGCCCTACAGAGGCCCCAAGCTGTCCCACATGTGCTCAGGGCACAAGCTGCTCCCATGTTTCACTCACCACCATCCCACAGATAACATCTCCAGCCATGTTCCCTGCTCAAAGCAGGATGAGAGCCATTGCAGAGGCAGAACTCTGCTCCTGAAGATGGCACAGGCTCTCTTTGAGTTGGAACCTCCTTGTACCTGTGATGAGGGCTCACAGGAAAGCTGGGGAGGGGCTCTTGATCAGGGATTGCAGGGATATGATGAAGGGGAACAGTTTTAAGCTGAAAGAAGGGAGATTAAGATGACAACTTCAGAAGAAATGTTTTGCTGTGAGGCTGGGGAGGCCCTGGCCCAGGCTGCCCAGAGCAGTGGTGGCTGCCCCATCCCTAGAGGAGCTCAAGGCCAGGCTGGATGGGGCTTGGAGCCCATGATCCAGCGGGAGGTGTCTCTGCCTATGGCAGGGGAGATGGAACAGGATGATCTTGAAAGTCTCTTCCAATCCAAACTATTCTATGATTTGATTCTATGATTCTATGTTAAGCTACCCATGAACCACCAATTCTGCTCCAGGGAGCTGCTGCCTGTCTGTGCAACAAGGCTATGACACCACAGAGCTGACAACTTGCACTCAGTTCTTTGCATAGAAACAATTCTAAGCATTTTTTGTTTAAACATGCCCCTAATAGCCATGGGAAGATGCAATAGCTGTTAGCCAGACTTCTCAAAAACATCTTATAAAATGCCTGCTCTAAATGCCACCTTCCACAGAAACCCTTCGAGCATCACCTTGATCTGCACAGAGGCCAAAGGAAAGTGCACTGGTAAAGGCCAGGCAGCACAAAGCACTGGCTCCAGCACCACATCTCTGATAGCTAATAACTGGGGACCAGTCCCGGACACAGCAAGCCACTACCCAGACACAAGGCAGTGGACCTGAGCAGCTCGAGCCCCTTTAGCAAGCAAGGCTAGAGCAGCAGCAGCATCCCTGGCAAGGGAGATCTCAAGTGCGGGACTGTTCATACCCCATGGGTCAGTTGCAGCCAGCGTGCAGCTGAGGCAGCGGAGCTGAAGCAGCTAAGCTGGAGCCAGCAGCTCTCCGAGTGCCCTGAGCTTACCAAGAAACAGCACCGGATTGTTTGTGCAGAGCATTTGGCGATGGGCTCTCCAGTCTTAAACGTGAAACATGTTGAACTGACACTAAAAGAGAATTAAGTGGCAAAGCATTTGCTGCTTCTACAATTACACTCGGGAGCGCTTTAGTGCTCCTGCTCTCCTTTTTTATGACCCAACTTGGTCTTATTGTAGTTTGGCTTTCTCGTTTTAAGTTCTCCAAATGGAAAGGATCAAAGGGCTCTTTGTTGTCGTAGCAGGAGCGCTCCTCTGAGCGAGGCATTCCTGCCACTAACAGCTTGCTGCTCAGGGGGAATTCACGACAGCCTCTGTGCCACCAGCCTGAGCCAAAGCATTAGCAGGTGCAGCAGCCGCCTCCGCCTTCTCCCCATTAGCCTGCCACACTAAGCCACCTGAGCAGCTTTTTATGGGAAAGGGAGGCCAGCACAGGTTTTCTCATTTATGCTTCACAAATCTGGCTCAGTGGGCACCGACAAATCCAAACTTCACTCAGCTTTTACGGCAACAATAAGCTCATGCAAGCAGCTTGGGTAACACCACAGTGCAGGGAGAGATGCCTCCAAAACTGAAAGGTTTCTCTATTTGCACAAATTAAGCCCCACAAGTGATGCTGTGCTAAGCTTTTGTTAGCTGAGCTTATGCTAAAACACTTCCATCCTTCTCAAACGATGTTGCAATTAGAAGCTCTCTGGGTAAGGAGACTGAATGCACTGGTGATGTGCTGCAAATAATACCAAACACCAAACTGTAGGAAACACCTCTGTGACAATCCAGGAATGCCGGCTTGGCACAGGGCACAGCGAGACTCAACCTTTCATGTGAGATGGGGATAACTCTCGTGTCTCATTATCACCTCTCTGCAAGTTCAGTCCCCTGAGAGCAAAGTCAAATTGCGGAGATACGAGCTCTCCGTACAAGCAGGATTACTTTCCTCTGCAAGGAAAGCAAGCCCCCCCTCCTCTTAAAAATCCCAGAGCAGGGAAAACTACCGCTCATGCAAAAGGTTTCAAGAGTTGTACACACTTAAGGGGTTTCTAAGTTAAAACCCTGAAAATGGACCTTTTCTGCATCCCTCCCTCTCCCTCCTCAGACAGACAGAGGGTTCCAGGGCAGCAGTACCCCAGAGTGCTGGATCTCATGCCACCCCCAGGCACGAGGTGCACCCACTGAGCTCAGCAGTTCTTTCAAAGACTTGCTGAGAATTCCCCTTGAACACTGGCACTGTGAGATTCACATCATGCATGATAAGGAGGAAATCCTGCCCTATTTCCTAAATTTTGGAGCAATGACAGCGTGGATGCTTGGGTTTTCAGGAGATGAACGGCTCAGTGGTCCCAGTAAGCCTGAAGCATCCCCAGCTGAGGACCAAGGGCTGGTGCACCTAGCATCACCAATTCCCCCTGTAAAGCCCCAGAGCTGTTTATGCAGCATGCACCTGGGCACACGGGATTTTCAGGAAGCATTTTACTTCTCTGTGGTTTTGCACAAGCTCGTCTCAAAGTCAGAGGTCAGACTCACACAGTCATTTGGTTGGAAAAGGCTTTTGAGATCATCACGTCCAACCATACCTGTCCACTGCTAAACCACATCCCTGAGCACCTTATCTACTGTCTTTTAAACACTTCCAGGGACGGGGACTCAACTACTGCCCTGGGCAGCTTCTGCCAGTGCCTGAAAACCCCTTCAGTGAAGAAATTTTTCCTAACATCCAACCTGAACCCCCCCCGGCACAATATGAGACTCGCTCTGCATCACTTGGAAAATCCCAAGAGGATGAAGGTAAGGCAGAGGCTATGTTAATGCCACAGCTTTTAGCACGGCCACCTCTCCCCCTTCACACATACACCCTTTAAAGGGAGGTCAAAAAGTGTGACAACGAGGTGAGTGTGGCAGCTGTCAGACGCAGCAGTGCTGTGGGAAATATCACCCCCTCGCAGCACAACAAATCTGAGTGCCCTGGCTGCTGGTGAGCTGGACCCAGTTCATGCACTTTATAGTTATTATCAGGACAGATCCAACATCCTGCTGTTCAGCATCCTGGATTTATGGCAAGGCATCCTCACCACAGTGACACCTCTTGACCCAAATGCACCTAGAAAATCAGCTGAGCTACATCTATAACTGCCAAGAGTTACTCAGCTTCATGCACGTTTCCTCCATCCCTCTGGCCTCTGAACTTGCAGAATCCTCTGAGGAAAATACTTAGGAGTCATGACGGGCAGTTCAATAAAAGTGTCTGCCAGCACAGTGGAGAGGTTAATTATGTATAGAGGACATCTAAGTGCATTCATTAAGCAGGGTAAGTAATACAAAACCAATGCGGAGGAGATTTTCCAATGAGAAGGTACGTCTCCACTCAGAAGCCCAGATTCAAAGCAGAGTGATGGGACCTAAGGGCATCAAAGGACACTGTCCTTCTTTGTGCCAGACACAGCAGAAGCTTTGGGAACCAAGGAAAGAAGGGTTTGAAATATTTATTTCTACCTTTCATCAAAAAACTCCCATTTTAGAATCACAGAATGGTTTGGATTAGAAGGGACTTTCAAGATCATCCAGTCCCAACCCCCAGCAATGGGCAGGAACACCTCCCACTGCATCAGGTTGCTCAAAGCCCCATCCAACCTGGCCTTGAACACCTCCAGGGATGGGGAAGCCACCACGTCTCTGGACAACCTGGGCCAGGACCTCCCCACTCTCACAGCAAAACATTTCTTCTGAAGATCTCATCTCACTTTCACCTCTTTCAGCTTAAATAGAAATTCCAAACTGCTATGTGTACTTACTATTAATGACGAGAAGCATCTATCACTTTTAAAATTAAATTCATGGTACCAATAGAAAATCTAGGAAAGTTTAATTTAAGTAAAAACTGCAGGTTTCCTGCAATAAGAAGGTACTGCTTCTGGAGATGTGAAACCACAGGCAGGTCACTGATGTAACATTTGAGCAGATCTATAACATTTACCATTACCTGTATCTACCTTCTCCAGTTGCATGTATGCTTCTAGGTGCCAACTACAGTAAGAGCTGTGAAGGCATTTTTACCCATGCATACAAAGCACAACCTGTTTGGTTAAATGCACTGCCAGGGTTTTCCGTGGTTCTTTTTAGA
Source organism: Piaya cayana (assembly GCA_013389865.1). Classification (NCBI taxonomy): domain Eukaryota; kingdom Metazoa; phylum Chordata; class Aves; order Cuculiformes; family Coccyzidae; genus Piaya; species Piaya cayana. Next base: position 92,962 of record WAAB01003681.1, read on the forward strand.
CCTGTCATCTCGAACCTCCACCAAGACTCACAGGCTAGTCCTGAACTGTCTATAAAAGCCAACTAAGAACAGCAGCACATTTTTGCGGACTTAAACCCATTCTGTAAGGATCTATACCACTATAGGAATATATGGGTATTTTTAATTGTTTAAAACCTCAGGTCCAGACGATGAGTGGAACAAGAACATAAGACTCCAACAGCTGCTGACCCCATAGCAGGTCTGGTATAAACCATAACAGGTTTATATACATTAAACAAACATACCTGCTAACTTCTTAAGCTATCATTTCAAACAAGCGCAGTCTCATTCAGCTGACATTCTGGCAGTGACACCACTGTCCCTGGGGCAAGTTTAAATCAGTGGGATCTAGGACTAAGAAAGGTCATTGATTATCTGCAGGATGGCATTAGTTCATGTCAAATTATATTACTAAGGAAAAAAGAGAAATCCGCAATCATATCAAGTGTCATCCATAAAAATGATCATCAAGAATGGTCCCAGCCTGTGAATGACGAACTTCCAAATGTATACAACAAATGTAAGGCTTTTAAGACTTGTCCTTCTTTAGGAAAACCTAATATCTTTAAGTACCCAAAAGACATTGTAAGAAAATCTTAAGAGCAAAACCATTTAGGTAGGAACTACTTTTCTTTGACCTTAAATGCATCGCAGTGGCCGTATCAAATAGACTATCTTTTGCTGCTGTTGGAGCACAGGTTTTATTCTCCACTTGAAAATTAGTCTCTGTTTTCACTTCACCTCCAAAAAATCATTTAAGAGTCAAGCAGAAACAGTCCTTGAAGAGCAGGATCTACCTGAATATGTATCTGAACGGCATGCAGTTGCAGAAGACATGGCTGCACCACTTTATTGCTTGTTGCACATTGAACACGAGCGTATTTGTAAAGAAATACTTAAAAGAAACATCACTCTCATCTTAGAGATGCTCATGACCAATAAAAATCGCACTTGGGAGATGAGATGCTCTGAGGAAAGCAATTAAATTGAATTTGATCCAAGCGGCAGCACAAGACGCATACAGCACAGCCTCTCTACTCAAAGAGGGTGAGGCACGACCAGGGTTAAGGGATGCCCTCTCAATAATTCCAATTGACATTTAACCTTGGGGAACTTAAATATTCCAACATGACACACAGCTGCAGCCACCAAGAAACACAGGGGACAGGATGTTAGCAGCTTTACGGTGACACTTGCTCCTTGAACACAGAAAGGATTAAATTAAATTATCATATAGCTTTCAGGAAGGTGGTATTTTTTCCCTGGAAGGGGATATACAGCTTCCAGTCATGGGATAAGAAAAACATTTAGAGGTCAAGTTTACAAGCTTGGTCTGCAATGTGAACCTTGACATTGCAAGACTCCAAATTGAGAGACATAACTGGGGCTTCTTAGGAATATCCAATGGAAAACATAACGTTTGCTAAAGAGGAATCACAAGAAATTCATAAACTTGTTATACAGCTTTCTGGTGACCAGGCACAGCCTGGAGATAAAGGCCAGTGCTCACATCCTCAGCTAAGCAGCTGTGACTCCCTAGCATAAACCCAACAGCATGAAGACATTTCTTTTTTAAAACAAAAGGATATGGGATTTTTTGCTTTTTTTTAAAAGCAAACACTTAAAGCATTGTGGCTGTGACAAGCAGCTTAAGTTAACTGATGATGTTCATATAGGCTAAAGCATGACTACAAGGACCTCTTGAGCATCTGGCCTGGCCTGCAAAATGATGTATTAAGCACCAGTCCCATCTCAGATGGTCCCACTGCCACTCCAGGAAGCCTCACTTGCAGGATTCACAGCTCATGTCACGCACAGCTCCTCTACCCACCATTCATTTAAAGCAAAACCTCCTGGCTTTGCTCAGCCTGAGTGGATCAGCATCCACTCAGGGTGCTTAGAATATTGCAAGAACTGAAAGTAGCACAGAAGAACTAAGCATGGACCTTAAATATTCACTTTATTCTTACAAGATGCTAGGTGATGTCCAACCAACACTGTTATTGTTCTGCCTGGCAAAGCAGCTAAATACAAATCCATCCCTAGCTGCACTCTGTCGGCTTAAATATCACATTATTTGTGAAACCCGTGACCTAAATCCATCACGACCTGCACGTAAAATGTACACACAGTGTTAACTACTGACCGGCAAAGCAAAGACATGGGAAAATGCCTACATGGTGGCACAAGTCTCTCTCTCTCCATCCGATGCCATGAATACCAGTCTCCTCGCTCAGACAGCCTTCAGCACTTTGGCATCCAGGCTTACATGCACACACAAGCTCTGCAAAGAATTGGTTCAGGTTTTTAACCATCTGTGGGGAAAAAAAGGGTCTTCTCTATATAAGCACATTTCTTTCATCTCTTATGCAATGTGAGAGCTCAAGCACCACCAGCATTCACCAGCGTTTCCCATTCTCTCTGCAAACTCTCCAGTCTCTCCTTCCCAAGCCTTGATGCCATTCAGTGTTTATCAGAAGCCACCAAAGTGCTTGCCCTTTTCTGAGCACACAGAGATTCAAAATGATCTCAAGTCTCCCCAAAATGACCTCTACTCTCCATGCAACACTGAGATCAGCCGTCTACTATCCCACACCATCACCAAACATCTAAACTTCTTCCACAAAGTTCATTGCATGCATTCACATCATTTTCCCCTCTCCTTCCCACCTCCAGAGAAACTTCTGTGCAAAACAGTGCTGTAAACATATCATCACAAACACAGAACCAGGACAAAACCCATTGCTCATAGCAAATATTAATGCTGCAAAGGTCCAGTGAGCTCACACAAACTCCCACCACTTCCAAGGAACCACTGTAACATAAGAGCCACTTTTGTGCCAAGGCAGCCTCAGTGCAATAAACACTGGAAAGTTATTTTCACTGGGCTCAATCATAAATGGTTTCTTGGGGATCATTATACAGTTGTGCCATCCAGAACAAGGTCTCCTGGAAAAGCCAGGTAATGCTTGGCGTCTGACAACTGCCCCTGTTCCAGGACAAGGGGCTCCTGCTCAGCGGGTGTGCAAACCCAGCACAATCACACCCACCTCAGGCTGTGACATCTCGTCCCTGTGCCACTTACAGCTTCCCAAAGGAAGGCAGAGCCACTGCAGCCCCCAGGGAGGTGCACGATGAGGTCTGGCCAGTTAGCACCTACCAAGAAGTAGCATGAGAAATTATTGAATCCACACACCCTAGGACTCCGTAATAACAACATCCCTGCCGTAACACCTAGCAACCCCTCCTCGGAGAGCTCTTTCAACATATCACCAGCTCTGTAAGGTTTTGAAACTGCAGCACATGAACCAGATACAAATCATAGCACCTTCCACAAAAGTTTGAATGCCACACTTCAGTTCACCCGACAATGGGAAAAGAGCAGCTGTGAAAGGTTGCAGTGTTACCAGAAAACTCATGATATTTGGGGGCTGAGGATGGAGGAGGGCAATTGCTGATTTTAGCTTCCCTTTCTGCTTTTAATTTCATGAGAATCTCAGCTTCTACATTTTCAGGGAAAAGCCTGATTAGGTGAATGCAAAAGGTTCTAATAGCCCAAGTGAAACGAAACTGGTTTTGTCATCTCTTGCTTTTAAGACATGTGCAATCCCACAGGCCCTGATTCAAGATTTTTGGACACTTGAGGTTGGTTTCGGATCAGGTCCCTGTTCAAAGCATGACAGGGGCCAATGTTGCTTGGCTCCAGGTTCCACTGAAGGTGTTTATTTAGATGACTTAAGCCAAAAGAATCTCACAGGGGAGCAAAAGCCTGGGAACAGTGCACTTCCAAAAAGGATAAGTCCCACCCTGTATGAAGAACCAAGCTACAGTTCAAAATGAGATCTGAGCAAGATACAGCAAAATCCATGTCAGGTTTTGCTTTCACGTGAGATGCCAAGTCAGAATAGTTTATGGCTGAATACGTCACAAAGAGATCCACAAAACACATGCTATTAAATCCAACACCCCACTAAATCTGGTTATGTTTTTGTTGCAAATTCAGCATGCAGCCCCAGAAATTTTTAGGTTTTACAACAATTTTTCAAGCAACCCAAATACTGTGCAACTCCAGGGAAAATTCTGGGTAAGTATCAAAGCCCTGCAAAACTCCGAGTCCTGCCCCAAATCCAAGATGCAGTTAGGCGTGGTTTTAAATATACAAGCTGTGGAGTGCAAATATCTCACCTACTGCATCAAAGTTTCAAACTGAGTGCTCCTTTGCCCTTGCCACCCCCCAACAGCTTTACAGCACATCTGGCTGCTGGACAGACCCCAGCACAAGCACCAGGGAATACTTGACGGCCAAATGACATGCAGGACTTGGGCACACGATGGACCATCAGGCTCAGAGCTCAATTCTAAGTCTCCTTGTCTCAGGCTAATACAGCCTGGCCCTGGTTTCCCACCTTCAGTGTTTCATAGGTAGATTTTCAAGAAAGCCAATGCTCAGCTCTAACCAAAGTCAACAGACGACATAGCCAGTCCAGATACATTGATAAGGCATTGTAGAACCTACCTGGAGTCTCTTATCCAGCTAAGACCTCTTGCCCTACAAAGGGTTGCTCCTACTGAACCACCTGGAGCTCCTCTAGCACGACACACTCTTCCTCCTATAAGTCCAGAAATATTATTCAGGGCCAAGACTGCATGCATGGGCTGCAGCAAGTGCCTTCACTCTTTGATGCCATCAGAGTTTTTTTAGCCGACTTTCCTGACTAAACACACACATGCTTCAAGAAAACCCCTATTCTAAAGCTGTAATGTAAACAACCCCAAATTATTACTATCCCCTAAAGGCTACTGCTGGCAGGCATCAGTGATAAAGCTCTGCCAGAGCAGTCTGGCATCTAGCAACAATTTGTTTGTTGTCCTGCAAAAATACAGAGAGCCTTGCCATATGGTATTAGCAACTTTCTGGTAACGTTAAGAAATATATTGGCTTGGAAAGCAGTTATCACACCAGAAAAAAAATCTTGTGCCTCAGAGGCAGGTCTGTGCTGTAAGTGGTATCAGCAGAGCAGTGCTGGTCACGGGTAGGGTAGAGGTGATGTTTGCCAGCAGAGCTGTGCCACCTCCAGCCGTGGTGCAGATGACGTGCCCCTGGTACAGCCACACTTTGGCTGGCAGAGTTTTCTTGAGGAGCTGGACCTTGCTGGAGGGTACAAGGTCAGCACTGTTTATCTGTGCTTGGTAAGTGCCACGAGGGCTTCAGAGCTACACACAGCATCAGCAAAGCTGAGCCCTGAAGGCATCTGAGTTAGATTCATAGATAGATTCATAGATTCACCAGTTTGGAAAAGACCTCTTGGATCATCGAGTCCAACCCTTCCCATCTGCCACTAAACCATGTTCCTCAGCACCTCATCCACTCATCTTTTAAATACCTCTAGGGTTGGTGACTCAATCACCAGCCTGTTCCAGTGCCCAATGACCCTATTACCTGTCATCAAGCTGAAGCAATGACTTAGCCACTCTAAATGGATAAAGAGCTCCTACCTTTCAATCAAAAGCTTTTTTCCCCATTGTTCACATTAGGCATAGAGAAAGGAGATACAGAACCAAACATATTAAAATGCTTTTTAAAATAATGCATATATACCATAATGATTTTCTGGAAGTGTGTGTCTGCCAGCTCACTAAGAAAGAAAACCCAAAGAGGGATTGTTGTAAATCAGCACACGGATTTGGTGGGCAATCACCTGTTTTACAGCATCACACCCTCTCAGGCTTGAATTCTTAGGAGGAGCTGAATTGATGAACAAGCAGGGACTTCTTGGGATAGAACTTTACTCTCTGTAAAGCTGGCAGGGATGATACCTGTGATAGACTCCGTTATGTCTATTGTTTTTCTAACTCTGACGCTATTCCTGGAGTTTTCTCCATAATCACATCCTACCTCAGGAGAAGGACTTGTTCCCGTTTACAGTGGTGCAGGAGTTTCCTGCAGACTCACAAGTGTCGAGCTTATGTTCCCATTATGGACAGCAGCATCACATGGGAGCACAGCACACAAGTGACAGTCACCACCTGCATCCGAAGTCCCATCCCACCCTGAGGAGATGGCTTCAGCACCCGTCACCTGCTTCTCCTTCCTAGAAGAGCTCAAGGAGTGACTTCAAGTCCTGAGAGATGGAGCTGTTCTCAAAATGAAACCAACAGAAAACAACAGAGAGAACCAAAAGGGAATAACATTGCTGCTGGGTCTGGAAAAGATGTAGTCCACCTAATGCTATGAAAGAACATTAATGGCATTGCTTTGACCATCTGCTGAAGAAACTTCTCAATCAAATCGAAGATGCATTTGGCTCTTTCCCCATTCTTCTCAAATTTTCTGGATTCCTTCCAGCCCTTACTTCCCTTCCCTGCTTCTATTTCTTGCTCTGAAAACTGATGTGTCCCTTGCTATGATCTGCAAGAAGCAGCTTCTCCTCCCACTTGGCAGCTTTGTGGGAAGCCAAGGTCCGCTTTCCTCCACTCTTGGTGAGTCCAGAAAAACAAGCCTCTTCTCTCCCTTTAAAGCTGGACATGCAAAACTCTCCCATTCTGGATAGTAGCTATAGCCTGAGTGTTGGTGCTGATCAGACATGTGGCTGGTAGGGAACCATGCAAAATACCCTGGCAACAGCGCTTGGGGATTAGGAGATGCTCTGATCTCCATGTCACCAGCCCTAGCAGTGCCTATTTAGCAGGCAGGGCCTTGGTCATCTTGTGATCATGCTGACAGGTACAGTTTAAGCTTCACAGAGATTGCAGAGATTGCCGCAAGTGCTTTCCTGACTGGGGACGCACAGGGAAAGGAAATCTCTGCAGCATCCTGCAGTTCTGGGTAGCACCAATTTGCTGTAAGGACACGCACAGCGAGAGAAGTTAGAGGTGGCCAAGGTAATTAACAGCCACCTGCTCGCACCCCAGGCTGCTATTTTTTGCTCTGGAGTCCTAAAAGACTTATCTTTGACAGCCTTTTACAAACATGAAGCCTTCACTTTATTGATGTTCTTATCTGACCGCATGAGATAAGATAAGCTAGGGCAGAGAAGAATCACAGGACTCACCAGAAGAATCACATTTAGGAACTGGAGCTCCTTCAAGGAGACCATTAGCTCCTCTTCTCCCCTAACACTGAATTACCACAGTCAGAGTTCTTGCATTCTAGGTGACCAGCCCCATTGTGCTTTGTCACAAGTGGGCAAGTCACATCAAGCCTCTCCTTGGAAGGAGAGTTGAACCTTTCAGAGTCTACTCCTCTACTGTTTTTTACCAGAAGTTCCTGTTCTGAGTTGTCATATTTTAATCTCTCTCCTTCTGATGTAAATCCACCATAAATCATAGAATCATAGAATCAGCAGGTTGGAAGAGACCCACCGGATCATCGAGTCCAACCATTCCTATCAAACACTAAACCATGTCCCTCAGGACCTCATCTACCCATGCCTTAAACACCTCCAGGGAAGGTGAACCAATCACCTCCCTGGGCAGCCTGTTCCAGAGCCCAATGACCCTTTCTGTGAAAAACTTCCGCTTGATGTCTAGCCTAAATCTCCCCTGGCAGAGGGGGTCCATGAAAACTTCAGCAAAATCAGAAAACTCACAACTTAAGTTTTCTACACCAAAAATCCCCAGACAAAACAAATATGGTCAGATGGAAAAAAATTAAATTAAATCTTTCTTAGGCCTTTTTCAACATAGCATCAAGAATCAATGAAGAAACACAATCCAATTTGTTTCCCCCTGGTGCTGGTTGCCTTTGACAGAAAAGTCACTCCCTGTACAACACCTGCCCTGTCTATAAGTTTTCATAAGCAGCACGTAGAGCGTCGGTGACCTCAGCAGTTGCATGCTGTGACAATAAATGAAGTTAGAAATCTGCACAAAACACCTCCAAACCCTTTGGCCAAAGTTGGCAGGGAACACACATGCGGTAACAACCAAGCAAGGGAGAAAACAGAAGGTCTGGGGCTCCTGAGAAAGCTCCATCAAATGGACTCTGCTCAGAAACGTGGGCATAGGTGCAATTGCTGATAAACAGAATTGGAGAATAGTTTGGGTTGGAAGGGACCTCAAAGCCCATCCAGTTCCAATCCCCCTGCCATAGGCACAGACACCTCCCACTGGATCAGGCTGCCCTAGGCCCATTCAACTTCACCTTGAACACCTCCAGAAATAAAAAGACACAAAGTCTGTGCTTCTCAGCCCTACAACACCACTGGCTCTGAGATGGGGAGCAAGTCCCAGCTCTGGAGCTTCAGCACACGTCACCAGTTCCACCCGAGATCAACAAATCTTGCTCCAGTCTATAATACCCTTTGTAGGTGATTATGGGAAAAGAAAAAGACTAAATGCAAAGCAGGTTTTCAGCTGGGGGGGGGAGGATCCAGAACTGCTGACTGAGGAGAACAAAGCCAGATGGCATACGCTGGTATTGTTAGGGATTATGCAGTGTAAGGCAATAGGAAATGAGAAGAAAAAGAGACCCAGTTGAGTCCCATGGCTCCTCTCTTGCAATGCTCAAATACCGGGGCGACTGTGAAACAATCAGTTTATGGGTTTCGTTCCCCTCCACCCCCAGACTGAACTTAAATATTTGTATAAGCACAGGCGTAACTTTTATCTAATGTTTTCCTTGGGGTTTATTAGCTGTTTAGAGCATTCGGGCTAAAAAGCATTCCGTCAAACTCTTGCCACAAAAAGAGCTGAAACCATGATACTAATTAAAACCACACTCTTTGGTATCAAGAAGACATGCTATTATTTTCTTTTTTTTTGCTCAAGAGAAGCTGTTAATATGGGCAACACGTCTGGAACATTTTCCTTCCAAACGCTGTGTTCCATACCCCTTCCTGCTCAGGTCAGCTGGTTTATGAACTTGTCAGCAGTCTGGGGTAGGAAGGCTCATATTTACAAGAATAGATTTTTTTTTTTTTAAATAACAAACCATTTGCCAACTTAACATTATAAAAAACACAAGAAATAAAAAAAAAACAAAACCAAGTTTTATACCACAAAAAAGGTAACAATGAAGAAACATCCTGCTTGGTGCCCAGTGAGACAAATAAAAGGAGGAATCATAGAATCACCAGGTTGGAAAAGACCCATCTGATCATAGAGTTCAACCATATCACATAGCAGCCACAGAGATTTTGGGATATTTTTCGATTTCAAGTCCAAAGCTGTATGAGAAGCAATTAGACCTGAAGCCAGAAAACAGGCAGTAAATCATGGTTCTTCCAATGTGACAGCTGACAGGTTTAGCTGATGCTGAAAAAAGGCCTGGACTCGGTACTTTAGACTCAGAACAACCAGACTCCATTATTAGTTATTTACAAGGGTCTCTTTAAATATCTGCATTTGAACAATTCCACCAAACCTTTGCTCATAAAGGCTGCTAAGATGCCAGTGTCCCTCCCAGAGCTGCTTCCCACTTAATCCCTTTCCCCACAAGCAAATAGGGTGATTTCTCCAACTGCCACCCCTTGCCTGTGTTCCCACACCAATTGCTCTTCTGGAGCCCCAGTCTGGAGCAGCCACCAAGGGGAATTGCTCCAAGGTGGAAGGGCTGGAGACGCAGCACCCAGAACCAAGCGATCCCCTGCCAGTCCCTGCCTGGTTCCTTCCTCAGAGCAGAACAGGGAATGAAACATAAGCAGGTTTTCTGGAAGCAGGCAATAGAGAGAGCACACGCGCATGCAAACACACTCCCACACCACGTTCTGCTGGGTAAAGCCCCCCAGCTTCATCCCAGCCACTGCAGAGCCCTCGCTCTGTACCTCAGATGCCGGTTCCAAGTGGCTTCGAGGACCAGGTTACTAGCAGAGAAAGAGCCCTCTGAGGAGGGTCATTTCATACTCGCAAACAAGACATATAGGCTATTTTAAACTCACTCTTCTCTCACCCCTCAGAAAGGTCACTGAACTCGTCTTTTACCAAAATCATACCAAAATATACTATATGTTCCAAAAAACAGGCTCAGACCTTGCCAGGATGCTCCTGGACACTCAGCATGGATGATCTTAGATGTTTTTTCCAACCTCAACAATTATAAGAATCTGTGAGGGGTTACTTAAAAAAAAAAAAGGTAAGATTTCACGCTCACTGCTCACTTTAACCCACCTAATTTGGGTGCTTCTAAGGTCTCCATTCTTGCTCAATCAGCATCTCATAAACATTAACAAAATTATCCTTATAACATTTCAGGGGAAAGTGCCATTATCACATTTAAAGGACAGAAAATAAAGGCAACAACAACAAAAAGCAAGGGTTGTGTATCCTGCACAATCTAAGTCCAGTTAAAAACCAAATTTCTTTGCCCAAGAGCAAACTATAGTACCTCATTCAGAGCAATAATTGCACTGCAGAAGCGCAGAAAGCAGAAAGAACTGGCTGGTTTGAGGCAATCCTCCTGGCATAGCAGTTACCAAGTCCCCTCTGATTTTGAGCAGTGTTCCAGGTGCTGTCAGCTTCACCAGAGCAGCTCAGCAGCAGGGCAGGGAGGCTGCTAGAGGCTGCCCACACAAGATCTGGGCTTAGCCTCCACAGAAGCATCCGCACCACTCACATGAAAACAAAAGTGGCAGGAGGGATTCTCCAGCAAAAGCATTTGTCCCACAAGTATCACTCTTGAGACCACAAAAGTAAATAATGCTTCATCAGAGCAATTTGGTTTCTGGTTTCTGTTTGGGAGCCTGGCTTTCGCTGTGTTGACTCAAAACAGAACGCAGCTTCCCTATTTCACAGCCACAAAGATGCCAGATTTTAATTTCTGACAGTGCAAAGTGCAGGCAGTATAGGAGGGGCCCTCTCAGGGCTGTGATATTTTATTTTATATATATTTTTTGGGATATCTTAGCTTTGAGCAAGCTCCTGCCTGATTTTTAAGCTTCTAGGTTTGCCAACAAAACAGAAGAACTGCCTAAGTTACCAGAACAAGTTAAGACACAAAAAATATGACTTCAGCAAAGAAGTTAAGCTAGATGGGTGAACGTGTTGTAATTCGTTACATGCTTCCATTGTGCAGGGATCCAAAGTAATAAAATATTCCTGTAACGCTAGAACCTTGAGGCCCAGCCCCAGAATGATGCTTGGATTCCAGTGTTAGCTCTGCCACACCATCCCCTGGCTCACCACCGAAAGGAGTCTTATGCTCCCTACCTCCCAGCACAGCTCCTCGCTCACCCTTTTATTCCAAATTTCGCTCCAAAGAAAGATCAAGTAACAAAGTTATTGCGGAGGTGGCCACAGCACTGAGAGGCTGAGATGACATCTCACGTCAGTTTAACGCAACTGTAGAACGCAGACATATCCACATCTAAAGCATCATCAGAGCATCCCCAGGCTGGCTGCCGAGCTCGATTTTAAGGACACAGGGGAGGGCTCAGAAGGGCATAAACTGCCTCACAGCCTCACACATCCCCTCCGTCCTGCTTTTCATTTGAGGCTGACAGGCGAAGCTCAAACACATCATTACAGCCTTGAGGAGGCTGCTAAAGGTAACACTCATGTTACAAATGAATTAATAGGAAACACTTACCTTCCCCACTAGCTTGCCTTTCCTGTTCATGCAAAGGTAGAAGTCTGTCTCCTTCCCTTTGATCCGGACTTGACTGCCAAAAGTGTCTGTTTCCACTAGAAGCTGGGCTTGTAAAGGAAGAAGAAAAAAAAACATTTACCACTGTAAGTCAGAGCACGCAAAGCTCATCAGCGCGTTGTCCCATTACCTCTACTGAACCACACTGGGATGCTTCTGCAAGGGAGCCACCCAGGAGCTGAACTCCAGGCTTGGTCACAGGTGCAGACCTGACACGTCCCCACTGACTCCTACGTGGATGCTCCAGATTTAATGCCAGTTTAGCACAAAATATGCATGTACACACGTGCGGTCCCTCAGTCCACACCAACCCCACCACCCCATCAGCAATATGAAGCTAGATGCTCTCCTTCATGCTGCAGGAGGTTTCTCAGATGGTACGAACATCAATTTTATTCTTGTGAAAACAGAAGATTAGCATGACAAGAATGAAAAGCCTTTCCCCACAGGCTACAGCCCTCAAACACTTCACAGAAGTGGTCCAGCCACACGCTTGTGGTGCAAAACATTGCTGTTATCTCCTGGAGATCACCGCAACAAGCTGGCAAGGAAGAAATTCAGCACTGCTTGTTCTCTCTGATGCATACCCACCCTGCAGATGTCCTAGGAGGACACTAATTGCTTTCTGATGGTCCAGGTCTGTGATTACTGCTCTAGCTGGGAAAAATATGGTCAATCTCATAGTTCCTCACACATTTATTGAGGCCAGAGCTGGTTTGCAGCATTGCTGGAAGCCATGGCAGAGGGCAGATTTCTGCTGCATCTTCAAAATCACCTGCCCCGACTCAACTCTATCTGCAGAAGTGGCCGAGCCGCCACCCAGATGTGTAGCATGCCATCATCATCCCAAAAACCTGGACACATTCAAGTTCAGTATTTAATTCCGTCTTTGATCTAAGCACAAATTCCAGTCATGCTCAAGGTTTGTATTCCAGGAATTTCCCTGGAGAGGCAGGAACAGGCAGACTGGACATTTTGGTTCAGATCCATCTCCAGTACGGAGGGGGGAGAAAGGAGACATGGTCGAAACACAATGCAAGAATGTGTAAGTGTCAGCAAGTGCAAATCCACGGTCCTGCTCTGGAAATACTCACACTTGTAAGACCCAAGCCTTACCGGAGAAACACGGCTTTTGCCAAACTCTGGAGAATGTTTGATCTGCGCTGCAAAAAGTCACATTCTTTTTGGCATTCATATTTCAAACTTTAAAACCCTCTAAGAGCAAATATGTTCACTGTAAGGATTTACCATGGGGATAGAAATAGGAGTTTGTTTCATTTAAACACATTAATATTTTTCCCACTTGTAAAGTCAGCTTTTGGCTTCTGCAGCAGTGCAAATAGCACAAAACTTTAACTCACAAGGGCCCTAAACAGAGTTTTCCCTTTGCAGCTCAGTCACACATGCAAGTTCAAGGTTTTCCAGTTACTAGCTGTTCACATTTATTAGGATTTATTTGTTAAAACTGTTATCACAGGGGATATTTAAAGGATAACTTCTTTCTCACCGCAAGTGGGATAATGCCTGTATTATAGCAGAATATTACTTGCAATCTTGCATAAATAAGGATATTTATTCAAGACTTTCAGAAATCCAGAGTAGGGCAAGAGGGGTTGCTGGCAGCAGGGCTCACAGCAAGGGCCATGAATGCATCAAGGCTTTAGCCACACTGATGTGCAAGGATGTCCAGCAGGTGAGTGGACGTTGCAGTGTGTGCACAGAGGAAGGATGCGAGCAGAGGCACAATTCTCTGCTGGGCACAGGGAGATAGCACAGAAAGCATGGAGAGCAGCACCCAGGCTTGTTCTGCTACCACCACCACTGTCACCCGGCTTGGCTCCCTTGGCTCAATGCAAACAAAAAGCTCGGTTGTGTGCAGTGCAACCAGCACAGGTGGGTTGTGCTGGAACCCACTGGCCCCAGGCAGGATTTGGCCCCAGGAGCAGCCCAGCTAGGTTTTTGGGTATCTGTGATGGAGAGCAGCTTGCCAGCAACAGCAGAGTGCTGCAGGCTTTCCCTCCACACCTGCCAAGGTGGTATCGAAGCAGTAATAACCCACACACCTCAGTGAGAAAGGGCCACATGAATCACAAATAACCCGCTCTAGTAAGGGTATAAAGATGAACGAAGCCAGGATAGAGGAGGACGGCACAGGGTCAAGAGGAAGATGAACAACATATTCTATAACTCGGTGAAAGCCCACAGCTTCGAGTTTAGTGAGGCTGCTCAGATGCAGTATGGCATTAACAGAGCAGGGAAGAGACAGAGATGATTGGGAAAAGTCTTCCCCTCAAATGAAGAAAGGTATTAGAGGACGAATTGTCAGCCTCAGGTGGAGAGAGCAGCAACGTGCACACGGGGAAAGGTTTTGTCATCATAATACGATGTCCCAAAGACTGGCGCAAGAACCACAGGCAACACCCAGAGCATCAAGTAGTTGCCCAGAGACTTACAGTGTTGAACCCACCCAGTCACACAAACAGAGCTGGAGTCGCCCACCAAAGGGGTCAGAGCCTGCACGCAGGCAAGAACAGAACACGGCAAGTTCCAGCCTAAGCTGCAAGGTATTGTCCGTCTGTTCCATTCTCAGTGCTGTGACTAAAGCTGCTAACACTGAATATCAACTACGGGTTTCGGCCAGTCAGAAGAGGAGCTAACATCGATAAAGCACTCCAAGGCAACAGTCTCGATCCACAGGTCTGCCAGACAGTCAGCAACCCGCACCCCTCCGATGCAGGTTCCCCCTGGCAGCCTGCGCTCGGATGGATAAACATGGGGATGCCGGCTCGCATTCCCCACCCCCTCATGCTGCAGCCAGTATGAGTAATATCCAAGCTGATTTTAATTTGAAAAATATCACCTTAAAAAGATGCCGGTTCCCTGCTGTGAAAATTAAAACCATCTGGATGGAGTGATTTCAAATAATTAATCTAGGTCTCCTTTGACACCACTACTAATTAAAATATGATACCTTCCTCCCCCTTTTTAAATAAAGAATTTAAATAAAGTTTAAAGATCTAATAAAATAATGTCATAATTTAGAACTAAATGGAAGTCACCTTTCCTGCAGGCTGTAAAGGTTACGCTGGTGCTGAGATCCCTCCTGGGTTGGTGCCACAGCACGGACCAAGCAGCAGCAGATGGACAAGCATGTGTGACACCCACACCAGTAAAAACACCAGCGTACGTATCCCAGTGCCCCAGGGAGGCACACGGGCCCCAGAGATCATCCTGCACCCAATGTCTGAGAGTGGGGAGCAGAGAGAAGGAGATTCAACCGATGCTGTCTGCTCCCTGTTTCCTCCTAGTTGCCAAAGTACAGGCTAAGGCCACACATTAGGACCCATTTCTGAAAAATCTGAGTCTTAAGATGTTGGAAACATGTTCTTATTTCTAGGGATCCTTGACTTCTTTTGCTACAAGACAGACCAGTGCAGCTTTGGGGTTGGGTTAGTAATCTAGTTGGCTTCCAGCCTAAGACATCCTTACAGCTGATTCTTTTTTTTTTTTTACAACAGGCATCTCCCTAAATTCTTTCGGGAGCCAAGACAGGGACCTTGGACAACACATCTAGTCAGCTAAAATCAGCTGGGATAAATCCTAGTCCTTAATACTGCAGCAAGAGTTTCTGAGGATGGAGGCTGGCCCAGAAGAAGGGGCTGCTGAGGCCTCCCACCAGACTTACATGTGACAGGAGAAGACTTCAGCCACCACCATCAAGATTTAAATAAATATAAGCTGAGCTAGATTTGCTGTCTCATTTGTCTTCATGATAAAGATGCCATGGCCACAATGAAAGTGCAAGGGAAAAATCCAAGGGAATTTCTACGGAGACCTCAGGTGAAATAAGCCTCCCCAAGCTGGAGCTGTGTCCCCACGGCAGTCTGCTGCTCTGGACACCTGCCTTCCAGCTCCATTCGTCCCTGGACACTCCACGGAGAGATTACAATCTTTATTTTCAAAAGCCCTGCACTCTAGCCTTCAGATCAGGTATTATTGTTTAAATTCTTTGACAGCTAGATATTCTGATATATTTTCCAGGGGGGAAAAGAAAAACAGCTAGAGAGAAAAGATGTCTTCAGAGGGTGAGCTCTTCTGCCACATGCTTTTGCCTTATTGGCCCATTTAATCTAAACCTTCCTGAAAACTCCCACTGGAAGAGACTGGAATTCCTCACATGTCTAGGTGAAAAGGATTACATATATATGTTGAAAAGCTATCTTCCAGCTAAGAAAACATGAAGTCAGGGAGATATGTGAAGGTAGCAGAAAACAGGCCAAATTATCTTCCAAATATTTCCTGGGAGTGGGAGGACGGGAGCCAGAAAAGCATTGGGATAGAAAGGAGAAAGAGGGCACCTGAGAAGCATCAGGTTTACATGTACCTACCACAAAAGCCTAAGCACCATCCAGTTTGAGATAAAGGGCAAAACACAATGAAGGTGCAGAACAATTGGATGCTTTGAGTCTACCCACCATTGCTTTTATTTCCCCACCACCACCAGGTATAAATCCTGCAAAAGGAGACACAGAGAAAAAGAAGCTACAGCCACTTACGCTACCCATGGGCATCTTGCAGCAGGCCAGCTAAAACAGATTTCCTCAGGAAAACGTTCTCTGAGGGGACCAAGATTTTGTTGCTTTTATTGCACTTTTTTTTTAATGCAATTGCAACGTTGGGGAAACCACCCCCAGCACTTGAAATCACTTCCAGTTAATGAAGAGGAAGGACGTACAGACACACCGAGGCTGAGATTACAGCATCTGTGATGGAGAGCAGCTTTCTAGTTTAACAGTTCTGATGCTATGAACAAGACAGAGTGCATTTCCATAGTTCACAGCACATATCGCATCTGATGGGAGGTAAAATTCACTCTCTGGTAAGACAGAATCTTCCAGTGCGAACCCCAGCGTGGTCAAGGGGGCTCAAAACAGCTGAAACCCGTTCAAACACAGCCTGTCCCTGACCAAATACACTTGAATCCTTTACATGACCACAACTTAGGAGGGAATGACCCTGTCTCCACTTCATATCCATGACATAATGACAGGGGAAATATGCCAAAATTAGGTAAAGTCTGGAGGGTCTAATAAAGGCTGTGAACAAGTGAGGGAATCTAGGCCGCATCTTCAAGTTCTGTTTGCACACTAGTGTATTCCTCCAAAAGGTACCATTTTAAATACTTAAAACCCACACAACCCAATTCCCTTCTCAATTATTCAGGTGCAAATTGGGAGTAACTACCAAAATCAATAAGGCTGGTGTTCACGAGGGCAGAGCTCTGACCCACATACCACTGCAATTAGCTCACTGAGCCTGTCTTAAGCAAGCATAGGATATGTATGTCAAATTATTAAAAGGGATGGTAGTGGGGTAAAAGCAGCTCCAAGATCCAGGGTCCAGATATTTTCTTGTTTTAAACCATCACTTTGCTCAAGCAAGGGAACTACCCGGTGTCAGAGCAGGGGGACTGTACAGGGAGCAGCACACCCAGACTTAACCCAGGTTTTTAAAAATACCATCTCTCTAAATGAGGTTTTCTTTTAAACCTCATTTAAATGCCATATCTTCTACTAAGTCAGTTGGTGCAATGAGGGCAAAATACACAATTTGGAGCACATAAAGCCCTCAGAGCATCAACACATAAATATATGCCAAGTGCTGAGACCCCTGTGCACTTTTCCATGCTTGATTTTGGGGCAGGAACAGGAGCAGGACCGAGGGCTCTGTGTGAACAAAGGAAAACAGCAGAGACAACCTGCCACCCGCGTAACAGCCTCAGTAGCTCTCAGAACCAGACAGGTTAAATATTTGCATGGGAGACATCAGACGAAAATCTATAATGCAGCCAAGACCTCAAAGGCACTTACAGTGCAGCAACCTGATCCTGCAAATACTTTCACACAAAGGACTTCACACACATCGGAAGTCCTTGGAGAGCTGATAAAGACCCCTACTTGCTTCAGGGTCTTGTCTCTGCACCAGCCACACAGTCGGACATGCCAGGAGCACGGCTTTGGACACAGAGGTGTGACCCTCCTCCCTCTCTTACCCTCCGCAGGGCTGTGTCCTCACCCTCCCTACCTGCAGCCGCCCTGAGGGCTTGATGCAATAGAGAAAAGTGCAGCATTGCAGGACTTCTAACAGAGAAACAAAGGTGAAAGTTCCCCTTCCTGGCACACTCTGGAACACCTTCCTCTGGGTTTCACCCCTGCGCTAGCTAACAAGAGCTTCAGTCTCTGGGAGGTGCTTTCAGGCACTCTCATCTGCAAACAACCACCTAGAACTGAGAAGACATCCTGTCCCCTTTTCAGGATGCTGAGCTATCCCGTTGGCGTGCGCTGGGCACGTCTACATGACACGAGGCCAAAACATGCAGAAATATCCACGCCGGTGCCAACCACGCCAGCCTGAGTACCCAGCCCAGGGCAGATGTGCAAGCATGACACATCGCCGCAGCAGTTAACCCCACAGGGTGAACAGACCAAGACATTCGGGTAATGAAATATCACTCACGTGGTAGTGAAACCTCGATATCATGTCAGCAGTCTCACCTATAGGGAACACCCACTCCAAAAATTCCACTATCAGTTCAGCGGGTGGCTAACAAAACATACCCAAGGAACAAAGCTGAGCTGCTGGTGTTCCTCGAGCATCTCAGGGATCATCTTGAGCAAAGCCTGACTCCCACCCTTGTAGGAGATGTGTTGCTTTATGCCAGAATGGCAATACCAAGGAAAAAAAGGAGATTCTGAAACAAAGAAGTACTCTTAGGACTGCCCAGGCTCCTAAAGGATGACAAAGCTCCCAGAAACAGTCCCTATAAACTCTATTCACCATGTCCTGGGAGAAGCTTAAATGAAAATTCACTAATTTGAGGTCTTCTACCAGTCCACGCATGTGAAATTGGTTTGATAGTTTAGCTGACATAAGACCAGCATAAACACTGAGGTAGGTCTGAGATATTTTGCCCAACTTAAATAAAAGTTTAATAAATCCCCAAATCTATGTAACTGTGAAAAACAAAATATAGAAAAAATATCTGAAGACAACACAAAAATTACAAGTACCATATCACTGGCCCAAGCCTGCACTACCCAAGGTCTGACCATCATTTACCCATGTGAAAAACAAATGTAAAATACTCTCATCCTGACACAGAGCCGTTTGCACCCAGTTATAGGTATAAGAAAACAGGATTAAGCAGTGGGGAATCAGACTTGGCCTTTTGCAGATGTTTTATACATAATTCACCATAAGAGACACTAAAAAATATTTTGGCAGTTGCTTCAATGATGGTGAATAAGCTTATTTAGACAAGATCCAGTAAAACTGGAGGCAATAGGTTGTGTGCTCTAAAAACGCCTGGGTGGGGAGCGGCAGTGAACAAATTCTGCACTGAACTTTGCCACCTGCACACTCGCAGTGACTAAGGAGTAGGCTTGGAAAGAGAATCGTTAAAAATGTTAGCACAGAAATTCCTCTATCTCACCAGGGTGTCTTGCTGCCTCCAAACACAGCTCAAGTGGACAGTATTTCTACAGAGGCAGGAAAGCTGCTTGTCAAGCTGCCAGGCTCTGAGTCTGGAATTAGTGAAGGATGAGCCTCGAAAAAGTTCAGAAGCTCTGTTATGCTTGAAAAAGCACCTAAAATTAAAAATAAAGGGCCAAACCCCGGTGTCTTTGATCATTCTCATTTGAATAAACTCCTACTGACACAGACAAGCCCAACAGACAGGGACCTCAGAACCTGGCCCGCTCTGCCTTGCTGAAACGCATCCAAGGTGCTCGAGTCTCTTGGGTCTGGAAATAGCATGAACCTTTCCCGTCCCACAGCGGGTTAGAGTTACCACAAGAACAAACTCTCCTGAAGTTATTTTGACTTTCTTGTTCCCTAGTTCGGTCTCAGCTGAACCCAATATAAACACTGATGTACACAAAAATAACAATAAGCGGAGAAGGACAACTATGGGAACCCCATGTACTCTTCCTTCTCCACAGTTGCTTCGCTTGTGGCCAGCGGCGCAGGACAGACCACATGTGCTCTGAAGCACTCATCCACCTCTCCTGGGCAACCTGCTGGTTGGCTGCTCATCCTTGGCAATGCAGTAGAGGTTATGTTAGTACTGCCATATCCTCGTACTGAAGAGACCCAAGCACATCAATCTCTCCCTATGCCAACACCACGATGGTTTCCCATACACCGCAAGTCAGTCCATCGAGGCTCCACTGTTGTATTTGTGAGTGAGAAACACACGGAGTATTTGCAGCATTAGCTGAACTAACATTATCAGCCATGCCTGATATAATACCATGCTATGTTCTGACCACACAGGTTAGAGAGTTACTGCCCTCCAGTAAAAGCTGAAATTATGACAATTAATTTTATGGAGACGAATATAAACACCCTCGTGAGTTTTCTCAAAGGGACTCACTGTAATTTTCCCTTCTCCCAGCTAGTAAAAAAATATGCTGAAAATAAAGTTGCAGGATGCTCCAGTATTTTCAGTGGGATTCTTGTGGCTCTGAACCCAGAGGAGCAGAGGCACAACCTACCAGAAAAAATGTTCTGGCACAGGGGGAAAATTCCTCTACGTTTTAAGATTTTAAACAGAGTTTGCTCTTACAAATGAATAAAATGATAAAACATCTGACTTTTTCAATGCCTGTGCTGCACTGATGCTCACTTTTCCCATATAAAGGATAACATATCATTGAATGAGATATGCACAATCATCACTCTTATGTAAGGGGTATGAGAGTGCGACTATTTCAGGGCACATGCTGAAAGAGGTGGACAAAAACTGATCTACTATAACACCCAGGGGCACTCATCCTCTGGAACCAGCTGCAGCAAAGCAAGCCCCTCTGGTGAGGCATCTTGGAGGAGGGTTTTCAGCATCAGTCCTTTTGAAAAGGTCTCTCCCTACAGACAAACCACAACTGTTTCAGCTGTTCTCAGAGCAGCAGCAACACAAATAACACAATTCAGATATCATTAAACCTGCCTTTTTGGTTCCATATAATTATTTTTGGAAACACATTCATCACGAGGTTTTTCTTAAACTATTACCCGCAGTCCACAGCTTAGGTAAGACTACTTGCCTTTTACTGCATTTTAATTGCAGGAGATGTTTTAGAAGTCTTCTCTCATTTCTAGAGGCATTTGAGACAAAAGGCATCTGGCCCTGGGTATTTAAATAAGGCCTGTCAGAATCATCAAATTAGTTTTACATTTTAATAAAGGTACTTTAAAAACTCAAATATCTTTCTTCATTCATATTGTAAAGGATTTGGATTAAGAAAAGGAGATGCATGTTAAATCTTAATATAAAGAGGAAATCAAGTACTGAACTCAGCCTGTCTTCATCTGTGGCATCACAAACAAGAGCAGCAAAGAAAAGTCATAGTAACTCCAATAGCTTTTCTGGGGTATTGTGGGCTTAAAGAACCAATGTGAGAGGGTAAAATCTGTACTATATTATTTATTACTTATCCTAATTTCAATTTATGGAGATCCATGTTACCTATAAAGCTCAGACTCAGCCCCATAGAATCATAGAATGTCCTGAGTAAGAAGCGACCCACAAGGACCATTGAGTCAAGCTCCTGTCTCTGCACAGGACACCCCAACATTCACACTGTGGGGCTGAGGGCATAGGCCAAATGCTTCTGGAATATTGTCAGGCTTGGTCCTGTGACTGCTTCCCTGGGAGCTGTTTCAGTGCTCCACCACCCTCTGAGGGAAGGACCTTTTCCTAGAACCTTGTCTCAGCCCTTCTCTCTCCTCTCTGCACAAGAGCATCCTTCCCTCCTCTCTTTGGCATGGAGGAGGTGGCCCTGTGGATCCAGGCAGTGGGTGCCATGCTGGTAGGTGATGCTGCTGCTGTACATGTCCAGATTGCACCCATCTTAACACGGATAAACAGAGCTCATTTAGCTTGGAGGGCTCTTCAGCCAGGTCTTTAATCAGCACATAATTCACTCTGAAAATCTTCAGACATACAGACAAAAGACAAGACCCAAAGACAAATCCTCCTTCCAGCACTCACTACCCCATGCCAGCAAGCACAGCTCTCCTCCCTACCAGGAAACCTCACTGCTGTCCAATCTTATCTTCTTCTATAATCTCTGGAGTAGGCTGGAGAAGGAAATTCCCCATTGTTTTTTACACATAGTAGATTTGACATATTTAAAGGCAGCCCTTACAGCCACATCTCCGCGCCAAGCACCTCACCTGTGCCATGAGAGGATAAAGCCACCTCAGAAACGTGCTGAGGTGATGAAGTCCCCCTACACTCTCTGCCACCACCCAGGCTCAGTCAGTCACTGTCATCGCAAGTGGAGCTGCCAGTGCCCATGACTCCCCTCACCACCAGAGCCAGCGGCACAAAGGAGCTCAAGGACATGTCGCACAATCTAGCCACCTATAGTAGCCATCCAATACTAAAAGGGGCACCAGGAAAGTCAGGGAGGGGCTCTTGATCAGGCAATGGAGGGATAGGGTGAAGGGGAATGGCTTTCAGCTGAAACAGGAGAGATTTAGTTTAGATCTGAGGAAAATTTTTTTGCCTGTGAGGATGGGAAGGCCCTGGCCCAGGTTGCCCAGAGAAGCTGTCACTGCCCCATCGCTGGAGGTGTTCAAGGCCAGGTTGGATGGGGCTTGGAGCCCCTGAACTAGTGGGAGGTGTCCCTGCCCATGGCAGACGGTGGAATTAGATGATCTTTAAGATCTCTTCCGACCCAAACCAGTCTATGATTCTATGAACGTGAGGGACAAGACACAGCCATTAGCAACCATCACTTTATTTACAAGAGGGTCTATAGCTCAGCACAGAGTTTCTAACCCAAGGCAGAAGAGAGTCAATTCTCTATCTGGAATCTCATATGAGCAGAGGAACCAGTAAACTTGAACTGAGGAGCTTCCATGCAGGTTCCTGGTGGGGAAAGCAGACGATTTTCCCTAACAGGGGTTCCCACCAGGCCTGGCCCTCCACCAAGGTCACGAAGTGAGCAGGGTCTCCGGGATGATCTGCAGGTGCAAGCAAGCTCAGTTCAGCCTCCCCACAGCAACTGCCTGCTGCCCTCCTCCCCGCCTCGAGCTGCCCCGACCTGGTGTTTCGCTGCAGGTCCACCTTTGGTGTGAAGAGTTAAAGCTCATCCCCCGGCAGGCGCGAATGAAAAGGAGACAAAAAAGCAGGATGCTGCTGAATGACAGCAGTGGGTGGCCGACAGCCCCTGGCTGGCGCGCTCTGCACACAACAGGCACAGCCAAGTGTGTCTGGCACCAGACAATTATTTCTCTGGAGGTGTGTGAGGCGGGAGCGCCAAGAGCCATTCTCACGGCGAAGCAACCAGCCATGTCGGCTAACAAAACCGCTCGCCGGAAAGCATCCCTCTCCTCGCTCCCATCTCCTCACCAGGGTCTGGGGGTTTATTTTAATGTGTTGTCCTTCCCGCTGGGGCATTTGCAGCTCTGAAAAAACAGCAGGTCAAACATCCTCAAATGGTGTATTTAGTGCTTCCCCTTGGGTTTCCGCAGCTTCCCTACCATTTTCCTACCGGCCTTGGGAGCGCAGCAGTATTTATGGGGTAGCGAGCTGACCCTGGGCTGTGGTGGGCGAGAGTGCCTGACGTTAAGTGCTGCTAATGCGTTTTGCATTTGTGCTCGGGGGCAGGAAATCTCAACTTCCAGTGCCAAGGGGTTAATTATAATTTATATAGCAAGATCTCAGCCTGTGTTGTGTTTTTTTTGAATTTTTTTTTCCTCCGGCTAATTAAGAGGTACAATTACCTTTGAGAATCAAAGCGATATTTTGGTACCCAGCTCTTAGAAACAGATCACAGGCACTTAAAGCACAAGGGCATCTTTGCTTTTCTTAGGTTTTGATTTAGATCATTAACAAGAAACTGTCATATTCCTGAACCACCACCACAATGTTCAGGAGACCACCTATGGAAGCAACAGGGTAACAAACAGCATTGCTGCTTTCCCAGCGATTACCTGGGATTCTATCAACATATTTTACTGACATCTCACCTGTCTCTCACGGTTCTAGCAAAACTTTCTGTTTATTACTTAACGATAACCCTGAGGTGGGTAATAGCTAAACTGACCAGTCTGTGCTCAGACTGCAAGACCAGGACTACTAACAACTCAGACCAGGAGCAGGTTGATGAATATTATTGCTGCATCATCACTAAATCATCCCAGACAGCACAGCAGACCCTCTGCTTTGCTCTCCATTGCCCAATGGCCCAGTGCAACAGGGGGGATCACTGCTCACACAGGCATTGGAACTGGAGCTGAAGGCTAATTAGCAGCACTGATACCCAGGATATACACAAGCAGCCAGTGGGGCTGGGTGGGCAGGGAGGCCGGCAGGCAGCACCCATGGGACCCACCTCCAGCAGCTCCAACTGTGGGCATGCACAAGGTGAACAGTGCTGAGTTCTGCTGGGCAGCAATGGGCAGGCTCGTGCTTTGCTTGGGGCTGGGGGATCACTGGGAACACATCCATCACCCCCCACAATCTCTGTCCATTGGCTCTTTGCCTTCATATTTGTGCAGAGGCTTAACAGTTACAGGCTTCTCTCACAGGTGTTTACCAAGCCACTCACTAAGGGTTAATGTAACTGAATATTCAGGTGTAGCAGGAGGGTGGATTCGGCAAGAAAAGGTTCTGGGGAACCCTTTAAATCCTGCTCCAAGGGAGTCACTAGATATACACACACAATGCAGGCAGCAACCTCAGCTTGACTTGGCACAGGCTGGACAAATATACCTTGCACCATTCATTATTTTTTAGGGGTGCGGTGGTCTATTACTCTCTGGGAAG
>WAAB01003681.1:117544-145014 GCA_013389865.1 Piaya cayana
TTGACAGTGACTGAACATGAGCCAGCAGTGGCCCAGGTGGCCAAGAAGGCCAATGGCATCTTGGCTTGGATCAGAAACAGTGTGACCAGCAGGTCCAGGGAGGTTATTCTCCCTCTGTACTCAGCACTGGTGAGACCGCGTGCAGTTCTGGGCCCCTCACCACAAGAAGGATGTTGAGGCTCTGGAACGAGTCCAGAGAAGAGCAACGAAGCTGGGGAAGGGGCTGGAGAACAGGTCCTATGAGGAACATCTGAGAGAACTGGGGGTGTTTAGGAATGTTTGGATTCGATGATCCTGTGGGTCTCTTCCAACCTGGTGATTCTATGATTCTGTGAGGCTGGCAGTGGCAATGAAGACCAACCCTTTCTCTAAAGAGGAGGTCAGCATTAGGACCAAGAGGGACAACTGTCCATGTGGGCTGGAAATAAAGCTGGTGCTGCCAAAGCTAACGGGGGGCTCAGCAACCAGTATCCAACTTCACTGACCAGCAGCCCACAGGTTACTTCATGGCAGGTCTATCAGGCTGGGCTGCCCTTTCTGGCGCCGACAGCAGCAAACTTGCTGTGTTGGATTTGCCCCAAAGTGGGCAGAAGCATACAAACCAAAAGCTTGCTGTGTGAAACATTATTGTTAAACTAGGAGGGATGAGGAGTCGACACTTCGGCATGGAGAGGTGCTGACCATTACAGCTCATCGCGAAGTAGCTCCAAGAAGTTCATTTATAAACCTGATAATCTACAGGTATTTCCTTCCCTTGAAGTCACTCCTTTATAGCTGAGCACGAGACTTGTCAAAAGCCATTTTACAAGAACAACCACAAAACTATATAAACCTGTGCCAAGCAGAGTGCTAACTGAGTTTCCAGTACAATGGGAGTTACCAAACATCTTGCTGCAGGAGACTTCATAGAATCATAGAATAGTTTGGGCTGGAAGGGACCTTAAACCCCATCCAGTTCCATCCCCTGCTGTGGGCAGGGACACCTCCCACAGGCAGGGACACCTCCCACTGGATCAGGCTGCCCAAGGCCCATCCAACCTGGTCTTCAACACCTGCCTTTTTTTTTTTTAAACACTTCCGCTGGGCAGCCTGTGCCAGGACCTCCCCAGCTCAGCACTCAAAAAAGCAAGACGGGGATTACAAAACTTTTGCTTATAGTCCCAGCTTAAACCACTAACCTGCATAACTTTCAGTTAAAAGGACTTGTAAATGTTCAATCAGCAATGTGACTGAGTTATATAGAAGAGAGAAAAAAAGGAAGGGCAGATCCAGAGGGAAACACACATATACCTTTCCCTACAGCTTGCTGTTTATTGAAGAAGCAGCAAAAGCTCCAGGGCACATCAAAACACAAACGCTGACATGGAAATTCAGAGCCCTGAACTGCTTCCAACAGAGAAAATATACTGACGGCAGTCTGTTTGGAGGTCAAACAAAATCAATAGCCTTTCTCTCCAGTCTGTCTCTAAACTAAGCTTCTTTCAAAGACATCCAGAGAAAATGGATCATCTTTTGTTGGTGTGTGTGGGTTTGGGTAGGGCTTTTTTTTTGTTTTGCCTTTTTTAAGTGGTCAAACATTCATAGGAGCATAAGAAACTCCTTCCTCCCTCAACATACCGAAAGGATTGTATAGAGGTCAAAACTGCCCATCAGTTTTACTACACAATAGATGAGTTATCCAGTTCTTGGGGAGGAAACCAAGCTGGAAGCCGTTTAACACTCAGTAAGAGAGGAAAAAATAAATCAATGTATTTGCTTGATTGGGGTACATTTAAAGCTGGTTGTCAATTAGTTCAACACAGTTTGCTGTTACAGAGCACAACAATTTAGCCCCAGGAGCTGAAGTTTGCTGCATTTCCTCAGATTCCTCCTGCTGAGAGACAGATTCTGGCTGCAGCCAGGTCAGGCACCGAGGAGGAGGAGGAGTGAGGCTGGAAGTCACAGCCGCAGAGCAGCAGCCGGTTAAAGGGAGCCTGACATTGGATACAGCAAAACTGGGGACTCCTTCCTTCATTCGAAGTACACAGTAAACTGGATTTACGTCCAGAAAGGAGTAGAGATAATAACTGATTATTGCAGTGGTACAAAGTGTGCCTTTGCACTCCACAGCACACACCTTCTAAGATAAACTACATTTTATATTGCCTTGTGCAGATGGTATCATCTTTACAGATAGAAGTGGGTCACCCCTAGCTGAGGGAAAGGGCAGAAGGAGTAAAGTGGTAGAATACAAGACTTAGCCTACACCGAGCCTTTTAAAT
Organism: Piaya cayana; assembly: GCA_013389865.1. NCBI lineage: Eukaryota > Metazoa > Chordata > Aves > Cuculiformes > Coccyzidae > Piaya > Piaya cayana. The sequence continues at coordinate 119,806 of WAAB01003681.1, forward strand.
AATATAAATTCTTAATGATCTCAATACAAAAATCACACAGAGCAAAAGGAGGGACTGACCACTAAACGACGCTTCCCAAGGGTCTCACTGAACGCACCCAAAGGAGAACCACTGCCTTCAAAGTGGCAAACACTGATGACTTTATCTGCCGGTTCTGTTCTGACAATCAATGTTGAAAGACATTCCCCAAATTACAAAATAATGTAGGCTGGGAAGGCTCGCCAGAGGTCACCCGCACAGCCCTCTGCCCAGAGCAGGGCCAGCAGGGCTAGAGACCACCACTCCTTAGCTGTGCTCCAGCTCCCCTCAACAGGTTGCTCTTCCTGAGAAAGCCAAAATCCTTATCTTGATTGAAATATACCTAAGGGTGTGTGGTCATTGTGTCAGAGATATGGCTGGAAAAGATCAGACACATCTGCATCTGACTTCAGGGCCCAGCACCAGGGAAACTGAGAACAGACCTCAACAGGAGTGAGATGCCATGACCATGACCCTCTGCCATGAGTCTACAGCCACAGCCCATGGATACACCCATTTACCTAACGAGTATCCACACTGCTGATACTTGCTGCTGTCAGTACCCATACTAGTTATATTAAAGCTACTACATGCTTCTAACTACCCTTCTGAGTGCAGCTAATGCCCGGCGTGCCAGCCCCAGCAGCGATGCGCATCCTGACTCATCCGCCGTCCTGCACTCACATATGCTGCAGGAAGAAGGGTTTGTTCCACCAGCCCTCATTTCCGAGCAAACATATTTAGCGTCTCCTAATTAGAATCTTAGCTTCTCCTCGTGCCCACACAGGTCAATGTTCTCCCAAACTCATTATGGTCGCAAGAACAACCAAGGCCAGTAGCTAGGGGAAAAAAAAAAAAACCCCAGTGTGGTTTCTTCTCAATGCTTTTTATCTCCCCTCCTCCAGTCCTCCCAGGTGGAACAATTTACCCAGTGAGCATACAGCTCTTACATTTGCTTGTTAGCACCCCCAAATTAGTAGGTGTAAAGTCAATATCCTTTTGCCCATTTACTCCTAATGAGTCACCAGGCAGAAACTTAACTTGAAAAAACCGGTTACAAATGCAGATGCAGAAGCAAATGAAATGAAGGCAAGAATCACCGCTGAGCAAACGTTGCACAAAGGCAAGGGGCTGGGCACACCACGCAGCACCCTGCCATTGTCACCGGCTAAAACCTAACAGCTTTGATTTGCCTCCCACCAGCTAAAATGGTTTGAAATGCAAGGTCTTAACAAAGGTGCAAGACACAGGAGGAATGGGAGGCACTGCTGGGCACTTAATCTCCTTTCAGTCTCACACAGGAGCTCCAGGAACAGCTCTGCTGAAGTCGGTGGAGTTTCATGAGTGTAGGAAAGAGGATAATCAGGCCTCAGTTGTAGCAGAGATCCAGCCCTGTGATCCCTCCATGCAACCAGCAGAAATGTTATTTGGGATTTAGATTGAAGTTACCCTTAGGCAAACTCCTTTGCTGCTGGAACCTAGGACAACATCCCTCATCCCAACAGGACAAGACTAGCTCTCAGCAGCTGTGGAGTTTGCCCTCTGCCTTGACACAATGTGTGATTTGCAACTAGGAACCCAATACACTCCTCAGTCTGCTTCAGCACTCACCTCTGCAAAAGCTGGCAAAGCAGGAACAAGAGAGTTGTGGTGAGGACATCCCTCACGCCCATCCCACACAGGGGACATGGACGCACTGCGAGCCTCAAGGCTGTCCCTGAACAAGCAGTGAGACCATTTGGACATTATTCTTTTAAATATCTCTGGTGTTTACGTCCCACCCTGTGCTTAGCCCTTCCCCACTGCAGTCCTCACCACCTCCAGTGGCTGGGGATTGTGTCTCCTGCTGCTAGAGCTCACCCTCTCACATCCAACCACCCATTTCCTCTCCTGCTTGTCCTTCCAAAAGCACTTGAGAACATCGGGTGCAAACCAAACCATACCAGCCATACCAGCGTGTGTACCTACCATATGCTCAAACACCAAGGGCTTGTGTCACTGTCACACAGCTCAGGTGCAACATCCAGCCCTCCCTCCACCACACCAGCCCAGCTCTTGGATGAGGAATAGATGCAGCCAAGCAGCATCAGAGAACAAGGACTGCTCTCCATGGCACAACCTGGGGCCAGATCCTTCCAGCCAACACAGCTGCCATCCAGCTGTGACTGCTGGGAAACTGCTTGTTGGAGAAGACCCAGAAGTCATTACAGCTAGTAGAAGGCAGGGCCATGGCAGACGACAGGATTTTTTTCTCATTACTTTGGGAAGAAAGGCACCCTTTTTGGCAGCTGTGACTGCAGAGGAGGAGAAGGCCTTTTAGACACTCATTTCAGCTCTCAGAGACGAAGGCACAATGAATCTGAGCACTATCCAGCAATTCTTCAAACTCAACCATCCCACTTAGCATCAGCAAAGGACAGGCACATCCCCAAAGTGACTACAGCAGAAGTCAGGGACACAAAGCTCAGGAGACACGGAGAAGGTCTCAGTTCTTACATCACCATAAAAGCACATATTGTCTGTTATGGGCATTCAGAAAAAATCAGGGACCAAAGTGTGCACTATTTATTGCTGGCACAGCTCCTTAGAAGGGATGCTAACAGAGTGCAGCCATGCGACCATCTCCCTCCAACCCCAATACCCCTTCTCTTCCTCACAGTAAGAAAAAATAGGGTTTTCTAACTGGGCCTTCTCATTCCTTTTACTTCCAGCTCGCCTTCCCCTTCTTACAAGCGCTGAGACTGCAGACGCTCTACACGTGTTCTCCTCTGCATCCGACTGGCAGGCAGTCTGGAAAATGCCAGTATTGGAACGGCCTGAATTCAGCGGTTTCTGAATGCTGATCGGACACTATTTCGTTCAAGCCACAGATAGTCATTTTTGGGGGGTATTTTCAGCTCCCTTTTTGGACTCTTCCAGATTTCCAAGTGTCATGCATCAGCAATTTCTCCTCTTTGGAGCTTCGTTATTTTTCACCTTTCCGCCAAGCCTGAGGCTCGGTGCAGTTTTGCAGGGGACTGGGCTCTCCCCTCCTCATCCAGACAGCCATGCAATACTACTGGCGTTGTTAATGTTTGCTGTGCTCCACCTCGCAGCTGCGGAAATTCCTGACTATCTGTTTTTTAAAAGAGCTGAGGTGAAATCCGAGCGATTAAACTGCCTTTTTTTTTTTTTTTATGAAGTCTAACACCTTTCTTGTGGAAACCCCAACCTGAAAACAGGAATGGTCTCAGAGTGTGTAAAAAACACTCAATAATTAGTTCAAACCAGGCTACCAATGCAGCCATCATCTTTTTAGCATCTCTCCATTTGCAATGCTTTTATCCTGATGGCACATCTACAGGGTGAGGGAATGGTGCAACCCTTGTTTTGGAGATGAGGTATAGACACAAAAGGAGACCCAGAGGATGACATTTGTGCCATTTCATTATAAGTGAGGAGCAAAGTTCCTTCTCTCACTGTCTAGAGGGTCCAGCTTCAGTGTCCACCTCATAACCAGGTCAAAGTGGAGCACGAGAGATGCTCCAGCTGACCAACTTGGCTAAAAACCACCAACACCAAGTCTCCAGTAAAGCAAGCTACCGACTTTAGCTCTCTCAAGCAGCAACCTAGCAAGATTCCATGTTATCTTCAAGCTCTTTGCACACTCAGTTTTGAATTTCCCTTCTTGTCTTCCTAATAGGGTTATTGACATTTTTCATTTCCCCCAACCAATGACAAACCTCAGTGGCCACTTGACAACAGGCATGATGATGTACACCGAAGCCAAAAGTAACGAAACAGTTTGTTCATGATGATTTCCTTCCTCCCTCTCCAAAGCAAAAGCAGTTAAGAAGACCTTTCAGAACTGTAGACTAGCTTATTTGCAGGGTACTTTTAATCGCATCCAAAGAAGCAACTTGAACTCGTAACTGGACAAATGCTTAGATCTGGGAAACCCACAGATACCATGACACAAGGCTTGATAACAGACACTAACATGAAACAACTGCAATAAACTCAAAGGAGCACTCTCAGCATTTGTGCACAGAATCACTCATGGCCTAGAAATATATTTAAAATTATCCAAATTTCTTCAAGAACTTCAACATAGAATCATAGAATGTTTAGGGTTGGAAAGAACCTTAAAGATCATCTCCCACTATCCACCTGGCAGTGCCCAGGTATGAATTTCAGATTAAAATAAGCTTTGTACTAATATGCACAGTGTGTTTTCAGAGTCACAGAGGAGAAAGGGAAGCCCTAACTTTGTTTCTGCATTATTTAATCACAGCCAGGGAAGGACATTTAGCAAAGCAGCTGTTGGAGCTTCATGGGAAAAACCCCATCATTACAGCAAGGCAGGAACAGATAATATCATATTGACCTGTCTTCAGGGTCTGGCATTCACATTTTCATAAAGTGTCTTGGAAGATAAATCACTATACTAATAATATTTGTATTGATTATCTAAACTGAAGCAGCAATCGACTCCATTGTCTCACTTCCTCTTAAATTGCTCACAGATGGGATCCTATTTCCTATTCTGCATTTCTAATGGGAACACTTAAATCACAGCACAGAATTATACACACACACACACAAACTGTTAACAAAAATCGTTTTATAACTTGCACGGAAATAAACATTTTTCACTTTGTAGCTTGCTTTCCACTCCACACAGATATTAAAAATGACAAATTATCAGCAGACCTCTAAATTACTTCTGCTCGTTATATCTAGGTCCCTAATATTTACTGACAGACAGGCCTATGGTTTCAAACCATAGAGATTATGGACACCTGAAGCTTGGACACAGAGCAAAAAGATGATATTTTTGTTTTCTTATGGCAGTCAAAGCTCTTTAAGCTATCTTTAAGGTTCAGAAGCAGGGAAATCAAAAATCATTGTGCAGGAAAAATAAACAACAGCTTCTGCTGTTACTACAGGTACAAAATGGGGTCTGCTGAGGAAAGAGCTGAACTTCAGGTGTCACGCTGGCCACAGTGGGACCTTGGGTTGGCAGCTATCAAAACCAAAAGTAAACTGACAACAAATAGCTTTGTCATGAATCAAAAAGCAAAAGGCTTGGATTATTCTTCTCATCCTGCCTAAGCAGAGCTTTCTTCTACCCTAGAGAGGCACAGAATACAGTACGATAAAAGATAAGAACACCTTAAATGTACAGATGATTCACAGAAGATGCTCACAGCACATTTCAAATGGCTGCTGAACCTTTTAGAGTCGCCTGGAAGGTGAGAGCAGCTGATGCTCCTCACTGCCCAGCGAAGCCTGGTTGATCCAGCACTTCATCCTCACACCTGCTTTCAAAGGGAAAACTCTGCCACTGCCCCACTGCAGATGAGAAGGGGAGACATTTTAAGGAAAAAAAACCCTAATAAAGCAATCAGGGGATGTTGAGCAAGAAGGGAACAAAACCAGAGGCACAACACAGCAGCTGGACGGCGAAGGCTTCTCCAGCTCAGGCCAGTCCCTAGGACCCATATGACTGTACAGCTGCCATGGTGAATGATCATCCCTTACGCTGAGGTCAGTGCTGCCCCCGGGCTAAGTAAGTGAAAATAAATGGTTTAGAAGATAAAAGGTCTTTTAAAAAAATTATTTGTCTTGTTGTCATGTCAAAACTGTAATGGGGAGAGACCGGAGGCAGCGATACGCCGTTTAAATAGGAAACAGCCATCCTGGTGGTTCAGCAGAATAAATTACAGAGCAAATCACAACTGATGGGAGGCTGAGCTTCACCTTTGCTCATACCTGGTTCCTGGGAAGACAAGCAGGTTTCTGAATATCCAGCCTGTGAATATACAGTTACACTTAACTAACCCCAACTGCTATTTCTGCCACATCTCCCACCTCTCTTGCAGGCTAATTCTGCACCTTCCAGCCACAATGAGTTTAGTTTTTCCTCCCTGATCTTCCCAGGGGAGGGGATCAAAATTGATTTTAAGTATTCGAGGAAGGGAAAGGGTTAATCAGGTTTCCCAAGGCTGCTTGCTGTTAAGGTGCCAGAAATACCGAGGGGAAAGAATGACTTGCTAAAGATGGGACAATGGCACTGGTATTTTGCATTTGTTTCCAGGCTTTGAGATAGAACAAATGGGAGTCATTAGTGAAATGAGTTTAGGGAGTTCTAAATTAGCTGTCAGGCTGCCAAACCCGAAGAAGTGCTATGTCAGCTCATTAATTTTGGAGTGCATAGGATTACCCAAACCTAGGAAGGAATCCTGCAAAAGTTAGAGTCAATTAAAGGAGGCTATTTTGCTATAATAATATTTTCCACACGTATTACACCTCCTCATGGAACAGAGCCCACTTCCACCACAAACGAAATCTCCGGCGGGATGGAGCGTGGCTGATGTCTAGACAGCTGTAACGTGCTCTCCTTGGGCTTCTCCACTGGCATCTCTGGGAAGTTAGAACAGAAGGTGGGGGACTGCAAGCTGTGGAGCACATCACCCAGGCTGGGGTGGCCCAAGGAAGGAGGCACCCGTATCCCCCCTTCAAGCTTCTTGCTTTCCCTGTACCACCCCAAAAAATCGCATCTGTACAGGGCACGATGTTCTGAACCGTGACAGTGGAGGTAATGCCTAGTACCACCCATGCACATCATCTTCAATTTCTTTCCCTCCTTGGTCCACTTGACCCCAGATTTGTCAACACCCAGTTATCAAATCCATCCACGCTTTGTTAACCTCCCCAAATCTCCCATCACAGGAGCATCTCTCGAGCCCTGAGCTAAAACTCAGTGAACTCCGTAGGAGTCTTCAAGAGGACTTCACGGGCTCAAGGTCCATCTCGGTGAGTGGCTGAAGTCACTGGCAGTGAGGGCAAATGTCACACCTGTGTGCTGTCCCTCACCTGTCCTCAGACAAAGCCTCCCAGGCTTTAGACCAGAAGATTTATAAATGAGAAGGTTTATAAAACAGAGCCATAAAATTATTTGGGTTGGAAGGAACCTTAAAGCCCATCCAGTTCTAACCCCCTTGCCATGGGGAGGGACACCTCCCACTGTTCAAAGCCTCATCCAATCTGCCCTTGAACACCTCCAGGGATGGAAGACCAACCGCTTCTCTGAGCAACCTGGGCCAATGCTTCACCACCTTCACAAAAAAAAAATTCCTTCCTTCCTAAGATCTCATCTAAATCTTCCCCCTCACCCTATATCTGCACTCTCTGACAAAGAGTCCCTCCCCAGCTTTTCTATGGTCAAAAAATAGATGGTTTATAACCTTCTAGGGGACCCAGGAGTTTTTATAACCTGTGATAGACTAGGTCAATGGACAAAATCCTGCTGGAGAGCAACCTGGTAGACACTGACTAACAACCTATCTACATACACCACATCCCAGCCTGCAGGACACCCAAGCACTCACACAAAAAAAAGTTACCTCCAGAGAGAGGGCAAGCCCAAAGGCTTCTCACACCTCCCTCCCTCTCTCCTGATGGCTATCACTTCTCATCACCCCGCAGGACAGCAGTAGCCAGGGACAAATTAAAACAAAAATCACATAGCTGTGAAATACAAATGAGGCAAAAAAATGCCTTCACCCAACCAAGAGAGCCGTCTCCCCAACTGTGCTGGACACAAAGATCGTGAACAAACAGGATAGAATGTCTTCTGCCTTTTGTGAAATGAAAATAAATGAAAGGATCTAAGGTTTCAGGTCACTGATCCCTCTGTTGCCTATCTGTACCATTTATCGGAGGTAGGATATACAGGTTCCAAGTTCTTTTCTCTTTTTTCTTTTTTTTTGTCAGCACTTTAATGGTTGTTTTTTTTCTCCTTCCCCCTTTAATTTTCTGAATGAAAGGACCACTTAGGAACCTGTAAAGTAACAATAAGCTTATAACAGGAATATTGTTTTTCTGGGCCAGTGCAAATTCCTCCTGAATAGGTTGAAGAGATTAAAGTAAAAATGCAATCTGTAAATAGATCAGTGTTTTAATTAGTTTATAGTCTGTTAAGAGATAATATTTTGCTCACATAGATCGTCTGTTATCTAAAGATCTCAGAGCACTTTAGGAACATCGATTAAGCCTTAAAAAAACCCCCAACCTTGGGAGATAGGTAAGTGTATTTAGATTAATTAGTGTTGCTGTGAGCAGCAGGCATTATTATTAGATTTAATTTAGTCCAATAATTGACTTATCTGTTAATGGATTCTAATTCATCTGAGAAGGGATCAAATCCATCTGATTAAAAGGATTACATCGACTCAATTAATTCTATTAACTTACTTAATTTGCCATTTAATAATTTGACACATGGGGGCAGATCTTGGCCCTGAAGAACGCATAAACCAAAAATTACACACAGGAATTATCGTGCCAGCAGAACTCTGCATTGCAGAGGCTGCATTTTTCCTCGCACGTGCAGTTTGCAGACCTGGATAAAACATACAAGGGGGTTTCCTCCAGCTGGATCCCCCCAGCCCCGCAGTATCTTCTCTCCCTGCCCCAGGGCTGCCTGGTCATTTTGCTGGTACTCATGGTGGCTGCCTGGAAAGGAGCAATTCGCTGCCTGAGATCTGCCACCTCCCCTCTTTTTCTGGGCATTCTCTTCAACCAAGAGGTGAGAAGTTTTACGGAAGTCAATAAAACCTTGCAATAAAACTACCCTCCCCATCAAAGGCAGGACAGCCCTCCCACGCCAGCCATTTGGAAGCTGTACATGTGCAAANAGTTACCTCCAGAGAGAGGGCAAGCCCAAAGGCTTCTCACACCTCCCTCCCTCTCTCCTGATGGCTATCACTTCTCATCACCCCGCAGGACAGCAGTAGCCAGGGACAAATTAAAACAAAAATCACATAGCTGTGAAATACAAATGAGGCAAAAAAATGCCTTCACCCAACCAAGAGAGCCGTCTCCCCAACTGTGCTGGACACAAAGATCGTGAACAAACAGGATAGAATGTCTTCTGCCTTTTGTGAAATGAAAATAAATGAAAGGATCTAAGGTTTCAGGTCACTGATCCCTCTGTTGCCTATCTGTACCATTTATCGGAGGTAGGATATAAAGGTTCCAAGTTCTTTTCTCTTTTTTCTTTTTTTTTGTCAGCACTTTAATGGTTGTTTTTTTTCTCCTTCCCCCTTTAATTTTCTGAATGAAAGGACCACTTAGGAACCTGTAAAGTAACAATAAGCTTATAACAGGAATATTGTTTTTCTGGGCCAGTGCAAATTCCTCCTGAATAGGTTGAAGAGATTAAAGTAAAAATGCAATCTGTAAATAGATCAGTGTTTTAATTAGTTTATAGTCTGTTAAGAGATAATATTTTGCTCACATAGATCGTCTGTTATCTAAAGATCTCAGAGCACTTTAGGAACATCGATTAAGCCTTAAAAAAACCCCCAACCTTGGGAGATAGGTAAGTGTATTTAGATTAATTAGTGTTGCTGTGAGCAGCAGGCATTATTATTAGATTTAATTTAGTCCAATAATTGACTTATCTGTTAATGGATTCTAATTCATCTGAGAAGGGATCAAATCCATCTGATTAAAAGGATTACATCGACTCAATTAATTCTATTAACTTACTTAATTTGCCATTTAATAATTTGACACATGGGGGCAGATCTTGGCCCTGAAGAACGCATAAACCAAAAATTACACACAGGAATTATCGTGCCAGCAGAACTCTGCATTGCAGAGGCTGCATTTTTCCTCGCACGTGCAGTTTGCAGACCTGGATAAAACATACAAGGGGGTTTCCTCCAGCTGGATCCCCCCAGCCCCGCAGTATCTTCTCTCCCTGCCCCAGGGCTGCCTGGTCATTTTGCTGGTACTCATGGTGGCTGCCTGGAAAGGAGCAATTCGCTGCCTGAGATCTGCCACCTCCCCTCTTTTTCTGGGTATTCTCTTCAACCAAGAGGTGAGAAGTTTTACGGAAGTCAATAAAACCTTGCAATAAAACTACCCTCCCCATCAAAGGCAGGACAGCCCTCCCACGCCAGCCATTTGGAAGCTGTACATGTGCAAAGAAAGAGAGAAAGAAAGGGAGGGTTGGCGGGGGTTGGGGGGNTGGGGGGGTGGGAAAGCATCTCTTCACTTGGACACCGTTCTTTAGCCAGTTGTGAATGGAAGGGGGGAGAGGGGAAAGAGGTGCTAAAATATCATTAGCTTCACTATCTTTAAAACTGGCTGGTGCTAATTACTAGTGATGAGCACTATGGACATCAGCCACAGCGACACAGAGCTTCCCACATGAAGACTGAGGCTGCGTTGCCCTTGCCTAACCTTAATGGGACTGAGTTGTTGGGAAAACTCAAGGCTGGAGCCGGCTCATGGGAACCTTTCCAGGAGTCTTTTGCCTTTCTCAGACATTGCCACTTAGAATCATAGAATCATTGGAAGAGACCCACCAGATCATCAAGTCCAACCATTCCTACCAATCTCTAAACCACTTGCTCATCCTCCCAAAGCCTTCCCCTGCCTTAGGACGTCAATCCACATCACCTCCACCATGAAAAGGCCTGTCAATGGGGTTAGGATTAAGACAGTGGAGAAGCTGTGAGACACACAACTGTTCGCAAGGATGATGTAGCCGAGAAATAAACTGAGCTTAGCCTGGCTCTGACTCACCGTGCCAGCACAGGGGCTGTAAAAAAGGGAAGAGAAAAGGGCAGGAGGAAAACCAGCCATCTGCTGCACGAGAGGAGAGTTGTCCTCCCTCCAAGGCAGATCTGACCAGCAAGACGGAGATGTGGATCAAAAGTTCGCAACTGCTGAGATCCCCAGACCTGGTTTAAGCCTCTCTCTGGTCTTGATCAAAGGTTACTCCATAATAATGCCTCGGGGGGAGGGGTTCCCAGCACATAATGAATCCTGTGTCATTGCCTTTGTATCCAGTTTTGGCTGTAACACAGATGGTTCTCACTTCAGTAACTCTGACATCTCTCCCCCCTTCATTATCACAGCTAGGAGCTCTGCGTGGTCACATCCTGGACCTCCATGCCCCACCTCACTGTCTCCTCGATTATCATGCTCTAAGTGTTCCCGTGCCAAGCAAGATGATGAACAGATTTCCATAACCTTTCAGCACGGCGAGGGATAGGAAGGCTTTGCAGCTTGATGCGTCAAGGAGTTTTATTAGGAGGTGAGGGGGAGGGAGCATCCCATGGCCAGAGCTCTCCGGGTTGTTCGGAGGACACCACCAACCAGGAGCAAAGAGGATTTGGTGGCGAGCAGCGATGAAGGCACTGGGGAGCTTCCCAGATGGGAAACCTCAAGCTCTGCCATTGTGCAGCATCGCCACCGGTCACGAGCACGCTCCTGCGTGAGGATTTGTTGTTCTGAAATGATTGCATATGTATGAAGGGGACAAGATGGGCTTTGACACATAAATTAGCACTTGTCAGCTGCTCACGGGCACACTTCCCTGCTGCACCCCACTGTAAATGCTGCCTTCTTTCACGGAGAGGAAAACTACATCACGTTACCTGACAGTCACTGTGGGCAGGAGTGTTTCCTGGGAAGCCGGCAGTGAGCACGCAGCGACTAGTTTACATATCAGACATTAAGAGGATGAATGCAATAAAATGACACAATAATTAGTAGCCAAATTACACTTTCAGCTCCCATTTTATCTGGAAATTTGAGAATGACAAAGGACAAGGCTGAGGAGACCTCGGGGCAGGGCTTTCTGTGAGAGATGAGTTGCCATGGGAAGTCATGGATGCCTCATCCCTAGGGGGGGACAAGGGCAGGTTGGGAGGGGGCTTGGAGCAACCTGATCGGGTGGGGGGTGTCCCTGCCCATGGGGGGGGGGGGGGGGTTGGAACTGGATGGACTTTGAGGTCCCTTCCAACCAAACCATTCTATGTCTCTACATAACATGTGCAGGGGTTCGTTCCGTACCAGCCAGATGCTTTCTAGCCATCACCTCCTGTGGCACAGCTCATCCTGCTCCTCTGCCCACACTGGCAGTGTGCATGCAGTAGGCATGATGTGTACCTCATCCTACCTCAAGCTTCCCAAGGGAACAACCATTCCCAGATTTTGTGCTGCCATCATTGTAGCCCACCTCCACCTCACCAGTGCTGCATGTGAAATCAGCTTCACATGAACGTGTACGCCAGCCCGTGCATACACACACCTCTGCAGCAACGCAGCAACACAGGGGGCTGTAAACCCATAAGAGAAAAAGAATCAGTTCTCTGAATAGCATCCTTCCAGCAACCAACTGCAGTAAAAGCACCTCTGCTGCAACCATTTCAAAATGTATCAGGATTACAGAGTTTTTTTCATAATTCAGCCTGTTAACAACATTTCTAGCACGTTGCTTGGGTGGAAATGACAATGAGAATAGGTGAACACACTGCTAGCCTGAGGGAAGTTCAATTATTTGCATTCCTGCAGGATCCACACACCACGAGATTCAACTTAAGCTATGGGGTGCACTCAAAGCTCCAAAGTCTGCTTAGTTTCATCTCAAACCAAATATGCCCAAACCCACCATCTAGAAAGATGAGAGGACTACATTGAAGCACTGGATTCACCCAAACTTAAGCCTAGAGTTCGTGGGGAAAGAACATACCAGTCACCAACCTGGATATCATTTATGAATTACAGTAGGCACCCTGTGAGCTCATGCATTGGGCAGAAAATATTTTTCTCCTCAAGCACCATCATACACTAACAAATCGAAGCATGACACTATGATGAGAACTGCCTGCAGCTGGAAGCTGGGCTGACAGCCTGCTCCAAGACAACAAATCCCATGTTCTCAACTGGGAAAGGGTTTCTTCCCTTTCATCCTGTTTTTTATTGCTCTTCTTATTTTTATCTCAAGAATTTCTTAGCCCAACATACAGCATTAAAGGCTTTGACCTGGAATCTGGGGGATCCCAGTAAATATTCTTACCATATTTATCTCCATCTTCTCCTTTGGCACTGATCCTCCTGCCGAGCACTTGGATGTGTTTCCCGCTTGTCCTGCTGTAGAGCTGATAGAGCCGAAGCTGCTTCCTGCTCACGTCGTCCCTCGCTCGCGTCTGGTTCTCCACGTGTATTCGGAAATCTACATTCTCCTCAGCAGCAAACATCTGAGAGGGGACAGGGAGAGAAGGATGAGAACAGAAGAGACCGTGAAACAAAGCAAGCATCTTGGACAGAAACATCACACATCAATCTGGCGCAAGAAGACTTGGATTTGGCTGCCCTTCTCTTGACAGCTGCGGCCACGGTATCGGCACTCAACTCGTAATTCTAGCCTGAGCTGGCTCTCAACAGTAAACCAAACCTGGGTTTTTACAATCAAACCGCATCAGGGGGCGGGGAGTGTTTGAGTAAAAACTTCTGCTTGGTCCTGCTTTGATTTAATCCTGGTTGGCCATGCTGGCCATAAATTAGACTCTGCTTTGCATATGCAAGGCCTCTACCCGGATACGGGAGAAAGGGGACTCAGTTTCAGAGAATCTGGGCTCCACCTTCAGCAGTGGCGTTGATTCCCTGGATTAATTGCAGGGATGAAGTAAAGGGAAAAAAACTATGCTGACACTAGCAGACTGGACTCTAGCTTTGCACAGGCATAAAATGTACTAAGATAGAAGTGGTATCGGCAGTCTTCAGCCTAGCTTTTTTTGTCAGCTCTGCTTTTCAGTGAAGCCAGCTCATTGGTGACAGTCTATGGATGCACCTCTGCCTGCTTCTACGGGGTTATGGCCTGGGGAGAGATCATAAGGACCTGTGAGAGCCAAACCAGCATGTCCAGCCAGAAAGATATTATCAGTAGCATTTGATTGCTTGCGCCAGTTCATCTGTTCTCTCTGGCTAATGGATTAAATAACCTTAGTTCGCTACAGTCTTAAAATAACACCAGAAACTTTCTCTGACACATCTGCCTTTCTCTGGAGGTCTTGTTTCCTATCTTAACTGTTCCAAAGAAACACTGAAACAGGATTCTGGCTTTTGCTTCCAGAGAGTTGCCCCGCCTTGCCTAAAGTCAGAGGACCAGACAACCTAGATGTTCTCAAGATGCTCTCCCAAAGGGGAGGCTGGGCAGCATGCACCCAAAGCACTTTACACCCAAACAATGTGAGAGTCCAGAAATTGCTCCATGATCTGTCCCTAAGGGCATTTGCACAACATCCACACTGGTTCTCCATGTCCAAACTCGGAGATGGACAGTATGTTGGTGACAGACTCTTTTCACAGGACTATATAACATTCAGAAACCAAAAGCAAAAGATTATCAAGTGGCACGCACACAATAGGCAATTTTTAACTTAAACTGAGACAAAGACCATTCAAATTCTATTCATTGTTAGTGAGCTCTAATGCATCAGCAATGCGTATTTAAGAACCAGGTGGGAATTTAACAGTGGTTTGGGGCTGGCAGAGGAACATTGACTCCTAGCAGAGTTACTACTTTTCCTTATAACATTCCCACTCTAGTGAACTTGTCCTCTTAGCCTGGAAGCAGCAGTGTTCTGCTGTACCCGTGTGAGGATGGAGCTAGCAATGCAAATGAAAAAGGGTCAATAAATCCTTGTTCAGGTCCATTTCAGGCTGAGACACATAAGAGCAAGTGGCCATAACAGGAAAACAGCCTCACTCGAGCCTCTTGCCTCTGTCATCTCAAACATTAGCAACAATTTCTAAGTCAAATATTCCCTGAAAGTCAAAAACTCAAAATAACTTTCTGGCATTTCCAGTTATTCAGTAGACAAACAGATCAGCAGCAGGAGGACAACTTAGGGCAGGCAGTGCTGCTTAGCACCAGACCTTCACTCAGCAACCCAAACAAAAACACAGTATTCAACACAGTGGCAACAGCCACGAGGTTCACTGGGATATTGCGGGATTGCCTTTGCTGTCCTTATTAATTCCTGGTATTATGCTACTGGAATCCCAAATCCTCAGAGAGAAAGTGATTAAAGTGTCTTATTTTACAGTCAGAAGCCAGGAGATAAACCCACAGGTTGTGACAAAGGAGGTTGAAGTCAACGCTGGGTCTAAACAGATATTTAAGGCAACAACGGGAGTGATGGACGAGAATTACACAATTAACCATCACAATATTCCCCACTCTCAGAAAACAGCACAGCAAGAAGTTGTGACCCAAAGCTGAGGATGCAAGAGGAGGAACAGCCACAGCACCTGCCAGGAGGGCTCTGCAGGATGCTGACAGGGCTCAAAGCCTTCACAAGGAGCCAGGTTCGGCTCCTCTCCTTTCCCAAGGCACCGCAGCTACATCTGAGCACAGCAAGCAGGACTTGTCTACTGACACGAATAATATTCATTTCTTTTTCCTGCATCTCTTCTTGCTTTCTATTCAAACGGTGCTCTTGCAAAGGATGCTAAACTACTAAAACCAGAGATGTTCGAGTAATGTTGACAGTCTGCCTTGTACCCACAAAAGCAAAGCTATTTGTAGCTAGAGATTCTGGCTCCATCCTTTTAAGATTTAAAACAGATTTTAAATCAAGATGACGTCGTTACATTGCTTTCACCACATGTTAATGAATTTCACATTTTTCTAGGGAAAAAAAAAAAACCAAAACAGGTGGGATCTGAAGTGGGGGGAAGGGCAGGTTGCTTTGCTTTCTTGGAAACTTCAAACAGAAATGGCAATCTGTTTCCAAAACATGTTTTAATTATCTCTTCTAATTGTCCTCCAGCACTCACACCACAGAAGCCCCAGCCCGTAGACTCAGACTGTGGAACACCCATGGAGCACACAGCGCTGTGGTCAGCTCCGGACCAGCCATGAACACGTCTGCACATGTTTGTCACAGTTCTCCTGCCCAAGATTAGCTAATAAAGTGTCTCCTCCCTTCGCCACAGCCCAGAGGGATGACATCTCCTTGTCCTCCAGCCAAGGGCCTGGCAGCCATCACCCACATCTCCAACATCTTGTTCAAACCCAGCAGTAGCCTGGTGTGGTGATCAGCAGAGGACCCCGACCCCTGAAATAAAGTCAGCCCTAGCGTGTATCACTCACAGAATATTTAAGGTTGGAAAAGACCTCTAAGCTCAACCAGTCTGGCCATCAGCTTAACACCCCTGTGCCTACTAAACCATACCCCAAAGCACTGCATCTTCACGTTTTTTAAACCCCTCCGGGGTGGAGACTCCACAGGCAGCCTGTCCCATCACTTATCCAGAAGGAGGCCCAGCTCTAACCTAGGGAAAGAAATCCTGGAGGAGGAACGTGCCACAGGTTCTCCTTGCAGCTGACCTGCCCCCTGGTCAAGAAGCTGTGGTCCAGAGCAGCAGTGAAACCAGCAGAATTTAGCTGCCTGCTTAACAATAAGCACACACTCAGCCACTCGGCTGAAACAGGATGCTCTGCTGGAGCGTAGCCAAGGTGAATTAGCCGTGCCAGCCTGGGCTGCATCTGGCCTGCAGGAGAGAGTATCAATACTCTTAAAATAAAATTTCACGCAGTGTCGATTTCATGAGATAAAACCTATTTGATCATTGCTGAAACCCATTCTCACAGTCTCCCTGCCCTACAGAGTACGCTCCCCCAAGCAGCTAACTTTACTGAGATAAGAATGTCCATTTATATATATATCATAAGAGAGACTCTCTTTCATAAATCTCAAAAAAAAATTAGTAACACATGCCTCTTTTGGTAACTGATCACCAGCACTCAAGAAGGTCACCTAAAATCAAGCCCATCCACCCCCAAACACATTTCCATAACAATCACAATCACACAAAAACGAACACAGAAATGTCTTTAAGTCCCAGACCCACTTGAAAACCTAAGTGCTTTCACTTCTGTTCATCAAAGCAAAAGGGAATCTTTTCTTTCTGTTCTTATTCACTGTTATAACATGTTATTATTGCATAGGAAAACATCATCCACAAGATGACCACCTTTGTTTCTGGCCTTTCAAGCTAATTGTCCGCATGTCCACGCTGTAGGTAGCAAAGGTTGAGCACAGCAGGTCTCCGAGATGAACGGCTGCTTGCACCTTGTAGCTCCCAACCAGCAATGTGGGACAGTCACCAGGAAGAGGAAAAGGATTTCCTGTATTTATCTCCTCCAGTGCCTTGGTGGGATTTGGGGTTGTCTTGTGGTCTGTTTCACAAATCTATCCAACTAGTACAGCCCACTGTCTGTGCAGGACAACTTCAGCATCTCAGGATAAGTGGGTTTCATGTAACTCCATCTTATTCTTTGCCAATGGTTTCTATTCCACAAAATCCCAGTCATTAAAACAGAGCATCAAATTTGGTTACATTTTTATTCTTCCTCTTGTTTTCTTTTCAAACAGTTCCTCAACCATTTCTTAATTATTTATCACTTCATCTTTCAATGATAATACACAACTAGAAATACATTCTAAACTTCCACTTGGAAACACATAGCCCATGCAACGGAATAAACAGCATTCCTTTTTAAAAAAACCATCATTTCAAGCAGTTGATGCATCAGAAATGCCTCACTCCTGAAAAGAAGCAGCTCTCCCTCCTCTCTGTTATATTTTCCCAGTCATTCAGGGTAGGTGTATTAGTCCTACCTCCTTTCCAAGCAGCCACAGAAACCAGAAACGACATCTGTCTTCAGACAGGCCACACGGGGAGATTTTCAAGTGGGTTTTTTTGCCGAATGATTCTCAAACAATGAGAGGATTTCATTTTAAATGGCTTTACAACAATCCTTCAGCTTAAAGAATGACTCTCCTATTTGTTAAATCCCAGATGGAAGACAAGGGAAAGACCATTTTGCTGACACAGCCAAAGGTTTCACCGTTAAGTAATCCAAGAAACGTTTAAGAACAGCAAAAGCCTCTGACAACAGCCCCGCGAGCTTAGTCCTACACAAGCTTGTGCCACATCTCTGAAAACACCGATGCCTTGTTGTGAACGGAAAGCAATCACAGCCCCGCCAAGGTCAACGAAACCCTCACAGTGCCAAGCCATGTTTACATGATTTGGCTTTCCATCCAACCAACCTCTGCGCAGTTCGAATTTGCTATTTTGAGCTTTCCAGTAAAAGGGGATGTTAATCTGTTATTGTTCGTGTCATAAAGCATTACAGCATAAGATGTCCAAGGCCCACAGCGCGGCCAAGTTAGCTTGGGAGCTGGACTTCAGAATTTCCTGATTTTTCTGCTTTTTATCCTGCAGAGCCTCCAAGCCTCATCAGAGAGTAAACCATATGTCATTCCCCAAACTGAACTAGGAATACAAAATCCCTCTCGCTAAGGGCTGTACCGATTGTTAAAGATAAACAAATCAAGCTATTCAAAGTCCTTTCAAACCCAATCTGATAAGCAGGAAATACTTATTACCTTTCAGCCATCAAATCAACCCGATATTAATGATTTTCTCCATGACCTTCTGAAAACATGAAAGTTACCTCGATAAGGTCAACAAGAGGATATCCAAGACAGATCTCTCTCAAATCCACAAAGGCAAGTAACAAACCACTTTGCTTCCACGACTTTGGCAAAATTCCTCCATGCCAATTACAGCAGGATTTGCTAACTCACCATGACAGCCACCCTCGACATACAGTGAAACACAACGCACTCCTTATTTGCTGCTTTTTCCTCCTCTTAACTGCAAAGTCAGTCCATCACCGGGATATCGTTACCTTCAGGTTACAGAGCCTTGTTGAAATCCAGACAGAAGCAGATGTGCACTGCTTTGACGTATTCACTTCTCTGGGCTTAGAAGCTATTTGGAAATCTAACACAAAGCTCCATATTCCTTAGATAGTAGGGAGAAACTTGTTCCTGTGAGGGTGGGGAGGTGCTGCCCCATCCCTGGAGGTGTTCAAGGCCAGGTTGGATGGGGCTTTGTGCAACCTGATCCAGTGGGAGGTGTCCTGTGGTGCGACAGTGCCAGAATTGCACAAATATAACTAAGCCTTTCAAAATAACAGAACGTTGACCTTTGTTTTGGTGATTGTTTCTTTCTGCTACCCACAGAAAAACATTTTTTTCCTTCAAAAATAAACATCCAAAAAGCTTAAGTTCCACTCCCAGCCTTGGGAGGTGTCACCTCAGATGGGGCCTGTGTACCCTCCACGATGCACTCTGAGAAAGGGCAACAAGATACACCATGGAGGCAGTTGTTAAAAATGATGCAGACATGAGACACACTCCCCATCCCAAACTCCAAAAAAACCCTCCATCAATGGTATTTACCAAGTATTTCACTTGAAACGCTTTTCGATATTTTCTTTCTTGTGGGAAAAAGCGTTTCATCAGACAAGCACGAATGTCCAATTTAAAACTCAAATGCCAAAGCAACTCACTCCACAAGAGCGGTTCCATGCTGTAGCCCGTTAATAAATGGAGTCATGAACCATCTTCCGTCTTTGCTTCCTTAGAAGCCTGTCTCAGAAACAATTCCTTAATACTGTCTGCCTGAATTTTCTTCCTCATATATATACACACATCCACTTTCCATCTGTTTACTCATGTACCAACAGCATCCTTCAGCTTGAATAATACTTCCCCGACTTGCGCTTCTCCTTGAGGTGCATTCGGGCTATTCTCTTTCTCTGCTTTCTTCCCAACCTCCATTTCACCGTGCTGGGAAAGGAAGAAAGCCAAGCACCAGACTACCCCCACCTCCCCTTCCCCTCCCGTGCCTTCCCCCATCACAGAGGAGCTCCTGCCTGCACGGAGGATGAGTGCCGAGCTCTCCATTGGCACAGGCCCATGCAGGAGACATCAGCCCATCACAGAGAGAAACCCAGAGCTCTCCCCACTCCTGCACACACGTGCTTTGAAATTGAGCCCCTCATGTCTTTGCCTTGAGAGCTTTCAAGTTGCTGCAGTATGTGAAATTCAATGATGTTCACTTTGTTTAATGCACTCTAAGTGAAGTACATTTAGGGATGGAGTTGGAAATGAGAAGGAAACGGGGTGATGAGTGGGTTGAGCCTGCCCATCCCTTTGGATTTCAGAAATGTTAATCAAGACCCAAAGAGAAGAAGTTTCCAGGGCTTGGAACAGGGGACACACAGCTCAGCGAGGTGACACATATTTGGATCCAAAAGCTGTTCTGCAAGCTGAGCCTCCTTCTCTCCAGAGATCTGCCTGCCGCTTTCAGAGAGGCCATACATTAAATCTCCTCGGGCAGCATCAGACCTTCCTTCTCTCCAAAACACACAGTCTCTGAGAAATACAGCTGTCGTTCAGCCAACCCCCCAGTATCTCCCTGAGATCCCACCAGCTTTCCAAGCCGAGTACTGCTGCTATCCAGCTCCACTAAAGCAACATGTCCATCGTCCCTCGGATGGCAGACAACCCTGTTACTGAGCCAGGTATGAAACCACAAGGAAGGTGGGAGGGTGCCAAAAACCTGGAACCTGAAAGAGCTTGAGGAAACGAATGTTTTATGGCCCATCAGTCAGTATTTGGCCATTTTCTAGAGAAAGATGATGCCGCCTTCGAGAAAAACTTTTGATGACGGAGTGAGCCTCAGCCAGAACTGTTGAAACGCATAATATGTGAAATGGTGACATTGTAAACTTGTTCCTTCTTGGGGAATGGTTCAGTTTGGGGAAGAGCAGGGTTTCAGCCTTGATTAATGACTTTTAAAATCCCAGCCGTACTCGCGTGCAACCGGAGGATGGGAAGGCGCCTCTGGCCAGTGCTGTCTGCTGGTGCCAAGGCCATGCGAGAGCGTTGCTGAAATGCTGCAATGTAGCTCTCTTAAGTGGGCTCCAACACCCCCGTCCTCCACATCTTCACCTGCATCTGCCCGTTCTTGCTGATTCAGAACCAGGTCACTGGCTGCGGCCCCCAGGTCACAACGTCATTCCTCAACACAGGAAAGACATAGATCTGTTGGAGCAAGTCTAGAGGAGGTCACAGAGGTGATCCAAAGGGCTGGAGCATCTCCTGTACAGGCACATGCTGAAAGAGTTGGGCTTGTTCAGCCTGGAGAAGAGAAGGCTCTGAGGAGACCTCAGAGCAGCTTCAAGTTCTGAAAGGGGCTCCAGGAAAGGGGCTCGATCAGGGAATGCAGGGACAGGATGGGGGTAATGGTTTGAAGCTGAAAGAGGGGAAATTGAGACAAGACCTTAGGAAGAAATGTTTTTCTGTGAGGGTGGTGAGGCCCTGGCCCAGGTTGCCCAGAGCAGTGGTGGCTGCCCCATCCCTGGAGGGGTTCAAGGTCAGGTTGAATGGGGCTTGGAGCCCCTGATGCAGTGGGAGGTGTCCCTGCCCATCCCA
The DNA here is from genome assembly GCA_013389865.1 of Piaya cayana. Classification (NCBI taxonomy): domain Eukaryota; kingdom Metazoa; phylum Chordata; class Aves; order Cuculiformes; family Coccyzidae; genus Piaya; species Piaya cayana. The sequence continues at coordinate 140,973 of WAAB01003681.1, forward strand.
GGGGTGGAACTGGATGGGCTTTGAGGTCCCTTCTGACCCAAATCATTCTATAATTCTACGATTACCCTGAACAACAGCAGCTCAGCAGCCTGCAGGATGTTGCCCAGCCCTCCATTGTCCACCTTTCCCGCAGCAGGAGCCTGCGCTGTGCCACAGTGCAGCAGCACAGAAGGAGCCGAGACCAAGCCACCTCCCAGCACCAACAGACACCTCTTTCCCAGGTGGCTCCTGCTACCTGTGCTAATCAAATCAAACCAATCTCATGCATCTCAGCTGCAAGAAGGGTATCAGGGTACCTGCAGGACACAGCCTCTCGACACAACCTCTTGATAGTTTTGATTCTCCAGGAATACAATTCAGACCTTACTTCTTTTTCTTATTTTTTCTCCACTTCTGATACATCTTTTTATTTTAATTCAGGGCAATTTAAACAACGTGCAAGCAGGGCTTTTTCTTTCTTCCTTTCTTTCTTTGTCTTTCTTTCTTTTTAACACTTGTTATATCTCTGCTCTATACTTCCTCCCTACACAGAAATATCCCTTCAAAGCTTGATATTATTGAGCAGCTTTCAACCATGCCCAGCAGAGCCATGTATTCTCTGCATTTGTCTGGCCTTTGTTTCTAGGAATGAAATACCAATGGCTGAACAGTGTGACTTCATTTCACTCCCTCATTCCAATACTTGTTCTATTTCTATCCCACTGGGTCAAACTCACCTATTGTGAGACCTCACCGATTTCAATTACATCAGGGATTAATTTGTTCCATTGCGTTGAAGCTGTTAATACAATCCTGGCTGGCTCTAGATTAGAAAAGGCACGGTGGAGACCTCCCTCGCAGGCAGTGTGTTTAACAGCGGTCTTGATCTTCATTTTTGTTCAGCGGTGGGGTTTTTTTATTTCCCTTTGTGCCCCTTTGCCCCTCTTTTCACAATCTTCCCCTTCCTTTCTAAATTGCCCTTATCAGAACTGGGTGGTCCTTCTGATTTCCACTGTGACTGGCAAAATGTCGCCTTCCAAAGCCGCTGCCCAGAGCTTGCGAAGCCGGTCAGCGCTGGAAGGAAGGTCCGACCCAAAGCCACCCAACACCATGCAGACATGCCTGCTCCAGCTTTGGCACCTCAGGATGATTACGAAGGATCGCTGCAGGTTTCTGTGCACCCAAAGGCATCTGCAGGTGCTCAGTTCAGCAGCTCCAACCACTGGCTGACCACCAGGTGAGCATGGTCTCAAGGGGAAAATTGAGCTCCTCCGCATAGCAGATGGACACCCTTAAATGCACAATGATCAATTGACTCTGGTTGTCCTTACTGGTGTTTCCAAACCGAAGCACAAGACCACAACAGAGCTTTGAAATGTCCAGCCCTGCAGTCACATAAGACATCTGTGATACCAGTTTAAGGTGATCTCAGCAATCCTGACCCAAAGTTGTCATTTATCCGTGTGATTTTGTCTCAGGAGGAGATACGGATGCAGGGAGACTTAGGGCCCACGCAGGTGCATAGTGGTTCAGCTTTGTTGACGTGCTGCAACGCTGCTTTTCCACTTAAAAAAATTCCAATCATATCTTAGTGAAACTATATTTTTAGTAAATANCAGATTTCCACAGTGGTTTCATGAGATCACATCAGGCTGCTGCAGGGCATCTCTGTGCAGAAAAGTTGCGAGGGTTAATGCTGCAGCTGTCAAAGTCACCAGACAGAANAGAGATATGGATACAGGGAGACTTAGGGTCCACGCAGGTGCATAGCAGTTCAGCTTTGCTTGACATGCTACAACTCTGCTTTTCCACTTAAAAAAAATCCAATCATATCTTAGTGAAACTATATTTTTAGTAAATAGGGTGATGATTCCAGAATAATAAGAATGGAAATTTCAAAAAAATAAACATGGGAGCAATGTGACACAGTGGAAGGTGTCCCTGCCCATGGCAGGGGGTAGATCTAGATGAGCTTTAAGGTCCCTTCCAATGCAAACCATTCTATAATTCTACATTAAAATAAAACTAAACAAAGCTGAACAGATTCTTCCCTTGCTTACTGAAATACATTAAACTTCCACAGCGGTTTCATGAAATCACATCAGGCTGCTGCGGGGTATCTCTGTGCAGAAAAGTTGCAAAGGTTAATGCTGTAGCTGTCAAAGTCACCAGACAGAAGTTCAGCAGGCTGGGTTTCAGGCTTCCAAGCTTGTTCCATGTTCAGCACGTGGTTTCCCAAAATGTACAATGTACGCACCTACTTCTGCACCAATTTTTCACTGGTAGAAACATAGGAATAAGCTGGACTATTATCACTCAACTGTTTATGCAGCTCTGCCATTCCCCCCAGAGCATGGCAGAGCCATTCAGGGATGGGGTGAAGTCCCCACACCCCCTCCAGGCACTGCCCTGCCTGCCAGCTCCCACTCCAGCCGCTCACTCAAGTCTCACACCCTTCAGTGCCAAACACTGCCAGAACGGCACTGCCTCGCAACCACATGGCCTGAACCGGGACCTGGATCGTGGCAACCCAAACCCTCACACTTCCTGATGTCCGAGACCTCACTGCACATTCACTGCTCTGGACACATTCTGCCATGAAGATCAAACCCACCCTGAGACACAAAACCCATGGAGAGAAGACAGCGTTGGCTCTGGAGGATGTGTTACGCTATAACAACCTTCACAACAGTCCTGATGTGCAAAAGTCAGTGCTTCCATAAGCCTCAGCCTTCCAAAACATTCCCCCTTACAGTACTAATCTCCTACTGTGGTTTCTCCCCAGATGGTTTCCCATCACTGTCACCTCACCACAGTTATTTCCAACACCGCCAAGTTCAGTGAGAGCAAAACAAAACCCAGGACAATTCCTTCCCTTCCCACCATGCATCCCAAGGGGTGCACTCTTTTTTTCACAGGGAAGTTTCTATATTCATTAATTCCCCACACACTCTCCTGAGTGGTGGCAACATCCTTCAGGCTTTGCATGGGCCATGCATGACCCAGGACCCCATATGGCTCTGTGCTGCTGCCATCGCTCCTCTCTGCTAGCACCCGGACATGAGTATTTTTCAGAAGTAGTTTCATGCCTGTGTCCCTCCTTGGGGCACAGGTATCGCTGCAAAGAAAAATGCAACAAGGCTTTTTGAAACAGGCTCAACCAACCTCTGGGAGATCCTGGATCCACAAAGCCAGCAGCTGGATGCGGGGAGCTTGGCGTACTACAACTGCCTTCACTACCTCAACAACATCAAAACGTTTCATTTCTTCATGGTGAAAATGCTCCCGCTGAAATAAACTGCCTGGAGAGTCTGGAATTAAAACCATTCAGCACTTCAAACTGTTCCAAATAGTTGTCTATCAGTGTTTCTGGGCAGTTGAGACAGGCGTTAAAGAAACCAAACCTCAAGATGAAACTGTAAAGTCTACCCATCCCAAAGCACATGAAGAGCAAACGCGATCCCCAGCGAGGCAGCAGTGCAGTAACCTGTGTCTGAGCACATCTCACCCACATGGTGAGGAGGTTCCTTTTGGAGCAGACCCAGCAGCAGCAGCCAACTTGCTCCCAAACAGCTTAAAAGCTTTGCAAAGGCAACAAACAAGGGCGAGGGGGCTGCCCCTTCCCTATCCCAAACTCATCCTCAAGGAGCTGCTGTCTGAGCACATGGTTTGTCCCCATCACCCTCTGCTCCTCTCCCTGTCTCATGGGCCGTGGCAGAGGAGTCCAGCTTGGCCACACTGACCAGGACAGTCCTCCAATGGGGGGCTCCTGGGACAAAAGCTGCACACATCCCACGGAAAATACTTAAAAGCAATTTGTTCACCTCTTCAAACGAGACCTGAACCCAATTACTGAAAAACCTGACAGGTTCAAAGTACTCCTAGCTTTTTGTCTCCTTCCCTCCATCAGCAGAGCTTCCTCCTGGGGCAGATGTCCAGCTGTAAATCCATTTGGCCAGGGCAGAGTGGAAATCCCAAGGCAACTCCCCTGAAAAAAGTCAGAGGTTTTCCAAACCCTGGAAAAAGGCAAAGTCATTCAGCCCTAGTAGTTCCAACACTGGTT
>WAAB01003681.1:145565-165346 GCA_013389865.1 Piaya cayana
TGAGACACAAAACCCATGGAGAGAAGACAGCGTTGGCTCTGGAGGATGTGTTACGCTATAACAACCTTCACAACAGTCCTGATGTGCAAAAGTCAGTGCTTCCATAAGCCTCAGCCTTCCAAAACATTCCCCCTTACAGTACTAATCTCCTACTGTGGTTTCTCCCCAGATGGTTTCCCATCACTGTCACCTCACCACAGTTATTTCCAACACCGCCAAGTTCAGTGAGAGCAAAACAAAACCCAGGACAATTCCTTCCCTTCCCACCATGCATCCCAAGGGGTGCACTCTTTTTTTCACAGGGAAGTTTCTATATTCATTAATTCCCCACACACTCTCCTGAGTGGTGGCAACATCCTTCAGGCTTTGCATGGGCCATGCATGACCCAGGACCCCATATGGCTCTGTGCTGCTGCCATCGCTCCTCTCTGCTAGCACCCGGACATGAGTATTTTTCAGAAGTAGTTTCATGCCTGTGTCCCTCCTTGGGGCACAGGTATCGCTGCAAAGAAAAATGCAACAAGGCTTTTTGAAACAGGCTCAACCAACCTCTGGGAGATCCTGGATCCACAAAGCCAGCAGCTGGATGCGGGGAGCTTGGCGTACTACAACTGCCTTCACTACCTCAACAACATCAAAATGTTTCATTTCTTCATGGTGAAAATGCTCCCGCTGAAATAAACTGCCTGGAGAGTCTGGAATTAAAACCATTCAGCACTTCAAACTGTTCCAAATAGTTGTCTATCAGTGTTTCTGGGCAGTTGAGACAGGCGTTAAAGAAACCAAACCTCAAGATGAAACTGTAAAGTCTACCCATCCCAAAGCACATGAAGAGCAAACGTGATCCCCAGCGAGGCAGCAGTGCAGTAACCTGTGTCTGAGCACATCTCACCCACATGGTGAGGAGGTTCCTTTTGGAGCAGACCCAGCAGCAGCCACCAACTTGCTCCCAAACAGCTTAAAAGCTTTGCAAAGGCAACAAACAAGGGCGAGGGGGCTGCCCCTTCCCTATCCCAAACTCATCCTCAAGGAGCTGCTGCCTGAGCACATGGTTTGTCCCCATCACCCTCTGCTCCTCTCCCTGTCTCATGGGCCGTGGCAGAGGAGTCCAGTTTGGCCACACTGACCAGGACAGTCCTCCAATGGGGGGCTCCTGGGACAAAAGCTGCACACATCCCACGGAAAATACTTAAAAGCAATTTGTTCACCTCTTCAAACGAGACCTGAACCCAATTACTGAAAAACCTGACAGGTTCAAAGTACTCCTAGCTTTTTGTCTCCTTCCCTCCATCAGCAGAGCTTCCTCCTGGGGCAGATGTCCAGCTGTAAATCCATTTGGCCAGGGCAGAGTGGAAATCCCAAGCCAACTCCCCTGAAAAAAGTCAGAGGTTTTCCAAACCCTGGAAAAAGGCAAAGTCATTCAGCCCTAGTAGTTCCAACACTGGTTTAAAGTACAGACTCGTCAGGCCCAAGATCACAGAATCATAGAAAAACCAGGTTGGAAGAGACCCACCAAATCATCAAGTCCAACCATTCCTATCAAACACTAAACCATGTCCCTTAGCACCTTGTCCACCCGTCCCTTAAACCCCTCCAGGGAAGGTGAATCAACCCCCTCCCTGGGCAGCCTCTGCCAGTGCCCAATGACCCTTGCTGTGAAAATTTTTTTCCTACAGTCCAGCCTAAACCTCCCCTGGCCTGGCTCTTCTCAATACCAGCCCAACCAGGACCTCCACAAAAGACAGGAGCAGAAGCACAAGACATGGGAAATCTGAGCAATACCTGGGAAAACACCACTGGCAGATGGAGTCAGAACATCACCAGAGAATGATCTCCCCATAAAAGTAAGAAACATTTGCAGTGGCAGCACCGTAGCAGCAATCTGATGTTTACCCTGGTAGCTCCTTTCATCCCGGTCCCTCGACATAGTCCAAGGAACACACAGATCTCTGCTCCCACTGCAGAAAAGCAACTCCCTCTAGGGTAAAACATGGCAACTGCCGAGCAGCACACGCGAGTTGAGAGCAGGATTTCTTAAACACCATTTTCCATTGAATTTGCAATGAAAACAGAGATGTGGGTAACAACCATCTCCCTGGGCAGTAGCTCCCAAGCACTGATCTCGTGTGAAAGGTGGCTCCTCCAAAAGCACACAGTTGATTCAGCAGAGATGCCCAGAAACTCCATTGAATTATCCTGTGCTACTTTTCCTCCATTGAGTTTACTTTATGGAAACCTTTTACTAAGCCCCAGCTGGTCCTACTCCTGCAAGTGACCCTACATGGGAACAGTGCCAAGGGGAAAAGAACCTCCTCAGGTGTCATTGTTCACTCATCCCATGACTTGGCAGCATCTACATAGTGCTGGGATATAAGAAAACGGTTGTGACCAAGGACAGGGAGGTCCGGAGGACGGTCAGGGGATATAATGAAATTGTAAGAGTCATTCCACTGGGAATGCTTGTGCTGCTGACACCTCGCTTCTGCCTTGCCTTCATTCACACTAGTCTGTCTCAGTCTTGATTGTTTCATGCCTGCTATCAGTACTGGCTGACATTCGCTGTTTGAGACCCAAAATTGCTCCCACAGCTTGCAGCCTTCCTTAATATATTTAGAGTCCGGTCTTCTCAGTCATCTGGGACTCACAGATGCCTGCACCCAAACATCATCTTGAGCCTCGTCATCTCCAACAGCATCACCCTGAAGGGAAACATTTGCAGGTTTGGGGCAAGGACAAAATCAATGATATAGAAACTACCAAAACATCTCTGGAAACTTGTAAACACACAGCAGCCTCAACAGTTGCACGTTTCCTGAATACCAGCCTGCTCGTCCCAGTTATTGGGGGGGGGGAGAAAGTCCTGTCTCTCTGTGCCGACCTCTCTTTCAGAGCCTAATTACAACACTCAACGCGGATTCTTGTTGGGGAGCCTCTCCACCCTCCTCATCTCAGCCCACTGAAGTAAAGCCTGTGACAGCAGAGCTGGTGTCACTGAGCGTGGCTGACACACGGCAGCATTACAAGGGGTCACTGTGGACCTGCCCTCCCCGACTGCCAGGCTGCTCTGAAGCTTTATGTGTCAAAACAGGAAAAAGAGTTGCGCGTGCAGATCTCTGCAAATTTCAAGGTACAATTCACAGAGGCAGTGACTACTCCGCAGGTCTAAAAATCCAATAAGATATCAACCACCACTGGGCATTTGAACAACCATCATGCTTTGAGCAACCTGATCCAGTGGGAGGTGTCCCTGCCTATGGCAGGGGGATTGGAGCTGGATGGGCTTCAAGATCCCTTCCAATCCAAATTATTCCACGATTCTATGATTTCCTTTTATCCTCGCAGTTCCTACTCATCGCAAGAGTATATACTCTCTCTCCTTGGACTTCACCCACTATATCTTAATAGTCTATCAGCCGAGCCCTGACTTGGGATAGTGTTGGATGAGCAAGGGGCACAACCCTTTTTTGGATAAAAGCGAGGCACACAGTTGTATAAAACCCAAAAGGCCCAGAAAGGGGACAGCCATGATTTAAGATTCACCTGCCCTGATCGTGCAGGGGCCCAGAGATGCCGAGCATTGCTGTGCCACAAGGAAGGTTTAGGTTTAGAAATGACATTGGAGGCTCCTGAACAGGAGAGAGCAAGGAACTGGGACAACAGCACAGCACAATCCAGCAGGAGACCAGCTCCCAGGAACAGCCACTGGAGCTCTGTGAACCCACTGGGACTTGTTAAAGCCAAGGTACCGTGGTGCAGAGTTGACGAAGAATGAAAAATGGACTAGGCCAGCAATTTACCTAAAAATAAATCATAATTTATGAAATCACTATTTATCAAATCCCAGCCACAAAGATGAGCACCCTCTTGTCTGTCAACAGCTTGCTTTTCCCATTTCACTCCCACACTTTGCCAACAAGTGTCCTCTTCCTCTCCCTAGGTTACCACAACTTGCAATGTTAAGAGTTGTTCCTGAGTAGTTCTCTCCCCATGTACATGAGGAACATCCTAATTTACAAAAGTCTTGTAAGTTATTACCGAGACAAGGCTTTCCAGATATTATTTTGATCAGTACTTCATTTATTTGAAATCTAAGACGCAACAATCCCTTTGTCTCTGCAAGGAAGAGATTTTTCTTTTGATCTTGCTTTAGGCTCACCTTGCAAAAACTGTTTCATGCGTTATAAGGCAGGACGGAGCTCTCTGGATGTCCTCTGAACCCAAAACACACTACCACGGGAGCCTTGCTGAAGTAGCAGGTGGACAGAACCAATTTTGATTTGAAAATGTGCTACTTACTTTAAATAAATCTGCTTACCCGGAAAGACCCACTTTTAATTAGCGAAACTCAATTAAATTCATCATTAAATCGACCTTTTCTGTTTCTGATCATTTCCTCAGGGCAGCCCTACCTCAAAACACAGTCTGCAGATGCCACATGGTAACAGGCTGCAGGGAAAGCACAACTTCAACAATGATCTCAATTGTAAGACTTGGATGTTCAGGAACGGCTTAGGAGTTCAGTTCTTTGAATAAAAACCATAAAACCACCTCTTAAAACTTCAAATGAAAATGGAAGAGATTGAATCATAGAATCATAGAATCACCAGGTTGGAAAAGACCCACCAGATCATCGAGTCCAACCATTCCTATCAATCACTAAACCATGTCCCTCAGCACCTCGTCCACTTGCCCCTTAAACCCCTCCAGGGAAGGTGAGTCAACCCCACCCTGGACAGCCTCTGCCAGTGCACAATGACCCTTTCTGGGAAAATTTTTTTCCTAATGTCCAGCCTAAACTTCCCCTGGTGGAGCTTGAGGCCATTCCCTCTTCTCCTGTCCCCTGTCACCTGGGAGAAGAGGCCAGCTCCCTCCTCTCCACAACCTCCTCTCAGGTAGTTGAAGAGAGCAATGAGGTCTCCTCTCAGCCTCCTCTTCTCCAGCCTAAACACCCCCAGCTCTCTCAACCATTCCTCATAGGGTCTGTTCTCCAGCCCCTTCACCAGTTTTGTCACATTAACCANCAGGCAGACTTCTCCTAGTCTGTAGCTCTTCTCAGGGTTGTTGTGCCCCAAGTGCAGGACCTGGCATTTGGCCTTGTTAAACCTCATCCCATTAGTCTCTGTCCAGTGGTCCAGCCTGTTCAGATCCCTTTGGAGCCTCCTGACCCTCCAGCAGACCCACACTTCCACCCAGCTTAGTGAAACCACCTCTCTTTCAATGTTGGCACCCAAGATGCTCCTCATCAAGCCCAGCGCTCTCACAAGTCCACAGAGAAGCTGCAGACTCACTCCCCCATACCCTGCTGAAGGTGGTCAGCAAACCAAGCAATGAGAGGGTGGTAAGCACAGAAGTTGAGCATCCCCTCGGCTCAGCCTGACAGCATGTTTGAGGAGATGGATTCCTGCACCTCCCAATTCAATAATGTCGTCCCAGAACAATGCCCCTGATCCACCACCACTGCTTTCAGCCTGCTGCACACTGCTATGCATGATAGCCAAGGCTAAATGTGCTGAAGTACTGCAAAGCCTGCCAGCATCATCCTGGAGATAAGAAAAACAGCTTTGGAGCAATAACAGCTCTGCCAGTCACACCAGCTCCATACCCACCAAGAAAGTATTTGGCACTCAGTTTTTCTTCACATAACCCCTTTTGCCACCATGTCCCCTTTCTGAGGGGGATGGAGGGTACTTCGTCACTGAGCCTGCCTGCAGACACAAGCAGCTGATAAATTCTGCTAAACTAGCTACTCCCTGGCCTGGGCTAATGGGCTCTGCGAGCATTCTTCCTCCGACTTATCAACTCTGCTGCAGGTTGCTCCATGGAGCACCCACAAAACCCATTGCCCATTAGGAGGGAGCAATAAAAACATATCCTGGCTGGGTTGGTCTGTAAAAGCTCTTCCTCCACCACAGCCAGCCACAAAAGTTCTCCTTCCCCACTTCTTTGAAACGCATTTGCAAGCCCTATTATCTCTCCTGCTTATACCACACTCCCTCTATTATCAAGAAATCTCCAAGTAATTTATAAGCCCACAAGCTCCTGCGCTAACAGGGCAATAAATCACATTTATATACCCCGTTGCCTACCGTTCGGAGGGTTGCGGCACTGAGCAGGAGGGACAGAGCAGGGCTGGGTGAAGCAAGGTGGCAGGGAGCAGCCACAGCCTTCCCCAAACCCTCCACCCTCCACAGCACTTCAGCTGGACATTTATTTTCCGAGTATCCGGAGAGGATTCCAACCTGTGTCTTCCCTCCCTGTGTTTTCCCCGTCTGACACCAATACAAGCACACAAAAGAGGGTTTTCTTTTTACAAACTCAAACCAAAGGAGGAGGATGTTTTTGGCTATTTCCCTCAAGGAAAGAGGTTGCCCATCTAATAATCCCTAAATGGGCAGTGGGTTGCTGGGCTTTCATGTGCGCCTCTGAGTTCCCCTCACCGTGCCAGGTCACTGGTTTTCTTTTCCACGGAGTTGCAAAACCCCTGAATAACAAGGTTTGTGCATGGAAGTGCTGACACAAACCTTAACTACAGCATCCTGAATATGATACCAGAATAAGGACACTCCCTGTGTGGCCCAGTGCGTGGATAAATAAAGCATTTCAGCAGCCAGCGCCAACAGATCATAAACCTCCACGAGCATAAATACCAACAACAACCCAAAAAGATTAGAGGGCTTACGGGAGAGGCAGGCTGGGATGATTTAGAGTTGGGGTGGAAGGGTCATTATTGCTGAATAGGTGGGGGCGAGCAGGCCAAAGAAATCAATAAAACATTCTGCTCCCAGAGAAGGAAGCAGCCACTCTAATTGTGCAAACACACACTTTCCGCTTGAGGCTGGAGATCTCCAGCTCACCCAACACGGATGGATGTAGAAAACTCATACCGTCTTGCTCAGATACAAGGACTTCACCCTGGGACATGCACCCCAGGAAGCTCCATCACTCCGAGGAGAGCACACCTAAGCATCTCGCTGGATGCAACCCGCTGCTGGAGGCAGCTTCAAATGAATGTAGACCCAGGCAACATTCATCTCCAGCTCCACTAATTTCATTTTTTTATAAGTTAATATATAGTTGGCATAAGGATCTCAGTTGCTTTCAGCATCGCCATCAGGTCAGAGATTTTCCAGTGCCCAGATCTAGCACCATACAATCAACCAACAGGTCCTGCCAGCACCGGTTATCTTCAGCCACTAAAGACAAGCTCTGGAACCAACTTCACCCCTGGTAAAATAACCGTGTTCACAAGTTCATACAATCACAGAATGTCCTGAGTTCGAAGGGGCCCACAAGACTCGTTGAGTCCAACTCAAACAGACCAAGAGAACAACACCAACATTCACACCATGAGGCTTAAGGACATTATCCAAATGCTTCTGGAATATTGTCAGGATTGGCGCCACCACTACTGCCCCGAGGAGCTGTTCCAGTGCTCCGTGACCCTCTGGGGGAAGAACTTATCCCTGATATCCAACTTAAACCTCCGCTGACACATCTCCTTTGGGTTCTAAGCCTGCATCAGAGGCGGCCCCACAATTAGCCACAACAGATCACTGCATCCTACAGCAAGGACAGACACAAAGCTCTGCAGCCAGGCTTCCAGGCACACAACTGCTAAGCCACAGAGAGCAAAGGCAACGAGCCATTCCTCCTTTGCCTCTTCTCTCTTCTCTTTTTTGTCCTCCCCATTCCCAATTCTTCTACCTTTTTTCCTTCCCTTTCTTTCTAGGCAGCAGAGCAATGACAAGAAATACCAGCTTTGGAGAGCGAAGTCCATCTATAAACAGAATAAATACATACCATACAAATAAATAGTAATTGTTATTGTTATTTATATGCTATTGTAATTATTATATATACCTAACCATGTATATTATATAGTTGTTATATGTCCCTAAAGGGCAATGTACCCCAAAGCCCATCTTCAGGAGGTACCATTGGAGGTCATTCAGGGACAGTGGCAATGCCCATTATTCCCACGAATCGCAGAATCACCAGGTTGGAAGAGACCCACCGGATCATCGAGTCCAACCATCCCTATCAAATAAGGAAACCAAATTTGCAGCACAGACAGGTGAAAACAGTGACAATCTTCATTCACAGCTAACCAGAAGTGAGCTGATGCTGGTGGTAAAAATCCAGGTACCTGCAGCAGTCCCTCTGCATGAGCCAGTCCTCTCCTCTGCTGCCTTTCCAAAGACATTTAAAGAAAATTCTCTTTATATCAGTTACTAAAATAGCCTGAAACCTGCCCAGGTCATGTCAAGCTTACTGCCTGCAGTTAATGAATTTCAATTTTACTTGGGATCTTGAGAGTTTTTTAAATCAGTAATTTTATCTTCCCTCCAGAAATAAATTCCTCGATGGTTTCACTGGGAAAATATTCCTAGGGACAGATAATTCTGCTGCTCGCGTACTAAAGACTGCAGGGGGAATAAAAAAATCAGATTAATATTGAGCCTTATCAAAAGTATGGCATAAACCATGCGCTGAACTGAACCCAAACCAAACTGTCAATCTGCCTTCAGGATCAGATATAACAAACATGTGAGCCTAGGGCCAGAAATGAAAAGCATGGCTTGTTTTCTAATACAAGATTTGTAACCTGATCTCTATTAGCTGCGCTCCTGCGTGGAAATCTTTACACTGCAAAGGCTGGATAAACAGGATTGCTTATCTTTCTGCTTTGTTGAGTTAGGGAAAACTTTCATTTGGTTTTTATTAAGTTAGACTGCAGGTTTTGCATTGTCAAGGAACTATTCTCAACAGTTTGGGAAAACAAATCCTTTTTGAAACATTTTAAATAGGGGACGGGTGGATGAGGCACTGAGGGACATGGTTTAGTATTTGATAGGAATGGTTGGACTCGATGATCCAATGGGTCTTTTCCAACCTGGTGATTCTATGATTCTATGAAAAGGAAAAAGGGTGTTACAACCACTAAGGCACGTTCTGAAATTTGGGCTGGGTACCAGGGAGAGCCCAACACGCTTCGCTGCATCCATCACCAGTCACCAGCAGTGGGAAAAAACACTGCTGGAGGGGAATTCAGGCCAGCCATGAGCAAGCATGGAAAGGGAGACCTTATGACACAAAGCTGGAGATTCCCCAGCAGGACTTTCTTTGAACCACCAGCATTCATGCCAGCAGCACTGGGATGGTGCAAAGCACTGTGCCTGGGACCAGACATCCCTATCCCCCTGCTGTCTGAGCATCCTCCTACACAGGGACCTGTAGGAACAAACTGAAGCACTGTGACACCCAGCACAGAAACGGCACCAATGAAACAGTATGAACAGTGCCCCATTTGGTCTGGAAATGCCAGTAGCTCCCCATATCCCTGAGGCCACCACTCAGCTCATAGAGCAGCTTTGTAAGCTCAGCCTTGCCAGCCTCACATCCAAACTAGCACGGGTTTTCTTTTGGAATAAAACTCCACAACTCAATCTGGTGTGACTCAGCTTCTCTGCACGCACAGGGATGGTGCACGCTGGGGAAATCAGACTCCCAGAACAAAAAGAAAACCGCACAAGTAAATCCCATTTTCTTGTTTGCTAAATTCAAATGGCAATTAAATTCATATTATGATAGAAGCATAGAACGGTTTGGGTCAGAAGGGACCTCAAAGATCATCCAGTTCCAGCCCTTCTGCCATAGGCAGGGACACCTCCCACTGGATCAGGGGCTCCAAGCCCCATCCAACCTGGCCTTGAACACCTCCAGGGATGGGGCAGCCACCACTGCTCTGGGCAAACTCTTCCAGCGTCATCTAGTCTTTCAATGTGAACAATGCAAAAAGAAGCCCTCTGCCTTTCTGGCAGACTATTCCCATTTATCTGCTCTCTTTCCAAATCAGAGAACACAGCTTAGCTGACCTACGAGCCGGAGGCAGTGCCACGATGCTCCTGTTGGCAAGGTCAGGAGCCAGGATGATGCTCTTGGGGTGCCTCAGGAGCAACCACAGTTCTGTCCCTCACCTTGACAGTGCTTTGGTGGCTTGACTGCCCCTATGCACGTCACAGGGGCAACCCCAACAAAGCACTGGAGCAGGCACCTCATTTACCCATGGCACAGGGTAGAAGTCTGCAGGGTTCTGCACATCTCTGGAAATTCAAGCCCTGCAGTCTAGCTACCAATTTTGCCACAAATCAGTCAGTTTGGCTTGCAGGTCAGAGAGTTCTCTCATAGGGACTGAGATGACGCCGTTTCAAACTCACAAAGACAGTGCACAACAGAACCGGGACAGACCCTCCACACCTGTCCCACAGACCACAGCTGCCCTTGCTCCTCCCTTCCAATCCGAGATGGACCAGCTTTGCTTATCACTGAAAATCCTGACCTAGAAACGTGCGTGCTCCTTATTGCTCTGCCAAGTTTTCCATCCCTGACTGCCCCTCGGTTAGGCTGGCTTGTTACACAGCAGAAAACCCAACATGGAGTTTCACATCTAATTATAAGCAAAGTTTCTAGAAGAACTGCTTGTTCCCCAGGATGAAAACGCCACGCGTACTCAGCATCCAACATTATTCCTATAAAAGGCCCCGACGATTAGACCTGCTGGTTTTCCTATTGATTGCTGGGGGGCTGTTTGCTATTCTGATCTCAGCTGGTCGGAAGTCTCCCCAATCACCGCAAGGTCGCGACCATGGGGTCAGAAACCTGCACTACATACATCATAATTTATTTTACAGATAATCAATACCGTGCTGCGCCATGCAGTCTTACAGTACAGCCTCCCACCGAGGGGCTGAAGCTGCTCGTACAGGATTGCAGCCTTAAGGCCTGGCAGCTTAAGGAAGTCAACATCAGCTTTCATTTTACGGTTGTAAATCCCCCATCCCACGGGCTGTGAGTTCGCACATTCATGTAACTGAGTCAAATTCTGCCTGTGGTTCCAATCCAACTTGGGAAAATAAATATTAGTGTCTGTTCAGATTCATATCTGACCACTTGACAGAAGATGCCCAAGGAGCAGCGCACTTAGTGGATTGTCCAGGGTTTGCAGGGAATGAGATGAGCCCAGTCCCATGGATGATGGAATCTGTGCGATTGTAGCACTGCCGTACCAGCTCTCCAGACCATCCCTTGCTTAAAAGAAACAGAGAAGCAAGATAATGCCCTTCTATCAATATTATCTTTCATTGTCTTTTCTAATTTGTATTCCCAGGGCTTCATGCCCCACCAGCCATGCCCACAATCACCCAGCACACACCCTGCAAGCCCAGTTACTCACCAGGTTTGCTCCTGCTCCCTACATTTTCTGTTAATGCTGGATTTCTACAGAAGGGTAATTCCAAAAGATACAACAGCTTTTTAACAAGCTGTCCTTAAAAATGATGCCAAAGATAGTATTTTAGCAGGAAAGAAAGCGATCTGAAATATGCAGCAGGCAAAAAAAGGAATTGGGAGGGATAAGGAGTGCTGGAAATACCTTGTAGGAAGAGCAATCCGTTATTAATTAAATTGCTGCGTTCTGGTATTTGTATCCATGCAATACGGGACCTTCACCAAGGTCTCAACGTGATTTGGATTATAAAATGTTATCAGAGGAATCTCAGGGCACACGCGGCCCCCCGACACTCTGCTTCCCCCCATTGTTTGCAGGATCCAGCCCCTCAGCCTGGCCAAGGCATGGGGCTCTGCGTCCCCCTGGGGCAACCTCTAGCAAACAGTCTGCCCAGGAAAGCACTGCCTCACTTTTCATCTTAGCGTGGGTCAAGCTCGAGGGCCAGACTCTGCCTCCACTCTGTCATCACCAACCGTGGCAGCGACCAGGACCTGCCAGACTGTTCCCCACTGCCCATTTTTTACCCAGTTTCATCTGCCCCCCAGGGCAGAGGCTGCGATTACCCAACACTGCAGTCTCAGATCATAAAATCACAGAATCAGAGGATGCTCTGGGTTGGAAGAGACCTTTACAGATCTTCCAGTCCAACTTCCCATGCAAGAGCAGGGACATCTTTAACAAGATCTTTAACAAACCCAGAGAAGAGCAACAAAGCTGGTGAAGGGGCTGGAGAACAGGTCTGATGAGGAACGGCTGAGAGAGCTGGGGGTGTTTAGCCTGGAGAAGAGGAGGCTGAGGGGAGACCTCATTGCTCTCTATAACTACCTGAANTTCCCCCTTTCCTCCCAGCTTGCTTCTAAAGCAAAGTTCACCTCAGCAGGCATCACCAGCGGGCTCGACAGGCATGTTCTCAGCTACAGCCATGAAACAGGAGCTGCACCACACTGAGACAGGAGCTCTATACACAGGAGGATGCTGTCAGATGCTGTTATTGCACCCTAAGGTCAGTATGTTCAAGGGATTTTGGATTTCCCTGCAGCACGACCCTTTTTCCGCTGCCCACACCAGAATAAAGCAGACACCCTCATGGAAGAGCATGTGTGTGCAGTGAGCAGGGTGCAAGTAAAGTTTGGCAGAGGACACAGTGCTGCGCGTGGGGAGGAACATGTTGTCACTACACGGAAAATGCTGCCCTGTGGGTTGGTGTGAAATCCAGCTGTTTGTGCAGGCAAAACAGGCAGGGAGGGGGTCAAAGCAAGCTGGCGAGTCCAGCACCAGGGGCACGAACCCCCCAGCCTGCCCCTGGCCGAGCAGGGAAGATTGGCACATCGGCTCCCACCCACCGCAGCCCCCAGCACGGCAAGGAGCTCACACAAAGGGAAACACGCAGACCATGACAGGTTAAGCCTCCTCCTTCCTCTCTCTGTTCCCCTTTCTTTCTCGTCATGCTATGGCGAGACTGCTGAATGCCAGTAGGAAAATACTTCGGCACAGCCAGACAGTCTTTTCTATTTTGGTTTTGTTGGTTTTTTTCTTACTTTCCCTCCAGCTGCTTCGCTGGATGCCTAATCCTCCATGGACATCTGGAGAGGTACAGAGACACAGAAGCGACATACCAGGTAGGCAGCGTAACGCACAGTTCTGCATAATTTCTGGTTGTACCTGCTGTTACGGCACAGTGGGTGATTGAAACACAAAAACCCAGGGAAGGAAATTAAAAAAATAAGGTTTGGACCTGCCAGGGCAACAGATTCCCACATGGAAGCCCCTTGGTCTCAGCAGTAGAGCAGGGGTCGGTCACACTTTGCAGCAAAGCAACTTGCTCTGAAGCATCCTGGGGGTTCCTGCCTGCCAGCCCTGTTGGGGTGATGTGCTGGGCTCACACAAGGAGATTTAGGTGCCTCCCTTTGCCCAAAGCTTACATCCCGCCTGAGAACACGTAGCTTGACCTACCCAGCCTTCCCAGGACCTCAGCAGTTTGCAGAGACCCCAGGCAAAGGCCCTGGCAGCAGGTGTCCATCCTCACATAGCCCTGCACAGGCTCCACCAGCAGCCACTCCTTTTTAAATCACGCTGTTCCCCGAACACCTTTTTCACCTACTGTTATCACAACTGGTATCTAAAGTGTCTGTATTTGGAGAAAATCAAAGAAAAAGCAGCTATTGCTCAGCAAGGGAGGAGAGGAGATAGCACGACAGGGGTTTTCCCAGCTCCTAAGGAAAGGAAGAGGCCATAAAAATACTCCCAAGGATCCAGGAAGTAGCTTTATAGATCCAACTAAATGATTTTCAGCCCCAGGGGAGTCTTTCTCTTGAGCTCAGACTCCCGCAGTGGAGGAAGATATCCACTCCCTCAGCTGACCAGCTCAGTGTTATCAGCTTACAGCAAAATCAAATATTCAGAGTGGCCACCTGAGTCCCCCCGATGCTGTTCATCCTACCTGAGCTCCCAGAAGCCCTCAGCAGTCACACACACCTCCTCTTTACCCAAAGGACCTACCACTGGCTGCACCGCCTCGTCCCAAATGCACCTGCAGTGGTTGGGAAGCGCCACCCTTTGCCTGTTCCACTCTTTTCTTTCCTGCCTTGATACACTATGACCAAGCTGCTCTACAAGCAGAAAACAAGCCGGGTTAGAGTGAGCATCCCTCCTGAGAAACCCAGCACTGCTCCAAACCCAGCATCGCTCACCTCTGTCCAGTCCTGGACATGCCAAGTACAATAAAGAAAGCAAAAAAATCCTAAAATAAAATAAGCACAACAGGTCCAGCTCTCTCAAACAGGAGAATCCCACCCTTACTACACCCTTCTGCATGCTCTTTTCAACACCTTCTTTGCTCCTCTGAAGCAACTTGCACATCTCCAGAGCTTCAAAAAGGCAAACTGCAGCACATGTAGGTGTGTGGATTGAAGCCTCTAAGCAGCTGCTCTGCTTTGCTGCCCATTGCCACAACACATCCAGAAAATGCCAAGCCCCCAGGGTTCTGAAGGATTTCTGCCTCACTGGGTTGGGAACGTGGAAACCAGCTTTGTCCTTGCAAATCTTCCTGCTAAACATGTGTTTGAGGGGTCCCCCTGCCAGAGGACCCATCCCAGCACACTGAAGGGCTGGGGACCATGGGAAGCAAAGGCAGGAAAGCCAACAGCCACCGTGGGAGCCAAAGGCTGCATATTCCCATCGGTGCAGCAGCAAGACCCACATCCACTCTCACCTCATGCTAATCTCGGACTCACATGTGCCAGGGGAGAACCAGAGTTTGCATCAGAACAACTACTGGGTCGTCGCTGCTCAGCAGAGCCAGGCTTCCCCCCTCCAGCCCAGGCAACTGCTCCAACCTATCTCCTCTTCCTCTACAAGTCTGAGCTCTGCAAAGACTGGGAGCAGAAGCAGGATGCGAGGGGCAGCTTCAGGACTTCATAGACCAGTGCAAATGGCTGGCAGGGGGGAATAAAAATCCCTGGTGCAAGCAGCGTGGTCATCTCCTGGAGAGCAAGGGGGTTTTAAACAGGAGCAATTTAATTCACAACCAAACCCTGCCTCTATGGGTTGCAGACCAGCAGAGCCACACGAGCTGGTGCTGCATCCACCACCACAAGCCCAGCAGCAGCACAGACCCACAGCCATGGACCATCTCATCATTCCCAGCCTGTTACAGGGTCATGCCCTTCATCAATATCTCTGAGCTCTTCCTCATCTAATTAAACCAGGGTTTGCTTACGCAGTTTCTCTTGTCTTCCCACAGCCTAATAATTAAGAGTTGACTGTGACCAGAAAAATCAACGGAAAGCTTCCCAGCCTTTCCCAGACCACCGTTGCCATATTTTGTCCTTCACAGCATCACTCCTACAACCACAAGCGCAGGTGGGTATCACAGCATGACTAGAAAGCAGATTTGCTTGGACAAGTGCTACTTTCATCTAAGGGGGTTTAGAGATTCTCGCAGAGCAGGAGGCAGGTCCTGGTATGGGGATGCTGTGTTGAGGACTTGGTGGTCCCAATCCAGGATGAGTGGAGACGGTAAGCACAGCATCTCCCAGCCCAGGAGCCACAGGGCACCAAGGACCCCTGCTGAGTCTCAGCACACAAGGCTTTGCCACGAGAAGCAGAGCAATATGCAGCATCAAAGTAACCTCTAGTCCACCCTGCAACATGGGCTTTGAGAGCAATGCAGCGATGCCCAAGTCCCAGAGCCTCCATCCCTGGCAGCACACAAAGCCTCAGCCACCATCTCAAGCTCACGCTACTTAAGCAGGGCGAAGGCAAGTAGATGCCCATCCACAGGGAAGGTAGACGTGAGAATAACCCCGCAGGGTCCAGCATTCTGCCTTCAGTGCCAGCCACCAGCGTTGCCATCAGGAAGGGGAGGGCAGAATGAGCAGGGACCCTTGGCCCCAACACCACCTCATACCCACCAAAAGGAAGGCTGTGACAAGGACCGTGTTCCAGAGCAGTGTCCCTGGCACTGTTTGGTGGCACTCGTGTCCAACTGACCCCGAGGTGAACGGCTGCGGAGGAGCAGACAGGGAGAGGGAGCTGCTCAGCAGGCTCACGCCTCCGACATGTGCTGCACGCTGCTTCGCCAGACCGCAGGATCTGGCTCACTGAACGCGTGGAAGCAACACTTCTCCGTGTCTCACTTTACAAAGCCCCAAACAATAACTGTCTGTCGCTGCACAGGAGCTTAGGAGAAACACAAGTTGCTGTTGGCATGGTGCACAGCAGCCTTCCTCTTACACAACACCAGCAGATGTGAAAATAGCCCGGTGCTGCCTTGTGCACTCCTCTGACCTCCTGTTTGCTTCTGGATCAGATTCCAAAGCTGGATCTTAACCTACAAGAGCCATAAAAAGCAAGGGATTTGGCCCTATCAGGGACCTCTTCTTAATCTAAGACAGATGCACTTCATGTAGAAGAACACCCTGAGGTTTATCAGGGCAAAGAAGAGACGGAGGCAGCACCAGCCTCCGCTCTAGGGCACAGCTGGTGCAGCCCATGCCAGCATCACCCCATACTCCATCTGACCCTGTGCTGGAGGTGGCTCAGGGTCAGAAGAGCTGGAAGCCCTCGCAAAGCAAGGCAGCACCCAAAACCTCGCATCCCGCTGCTCAGCTCACACCAAAGCCCCCACCTCTGAGCTCCTGAGGTCCCATGTCCCCAGTTCTGGTGTCCAAAGGGTCAACAGGACTTCCACAGCTCGCACAACATGGGAGATCCCCTCCATCCCCGCAAGGCACTCCTGGGTTTTCTCACCCACGTGAAGAGCAGGGACTGACTCTGAAGCCAAACCAGAAACCACTCTGGGACACAGGGAGGGAAAGAATGCAGAAGACAAATTGCTCCTGGAAATATGAAAAGACAGCAGGAGATTTAAACTGAAGAACACTAAAGGTAGGCAACAGAGGGAGGGTTTAGTAAACAGAGGCAAAAGGGCATCCCTAAGAACAACCTGCATAAATAAATGAATCTCTCCAGTGTCCCCGAGGATATCCAGTGTCCCTCGCTGCCTTCAGGACTGCAGCAACCCCAAGCAGCACAGGACCTTCCAAGAATGCAAAATGAGGGCATTACAGCCAGGGGGAAAGGGAATGGAATCATAGAATCAACCAGGTTGGAAGAGACCCACCAGATCATCGAGTCCAACCATTCCCATCAAACACTAAACCATGTCCCTCAGCGCCTCATCCATCTGTGCCTTAAACACCTCCAGGGAAGGTGAATCAACCCCTCCCTGGGCAGCCTCTGACAGTGACCAACGACCCTTTCTGTGAAATTTTTTTTCCTAATGTCCAGCCTAAATCTCCCCTGGCGGAGCTTGAGGCCATTCCCTCTTGTCCTGTCCCTTGTCACTTGGGAGAAGAGCCCAAGCTGGAGAACAAGCTGTCCCCCTCGCAAACCTGTAACGTACAACTGGGGTTACGCTCAGGGTTGTGCCAGCACAGAGCCACCAGCACCCACCACCTGCGCTCCTCTCTAACCCACCACACACTATTTCCCCCGTGTCCATTGGTGGAAACATCACTGGACAGCAAAAGCCTTGGAGGAATCCAACTTGTCCAAGAGTCAATCCTGCTCTTGAAAACGGGGTCCAGGCTGGGGAAGGTCTCTTTCCGGTGCTGCCACAACCCACCCATGGGTGGTGATGCTACACCCGAAGGGATCACCTGCGAGTGGCTGTGGAGAGGGGCTACAAGAAAGCTTTAAGCCAGCAGGTGGGCCACCACAGCACCTAACTACAGGCGGCCTGCATGCCAACGCATCCTGGTCTTTGCACAATAAGACACAAAATACCCAAGCTGCAGTGTTTTGCCCTAAAATAACTCCAGCCCCGCAGCGCACTGAAGGGATTTTTACCTCTGCATGCAGAGCCACAGGGTAACAATTGGCAGCTGAAGAGCATAATTCTAAGACAAACAGACGGGATGACCCGCTGATCATGGCTTGCACAGGACAGCGAAAAGCGGCCTTAGAATATAATCCATTTCAGGCGCTCTTAAATCTCCCCCATACAACACAGAGCCCTTTAAGCAAAACTAAACAACTTCCTTTAGCCTAAATAAATATTAAACCTAAGTGATGCATTAATTTACTCCAGTTCACCAAAGGCTAACTCCTACCCAAACTGATCATTATAAAAGAAATCCTATAATCCCTCGCTCCCATTCAGGCTCAAAACATGTAATCCCGTGAATAAATCCAGAAAGAAAGTGTAACAAAATGGGCAATAAAAACTTACAGCATTCACATCTTTTCATCTACCATTAATACTGTAAACACTCACTCGAAGGCCCTTGAGTATGACTAATCTAATGTTTTGGCTCCCAACGCTAATCACCGCAAGAGCTCGCCTCTCGCTGTAACACCCAGCGAGATCCACCACCCCTCCAGCCACAGCCTGGGACACCTCCTCAGCGAATCCCTGCCTTAAATCCCACAAAACGCTGCAAAATCAGCACGAAAACTATGGTTCTAATAGCACCAGAGCACAGAGCTTTCTTGCTTCTTCTTTTTTTTTCCCCTTTTTTTTTTATTATTTTATTGCTTTGGAAGCCTGTGAGCTCCAACTGTATAAATGCCAATAACTTCCCAAGTTTTAAGGCTGCTGAAGTAAGAGATCAGATTTTAGCAAGTGCTTTCCAGGCAGGCAGCCAAACTTTTTCTGATTCACTAAAAGCACCAAAGGGAGGGGGAGAGGGAGGGGGCTGCAGGGGCCGATTAACTTTAGTTACCGCACAAGCGCAAAAAATGCCTCCCCGCCGCAAAGGGTGCGTCGCTGCGAGCCCTGCGCAGCCTGTTATTCCTCGGGCTCGGAAAAAAAAAGAAGCGCACCGGAGAAATCCAGCAAACGCCTTCCAACCGCAGGATAATTTACAGCCGTGGATCCCCTCCCGACGAGGAGGCTCTGCTGGTGTTAGGTTCAAGATGCAGTTTTCAAGAAGGGATGAGGACTAAAAAACACGACGGGGAATTCTTTTAGGGGGTGGGGGAGCAAGGGAAGGGGCTGGGTTGGGGTTTAGCTTGGCCAGAGGGATGGAGGCCTCTCCAAGGCTGCGGTTGCGCTCGCCCGGGACCATCGCTCGGTGCCGTTGGGTATTTATAAGAGGACGAGCAGGTGCAACCCCATCCAAAGGCCATCGCGCCCCCAACCCCAGCGGGACCGATGGATGGAGCCATGGGGGCAG
Source organism: Piaya cayana (assembly GCA_013389865.1). Taxonomy (NCBI): domain Eukaryota; kingdom Metazoa; phylum Chordata; class Aves; order Cuculiformes; family Coccyzidae; genus Piaya; species Piaya cayana. The sequence goes on from WAAB01003681.1 coordinate 164,532, forward strand.
CGGCACCTGCTCTGCCCAGCCCCGCAGGTGGGGCTGCTCCGCGATGCCCAGCTCCGACCCGCACCATCCCGGGTTGACGTGGGGCTGTCGGGGGGCACCCCAGCACCCACCGCCACCATCCCCATCCCGCGGGCGCCCCGGGTGTTCCTCCAACGGCTCCGTTCCTGCCGAGGCAGGATCAAAGGCAGGATCTGACTTGGACGGCTTTCCACTCAATAATGGGGAGGGAGCGCACAGCCTCCTTCTCCTGGCGAGGGAAACGCGTGTTTTTCAAAGTATCAGTTTTTGGGAGTAAGTTCCCTAGGAAAGGAATAAAAAAAAAAAAAAAAACTAGGGGGAAAAAAAAGAGAGAGAAAAAAGAGAAAAGCGAGGAGGAGAGCGCCTGCTCTTCCAAGGCAAGAGCATCAATCAACGGTGCGAGGAGGAGAGAGTCCAGTGCTCCCTCTCACATCACCAGCCAGGCTCAGGCGCTCAAGAGGATCCGCTACCGCGCACCCAGCCCGCAGCGGGCGAGCTCAGCACCCGCTCCCCCCAGCGAGACGGACACCCCCGTGCCAGCCAGCGACACGCCAGCATCTGGCGCGGGGATCGGTTTAATACGGCTATAAAACTAGAGGGGAAGAGAAAAAAAAAAATAAAAAAAAAGAAGAAGTGCAAGCCTTAGCCAAAAAGTGGCTGGCACTGCGAGGTCAGCACGCCGCCTTTGTTTCTATTTTACAACCAAGAGCGAAAGAGGACAGAAAGGACACGTACCTGTACCTGAAAGCACAGCAGCAGGAAATGTAAACATCTGGAGAGGAGAGAAAAAAAAAAAG
>WAAB01003681.1:166653-213031 GCA_013389865.1 Piaya cayana
GCCGCCCGCTCCCGCACGCCCGCACTGCCCCCTGGCGGCCGCGCCCCGCATCGCCCGCGCCGCTGCCGGGGAAGGAGCCGCGCTCGGGGCGCTCCCAGGGCGAGCGGCTGCGCTTCTCCCGAGCCCCGAGCGCTCGCTCCTAGCAGAAGGAACCGCCGGGAAGGGTTAAACGCCGCGCGCTGCTCCCCACATCCCGCTGCCGGCCCGCATCCTGCTCCTCGGGGCCCTTCTCGTCATAGAATCATCGAAGAGTTTGGGTTGGAAGGGACCCTAAAGCCCATCCAGTTCCTACCCCCCTGCCATGGGCAGGGACACCTCCCACTGCATCAGGGGCTCCAAGACCCATCCAACCTGGCCTTGAACCCCTCCAGGGATGGGGCAGCCACCCCTGCTCTGGGCAACCTGGGCCAGGGCCTCCCTCATGGTGAAGAAATTCCTCGTGTCCAGTCTCAATCTGCCCCTCTCCAGTTTACACCCTTTTCCCCTCATCCTATCACCACAAGACTTTGTGAACAGTCCCTCCCCAGCTTTCATGTAGCCCCTTCAGGTACTGGAAAGTCACTATAAGATCTCCTCAGAGACTTCTCTACTCCAGGCTGAGCAACCCCAACTCTCTGTCCATCCTTGTGTCAGAGGTGCTCCAGCCTCTCATATGCTGGAATGGTTTGGGTTGGAAGGGGTGTCAAAGCCCATCCAGTTCACCCCCTGCCATGGACAGAAACACCTCTCACTGCATCGGGTTGCTCCAAGCCCCATCCAACCTGGCCTTGAGCACCTCCAGGGATGGGGCAGCCAGAACCTCTCTAGGCAACCTGTTCCCAGGCCAAGATAAAAATTCACATTCTGAGGATGTGTAGTAACTCTTTTCCCATCTCTGAAAGCTCATTAATAGCAGACAAAATGACAGAAACCGTTAACTTGCACACACACAGCACACGTGCCCTGCCTGCATCCAGCTCCTCAGGTTCCTTTTCCCAGGGAAAGACATTCACATGCTGGCAGCACGCAGTAACTCTTGCCCCGTCCCTGGAAGCTCGTTTATAGCAGACAAAAAGCCAGGAACTGTTACGCCCCCATCAAGCATCCCACTCCCAGCCTGAACCCTGCTCCTTGGGTCCCTTTTCATCACAGAATTATAGAAGGGTTTGGGTTGGAAGGGACCATGCAGATCATATTGTCCAGCAGCCCTGCAAGTGAGCAGGGACACCTCCCACTGCATCAGGCTGCTCAGAGCCCCATCCAACCTGGCCTTGAACACCTCCAGGGATGGAGCATCTACTGCCCCTCTGGGCAACCTGTTCCCAGGGAAAGAACAAAATTCACACTCTGAGGGCATGCGGTAACTCTTTTCCCATCCCTGAAAGCTACTTTTTTAGCAGACAAAACATCAAGAACTGCTAACCTCCAGGCACAGCCCAGCTCTCCATAGAGAGCCTTGCATCAGTTAACACCTTATTAAGTGAGAACACAACCATAGCTCAGAACTCGGAGCTTTCCAAGTTCTCCACTCAAATAACAGCGTGTGTCGACATAGCATGTTGGTCCCTGCTGCTCCCACATCTGTGGGGACCAAAGCACTCGCTTCCCTCTGCATTCTCAGCCACGAATAAAACAACATCTTTAATCCCTGGAGTTCATCCCTGGGGACTAATCAGACACCAATTCAGAATGGTTTTCAGCCCATGGTTTCAGGCCCAAGAGGCACAGAAAACATTAAGAAGTTTGAAAACAATGACCAAAGCGAATTCCTATAAAACCTTCTGCACTAATACACCTATGGGATATGGACGTCACACTGCCAGTCTTATGGATCCACAGGTCAAAACCAAATCCAAACTGTTATCCATCACAGATGCCACCACAGAGTCACAGAATTACAGAATTACCAGGTTGGAAAAGACCCACCGGGTCATCGAGTCCAACCGTTTCCATTAATCACTAAACTATGCCCCTTAGCACCTTGTCCACCCATCCCTTAAACCCCTCCAGGGAAGGTGAATCAACCCCCACCCTGGGCAGCCTCTGCTGGTGCCCAATGACCCTTTTTGTGAAAAATGTTTTCCTAATGTCCAGCCTAAACCTCCCCTGGCGGAGCTTGAGGCCATTCCCTCTTGTCCTGTCCCCTGTCACTTGGGAGAAGAGTTCAGCACCCTCCTCTCCAACAACCTCCTTTCAGGTACTTGTAGGGAGCAATGAGGTCTCTCCTCAGCCTCCTCTTCTCCAGGATAAACACCCCCAGCTCTCTCAGCTCATAAGACTCATTCTCCAGCCCTCCAACATCATCTCACCATGCATCCCTATCACAGTGGTCCCATCACAGCTTCCTACAGCTGAAGGCTGTTTCCAAGGATGGCCAAGACCATCAGAGAAGCTTTCCCAAGCTGTGCAAGTTGAGCTCGCTGAGATGCCTACATAGAAACAGTACAAACAGAAATTGGAGACTCCACAGGATGGGAACATTCATCTTAGATGCAGATGTTCAATATATTCCTAATGATCATCAGCATCTCTTTCCTTTTAAGCAGTTTGTGTGGGGAAGAACCCAGCCTACACCACCTCGCACCACCAGGTGCTGCTCAGTCACCCACTGCAAAGGCAGCTTGTGGCTTAGGGGTCAGGCCCAGCACTTCCGTGCATTGGACCCATCATCCCACTGAGGCCAGTATCTACCACGCAATCCACACAAAACCAGAAGGCAAAAAAATCCTCCCTAACACTCACAGCTGCTCATAATCATCTACGAGCACGAGTTTCAATTGCTCCTTCTGCACCTTCCTGACCACCGAAACTCAGAGCAATCAGATAATTAGTCTGGACTGTCTCAGAAACAGCCCTCATGGGTTTCTTTGGGGCCCTCCTTAGACCTTTTCCTCTTCCTTTATTTTTTTTTTTCTTTATTTAACTCTTCTTTAGGTACACATGCAAGGCTGCAAAATCAATCTACTGTAAATCACTGTCGAGACATTTTACAGGGAAGGACTTGATGCTGTAAGCCTTGTTGATACCAAGCAACTCTGACAAGACCTTGAAACAGAGAGATGAGACAAAAACAAGAGCCAGTTCGGTGGGAACAAGTACCAACTGAACGAAAAACAAAAGAAGAAAAATATCAACATGGTTAATTTTAGTGTAACTTGGGTTTTTTAGCGTGTGCAGTTGTTTAGCCAATAATATGTTAGTAATAGCTTTATGGACAGCTACCTTTAGCCAATAATGCACTGTAGATGGCCTCGTGGACAGCCTGTTGTGTAACCCAAAAGGGTGTATAAGGAAACAGCTAAATCAATAAAGGATCTTTGATGCATCAGATTGAAGTCTCTGCCTTAATCCCCTCGCCAAAGTACATGCCAAGGGGGAAGATGGTAGATGTCGGCTGTGGGAAGCCTGCATAGCCTCCCACACAGCAAAGCTCCTGAAAAGACCACCGAACCCTCCACAGATCACACCAGACCGAAGATAATCCTCACCTAAAACCAGAGCTCCTTCTACTGCTCCACTGACAAGCCACGTCACTTTTCTCTCTGCCCAACCTCAAGCTATCCTTGAGGAAGCAGGATCCATGCAGAAAACAGGTACCTGAAACTTAGTCCTTGCCCTGATGGTGCCAAACACTGCACTGTAACCATTAGGTTCTTCCTGCTAAGCCTCAAAGTTCAGTCCTTCATACAGGCGATATTTTGTGCCAGCTGAAAGCATCACGTTTTCCTCCTTTCACAAAAACCAGAAAACACTCAGCAGCCATAATATGGAAGTCAGGATTTCTTGATGAGGTTTTCAAATCCAAAGCAACCCACAAAGAACCTGCCCCTCTCCCACACAAACAGAATCTTCAATACATCAAGTTCATCGCCTGCTTTAAGAGACCAATGTGTGGGCCAGGTCCTCAAGGACCTCAGGGTCTGAGTAGGACAATGTTTTACACCTGTGTAACCTAGTGATGTAAATAGCATCGATAGGGAAGTTCATGCTTTTCTGCTGTGCACCTTTAAGGTTGGATGTAGAAATACCATTTGTAATAGGCGCAGAATGGTTTTGGAACACCAACTGGGCTTCAGCTGGCAAGGAGACTGGATCCACATGGAGCAAAAGGCACCTGGACACCTCAGTGAATGCTGTCAGGACACCACCTGAGGGGTGTTTTAAAGGGGGCGCATTGGATTTTTCTTTTTTCAATTATGATAACACACCATTCCCAGTCACACAAGTTCTTTATTTAAACTAGATCCAAGTTCTGTGCCTCAGCAGTCTGACAAAGCACTGTCATCTTCAAAATCCTGATAATTACCTGGAGAGTAATACCAATATTAATTTTCTCTGGCTACCAGCCCTGAAGCACATAGCTTAGCACAGACAATAGATGAAGCAGCTCACAGGTATCTGCGGAAAACCAGAAATATCACTTAGCTGCATGTTGCTATGAATATATGTGTGCATGTGTATATACAATATTAAGAGCTCTGCACCCATGCCTGTCGCTTCACTGCTAAAAGCTGCGATAGGATCTGAATCCCAGCACAGTCAATGGTCACTGGAAAATGAACACCTCTATTTTAAGCTGATTTTTTCTTTTATAGGGCACACTCAGAGTGCAAAGGCAGGCACAGCATGTTCCCCAGAGCTTGATGTTCACCAGATTTCATGAAGCAAGGGACAGGCCAGGTAAGATCTCTGCACTGCAAGGTGCTCCCTGGGATCTTCCAGGGTTTCTGCCTTTGTCTCGCACATGCAAATGCCTGAATTAAGACTGCGTCCTCACTGGGTTAGTGACTGCTCTTCAGCAGCTCAAATCAAAGTCTGAGCAGTGTGACCTTTTTCTTGCAGGGCTGTGAAGGTGCCCCCGGTGAAATGAGTTTCTCTTGCCCTGCTCCAGTGGTCCATATCACCCAAGGAGCGGGCATTTGACACAGCATCAAACTCATTCAATGGGGCCAAGGACTTAGCAGCATGCTTGAGTGGGAAACCTTCCCACCCACTGGACAACCCTTTGGAATGTGAATGAGAAGCCAGCAGCAAAGGCTGATGTGGGATCCGGCCCTGCTGCACCTGGCACTCCAGGGCCCTTCCTCCTTTATAGCTGAGATGTAAAGGAAAAATAAAAAGCCCAGGCTGAGTTTCCCAAAGCCCAAGTTCAGCTCTGCATTGTAGCCCTGCTGCTGGTGGTTGAACCTGTGCAAACGCTCCCATTTACCTTCCACATCTCTGGCCTTGGGTCGTTTCAGAAAGCAGCTCTTCCTGAAAACCAGCTTAAGGAGAATTTCTACATTTGAAACCATCGATAAAAGGAAAGATAACTTTTAGAAGGGTTGGCATGTGTATTTTATCTTTATCCAGCTGGTATACTAAAAGGCAACTTCATCCCAAGGTAAGGAGTTTTAGAAGCACTTCTGCCCCATAGCCCAGGCAGGCAGGGAGGGGAGGCTTTGCGGTCACTGATAGAAGAGTCTCCTCAAAAAAAAAAAAAAATACAAACAAAAAACTCTGCACCAATACCCAAGAGGACAGGATTTAAGCCTTAGCAGCATGACATTCAGCTACAACCTTGGGAGAGGAAGAGTGAAAACAATGAGGACTCTGATTCAGCTGGCCACAAAGTGCTGAGCTGAAGCCCTGATTTGAAGTACTGGAAGCACAAAACACAGAGATACACACACACATATATATACACACACACACACACACACCCCCATAGACACACATATAACATGCATGAAAACTCTGCGAGCAATTTGCAAGTCATCACTGTGGTAGGTGGCAGCCTGGCCAGCAGCCCTGCTGATACTCATGCATGGGGGGAAGAGAGCAAAAGGCCATGCAAAAGGTTAACAAGCAGAGCTGTAGTTTCTAAATGAAAATGCATCCCCTGAGACACAGAGTCCTGCAAGGAACCGCTTGCGGAAAATGCAGCCAGGGGCAGCAGAGGTGTGCGGCTTTTTTTCCTGCAGCCCTCTTCACCCCAACGTTGCTAATTGCAGCCTGCGATGCTTTCCCTGCGTTGTACCGGCAGCAGCAGAAGGCAGCGGCTCCGTACGTCCACATCAGCAGGGTTTGAGCACAAGAAGAGCACACGATGCTTTGGTCTTCAGCAGTTCTTGTGCTTTGCAGCCAGAGGTGGTCCACAGCTTCACCATGGACCATCAAAGAGCCGGTGCGAGGCTGGAAAGCTGCTGGGCGCTGCTGCTCAGCCCCTGGAGCTCCCCCGATTCCACCACATACCAAAAGGCATAGGGAAGGCTCACTGATCAGTTAACTCCAGATGGAATTTAGGTTTAAGCACTCTGAAGTTTCTCCCTGGACGCTAACAGACCATGTTCTGAAGGAACAAAAGGAACCCAAAGCATACATCATCAGCGTTTACACTGAGCTGAGGGAGATCAGCACAGACCCAGCACCGCAATCGCTTTGCTGGTTGCCTGGACTTGGAAAATGTATGGAGGCATCAGAAACTAAATGAAATGCCAAACAAATGCATAAATACAGCGAAAGCAGAAATGCTGACTTCCCACACCAACCATTCAAAATATTAAATCAGAACACATGTAACAGAGGCTACCTTCATTACACCACACAAAGAACCCAAACCAGTGTGTTTGCTGCAGGGTGCCTTATGCTCACTGAGTTTTAACACTTGTGACCATCGAGCGGTGCTTTATAAGCCCCACAAATGAGATGAAAACCTGGAACATGTGAACTGCACCGTGCCAGGCCAGCCAGTGCCGTTAACCCCTTGCGGTGACCCAGGACCTGGGTGGGTTAGGGTATCAATCAAGAGACCTGGAGACTGGTACTACTGAGATGCAGGTGTGGCATCACCCCATCTTTTCAGCACAGTATTTGCCATTTAATAGCTGTTGGGAAGCCCAGCTGGAAAGAGGTGAAGATCTCTAACTGGAGCCTGGGTAAAGACAACACATCCATCGTTGAGCATTAAGAGAATAGCTGTGAGGAATGATCTAAAGTCCCTTAATGGTGAATGAGAGCTCATGCAGAGGTATCAGCCCAGCTTTGCTGGGGTTTTCTGTGCCATGACCAGGGGAAGCCTCTGTTGGCCACTAGGAACTCCTACCTTGGAGAATGAAGACTGAAAAAGCACATAATCAAACAAACATAAAATATCAGAGTAATCAGAGAACAACGTAAAATAAATACGAAATACAAGGATATCAAGCACAGCAGCCTTCATTCTGTAGCATTAATAAGAGGGACAACAAACTGTGACAGTTTTTGGTGGAGTGGAAGGGGAAGGACCTGGGGCAGGGCAAGCACTGAGCTCTGGGAGGATGGAAGTGGCCAGGAAAGCCCCAAAGCTGCAACCAGCCAGGCCAGCGCTGCAGTCAGGCCATCCCAGCTCCAGAGAGAGCAAGGGATGCTCCCAAGACCTTCTGCAGTCAACAGCCCTTCTTGGATTTCTTGGGAACAGAGGCAAGAGCAGAGTCTCTTCCAACACTAAACTGTATGAATGTCTCATGGTCCCACACAAAGGTAGAACTCAGCACGCTACAGCCCTTACTGTGATGTGGATCATTACTTCGTAAGAGAAGCAAAACAAACTAACAAAGCCTCTTACTCAGACGCCACGGTTTCAAGGTTCACAAAGGTTTTTCTCCACTGAAACACCTTCTGGATTTCAATGGGATTTGGGAACTGAAACCTCAGATCCCTCTGAAAGCTCCAGCACACCCGTTAAATAAGTCTCAGTGCTTTATCACCAGAGGAACAAGGAAAAAGCAAGCTCTGAAAGTGATGGACATCTCAAGCTGAAGGAGAGAAGTATGGACTAGTGCCATGCCTGGGGCAGCCCACCTCCAGCACCTAGGGCACCCCCACAGCCAGTGCATGGTCTCCTCACCTCCCTGTCTGGCCACTCATGTTCTGATGTCCTGCCAGTCCTGCACAGGGAGGATTCCCATGGGCTCTCCTTGGTCCCACCACCCAGGAGCATTGCAGATAATCTCTGAAAGCACCGGGCAGCTACTTGAATGCTTCTGAAGGGAGGCAAGAAAAGGCAAACCTCTGCAGACAACCCTACACAAACCAGTGGGAAATTCCACTTTCCAGACTTTGCAGCGCATTAAATCCTAGGGCTTGGCTCCTTGGATTTATATTCCTCCATGGTTTCATTTTTCCCTAAAAAAAAAATAAAAAAATCACAAGCTGTTAAGCTTCAAAACTTAATATTTCCTCAACTTGGAGCTTTTCAGCTCAACAGCTCTTAAACATAAACCTCTTTGACTGAAGTCTCCTGAATTAAGCTGTCTCCAGCAAGCCATCATCTCAATTCCCATCTGCAGAGCCTCTTCCTCTCTGGGACAGCCAGTCCCTCCTCACTCCACCATCCCAGGCTCCTGACCACTGCCCCTGCGCTGCTGTCCTACAGGCAGAACCTTACGTGGAGGTTGCATGACCACATGTGTCCCCACAGCTGGCACGTGCCACCCCTAGGGCAGTTGAGGTTTGATGTGCACACAGCCGTGGGCACTGATCAGCTGGTGATGTCCCTGACCTCTCAATGCCTCGTGTCATACAATCGCAGAATGGTTTGGGTTGCAAAGGACCTTAGAGGTCATCCAGTCGCACCCCACTGCATGGGCAGGGACACCTCCCACTGGATCAGGAACTACAAGCCCCATCCAAGCTGGCCTTGAACACCTCCGGGCATGGGACAACCACAGATTCTCTGGTCACCTGTGCCAGGGCCTCCCCACTGTCACAGCTAAATATTTCTTCCTAAGATCTCATCTCTATCTGCTCTACTCTCTCTCAGCTCACCATCCTCAGCCACAGCAGAACCGAATGAGCAGCCTCAGAGAAACTCATGGTGGGTCTTGAGACAGACACAGGGCAGCTCTTTCTGGAAACAATGCTGAAAAAATGTATGTTTGAACTGATCCTTCTGGAGAGACCACATCGTGCTTCAGAACAAGAACTCAAAACCGCAACAGATAGATGGGTCTTCTTTAGTATTTCTGCAAAATTACAGGCAAACATGGATGTTTTCTGGAAAACAAGTGTCACGGGTAAGCAGAGAGATATCTCTGGAAGTTACATTTTCCCAGGACACACACCAGCATCTCGCAGCCCTAAGACACATAATCTATGCAGAAGCGTAGAAAAGGGAGCACCAGGTTTGTAACGGTGTTTAAGCTTTTCCTAGAGACCGAGAGCACAAGCCTGACCAGGGGAAGTCAGTGCTGCTCACAACAGCGATGGACGGGAGGAGGAACTGATAAGGATCAGAAGTGAGAGAGAGAGAGGAAAAGCCTGAGAAGCAGTGGTGGGCAAAGTTAGCGAGGACAAGGTTGCGGCGAGATATAGAAGTGGGAATGAGCTGTAAGGGACTATTCAGAAGCATAAAACTAGAGAGAACAAGCAATCTCCTACTTTGAGACCCTAAAAAAAGACAAGACCCCCAGCCTCCCTGTCCTTCCGTGGTCTCTGGAGATTACAGGGGCCGAGTCCCCTTTCAATGGGGATCCCGTGACACGTCATTGCCCATAGCAAGGAAAGGTGGAGTCATTTAGTTAAAAGCAATTTCTATGTGGAGATTTGAAGGGAATGCTTAGAAGGGTGGGGGGGGAAAGGGAGTTAAGGGGTAGGGAAGTACCCTAAAGGCCAGAGGTGGTCTTATTAATAAATGCGAAGCATTAGCTATTAGCTGTAGTTGTACATACACACATTTACATACAGGGAACAGCTAAAGAAGCGGGTACTGCAGGAAGCCAAACCAGGATGCTGTTTTCCACTACTGCCTCAATACAGTGCGATTTCTGTCACTACAAGTCTCTTGGGAAGGACAATCTTGGAAGAATATCACTATTACAAGCTTGGGATGAGCATAAGGAGTAATGGGAAAGAAGTTACAGGATCAGGCATGGATAAAGGTGGCTACAGCAGAGTGGTGCCAAGTACCTCGACAAGCTACAATCTGCCTTCAACTCTCCCTGCAGTTATTTTTCATGGAAAAAGAAGTCAATTAAAAAAACCTCAGGCTTAAGCTTTGAAAAATTATATCCTCATTCAAGAGGAACTAATTTTCTCTTAAATACCAAGTAAGGCAACAGAATTGGATTGGGATCGGCAGGCTTACAGACCCAGCAATTAGTTGAAGGGGTCTTGAATAAGACTGTAGGACCCTTCAAACAAAATTGCCTTCAGTCTGAAAAAGACAATTTCTAGTACCAGAGCAATCCAAACACTGATTTGCATTCCCTTGGCTGGACAAGTCTCCAAGCAGCACATTGCTGCCCACACGAACACCTCTGGTAGCAGAGGGCACTGCTAGGGTTCCTCTGCTGGGCCAACCCACTGAGGGTCTTCTTTTATCCTCATTCTTATTTTTCACCCTCAACCAGTTTGATTGATTGCCCTTTCTCCTTCTTTGTTTTCTTGCAGGATCCTTTTCCTATAAAGGTTCTCTGGCTCAGTTAGGGAGAGCTGACAGAAGTGGTGGAAGGGGAAAAGAAAGGGTTTCTGAAGAAGGGAAGGAGCAGAGCAAAAATCATCCCCATAAAACTGTCCCCAGGCCATGCATGCATACAACTAGAAAAGTCCAGTGGTCTCCACAACAGATTTATATCATCTTAATTAACATTTAATATATTTGATTGATTAATTTGTCCAAATAAGGCATGGCTTAAAATCTACTCTGAAAACCACTTGGATAACAGACAACACAACAGCCACCCACTGAAGAGCTAATCCAACACAACGTGCACAACTGCTCCCACAGGTGTAAACGCAGATAAAAAGCAACCAGCAAGTAGAGAGCAGGGGATTCCCTCTGCTGTCTGCAAAAGGAAGGACAAGGCAGGCCCTCTCAGACACATCTCTGAGTCCTGTAACACTTCTGCGTCCTACCGCACAAGCTCAGCTCTCCTCATTCAGATTACGAGAGCCAAGACTCAGACAAAGCAACCCTTAATAAGTACCAGATCAGAAAACCTCCAAACCTCACTCAACACAACCAACTGCGCTTGCTGCTGCTTGCCAGGACGAGTAGACAAGGACAGGGAACTGGGGCGCTCGATCCATCCAACACTGAGCTCCAAACCACCCAACTCATTTGCAGCTTTTCCTAGGACGCTTTATGAGTAGGGCCCATTCTTCTAACTCCCCTTTGGGAAAATGGCAAGAGGAATAAAGATCTATGTGCTCGTTCCACAGGGAAAGAGGGAAGGAAAAGTTTGGGAGTTTGCCTGCTAGTCAGTAATGGCAGACTGGAAGGAGACACAGGACATAGCTTGGGGTATCAGGGTAAGATTTCTAGTGGAGAGGACATAAGAGCATGTTCCAGCATGAACCTAGCCCCCGAGGGACTGTCTGGGTGGCAAGAAGCCCAGAACCACCACCCATCCTGGCCCCGTTTTCCATTACCTCAGCCCACACACACTCCCTTCCACCCTCCTGCCAGCCCTGCTCGAGTTGTTCCTCACCAAAGGCTGCAACAATTGCTGAGTGCAGGCAAAGGAACAGATCCCCATACTCACCACAGCGCTTCAGATCCAAGACACCATTGTAGCAAGCTGGCTTCCTTTACAGGAGCAAACAGAACCCCAGGACAGACCTTGGGGCGTTTCTTGAACACCCCAAGGAATAAGACCCAGACCAGCAGTGTGGCACAGTCAGCACGCTGAAGGGAAGGGACACCACCCAGAGGGCCTCGACAGGCTGGAAAGGTGCAAACCTCATGAGGTCCTGCACCCGGGTTGGGGCACTCCTGAGGGGATTAAGGCACAGACTTCAATGTGATGGATCGAAGATCCTTTATTGAGTTAGCTGTTTCTTTATACACCCTTTTGGGTTACACAACAGGCTGTCCACAAGGCCATCTACAGTGCATTATTGGCTAAAGGTAGCTGTCCATAAAGCTATTACTAACATATTATTGGCTAAACAACTGCACACGCTAAAAAACCAAGTCACACTAAAATTAACTATGTTGATATTTTTCTTCTTTTGTTTTTCTCTCAGTTGGTACTTGTTCCCACCGAACTAGCTCGTTTTTGTCTCAGCTGGCTCTTATTTATCAGAAAGCTGTCTCTTCTTCCCACTGAACTAGCTCTTATTTTCCTCTCAGCTCTCAGTTTCAAGGTCTTGTCAGAGTTGCTCGATACCAACAAGGCCTACAGCATGGAGTCCTTCGTCCCTGTAAAATGTTTCCACACAATCCCAAGCACAATTACAGGCTGGGCAGAGAACCCATCGAGAGCAGCCCTGAAGAGGACTTAGAAGTGTTGGTGGATGAGAAGCTCAACAAGAGCCGGCAATGTGCACTTGCAGCCCAGAAAGCCAACAGTGTCCTTGGCTGCATTCAAAGAGGTGTGACAAACAGGGTGAGGATTCTGCCCCTCTACTTTGCTCTTGAGACCTCACCTGGAGTCCTGCGCTCAGTTCTGGAGTTCTCAGCACAGGAAGAACGTGGATCTGTTGGGTTGGAGCGAGTCCAGGGGAGACCACAGAGATGATCCAAAGGCTGGAGTACCTCCCACGCAAGGCCAGGCTGAGAGAGTTGGGCTTCTTCAGCTCAGAGAAGGCTGCAGGGAAAGCTTAGAGAAAGCCTTGCTAGCACTTACAGGGCCCTGCAGGAATGTTGGGATAGAACGAAGGGGAATGGTTTTAAGCTGAAAGAGGGGAGATTTGAAGTAGATATTGCAAAGGAATTTGCTACTGTGATGGTGCTGAGTCCCTAGCCCAGGTTGTCCTTATCTAGAGAAGTGGTGGCTGCCCCATCCCTGGAGGTGTTCAAGGCCAGGCTGGACGGGCCTTTGAGCAACCTGAGGTGTCCCTGCCCATGGCAGGAGGATTGGAACTGGATGGGCTTTAAGGTCTCCCTTCCAACCCAAACCATTCTGATTCCATCATTTTCATGGAGAGAGGTAAAGGGACAGCCACCTGTAGAGGCATTTTGCCATCCTGTAAAGGCAAGGCAATTAGTTTTTCCCCACAGTAGAGTAAGAAAGCCTGTGTTTGTATCAACACACTGGACTACATACATCCATGCTCTCAAAGGAAACCATCTTCAAGGACCAGGGTCACACGGGCTTAAAACCTTCCACACAGCTACCAAATTGCTGTAGCTTTGCTGCAATTATGCCATTACTGTGGGAAAACATGTTGCTACTCTACAGAAAGCAAGTCAGGAACAATACTGCACATCTGACATTCGGGATCCCCTCTTCAACAGGTATTTTCGCATCTGAGCTTTGAGGCTCTGCTCAAAGAAGTGGAAGCAGCTGCATGTGAACATCCTCAAGGATACAGCTGCAGCCCAGCAGCCCCACAGCAGCCATGGGATGGCCAGTCCCAACAGCACTGAGGTGTTTGGAGCTGTGACTGGCAGGAGGTCTGTTCCTGGGAGGGACAGAGCAGACGGCCACACAGCCCAGAGCAGGGGACAGCGACACCAACCACCTCACACAGCCAGAGCTGGCAGAAAGCAGCGAGCAGCCTGGGGCCGAGAAATTAACCTTCTGATGCCACAATGAGGTGCCCCATGATGCTCAATGGCAGCCTGACACATCCACCTTACGTGAATACTTTTGCTACAGAAGAAGAGTGTATTTTAATCTAGAACTGCCCCATGGATCCCATCTCCCCCAACAACCAAGGGCAGCTGCACCCCACCAACCTGCTCCAGTCACCAGCCTAGAGACAAGGCAACACCCTGCCTTTTCTTAGAAGTTTAATACTCAGAATATTTTATTGGCTGGAGAGGCTCTTACTGAAATTACTGTACAATTTTCACTTGTTTCAGCCAAAATTGAGGGCAATTTTGCTTAAATGAGCCAGTCTGTGCCATTAGCTGTATTTCACCAGAGAAATCCACTCCTTGTGCATATGACATCATCTATTGACATAACCCCACCAAAACAGACATTTCAAACCTTTACACTGTCATTCCACATGCTGCAATTATCTCGGGCTTAAATGAATCTTTGACATCAGGCTTGCACCATTTCACTTCTCTACCACGCACTTGGTTTTGTTTTTCCATGAAGAAGTATTTGCTTCTGGAGACCTGTTTCCATCATGCCCAGAATCTCAGCTATACGGACTCGAGTTTTTGTAACAGCAAAACTTTAAGTATTCCCAGTGACAATCTTGCAGACCAAATTATATGTTCTGCTTCTAGAACAAATGGGGGGGAAAAAAGAACATGCAGTAAAAGGGAGATCCCATGCCTAATTAGTACAACCCAGAAGTTTTTACTGTGTACTGGTGAAGGGAACTGCTGTAGGACCCTAAACGCACAAGTCCTTCAAGGGGAAAGAAGTTCAACCTGCTAAAGCCTGCTTCAATGACTTTCTAATTCAAGTATGATTCTTTTGCTGTGAAAAATAGAAGCCAGTTGCATTAGTTCTCACATACAGCAAGGATTAAATTGAAGTTTAACGCTTCCTATTCAACTCCTTAAATGCCTTGTTTTCTGTCTTTGTATCATTACTGTAGTTACTACAGACACAGCATGCAAGCATATGAAATGATAGTGTTTAGATAAGAGCTTTGAGCCAGAATTCAGTGCCAGGTGTGACATCCATGCCTGCCTTACGCTTCAGCTGGAAGAGCCCTTATACCTTGGCATTTCTGCTTCACTTAACTATGAATGGTCCAAAAATTTGTTTGAACTCAGCCTACTGGCATCACTGGTAGGCAACTATCAGAGAAGACCCAAGGGACTGCGACAAGACTACCCACCCATCTGATTTTCTGGGATTTGCCAGAGACTGGCACCGCCTCATTACCAGGAATTTATGCCCTGGCACTGATCTCCCCCAGAGAGCTCTCAAGGTGCACCCTACAGCATTGAAGCTAACTCTCTTCTCCACAGAACTCTTACAGGAGTCATTATGCAAGACAACTTCTGAGACTGCAGCCCCTCAGAGTTACAGCCCAGTCAGCAATTTCCAGATCACAAATATTACATTTTACAAGCGGAGTCACAAGCCTTACAAACTCTGTTGTTAGACAGAAACCATAAACCAAACAGCAATGAAGCAGGTCAGAAACCGAGATGCAGGAAAGGCTGTTCGGGGCAATTACATAATTAGTGGTCACTTCCAGACATGAACACAGCCCTGCTTACTACCTCAGCCTTATCATCAATCACATTGCTAAAAGTAGATGTAAAGCTCATGGAATTGGAGTTGTTTTTAAAGCTGACAACGTAAACGAAGCTGTGTGATGTGTACTTGGGAAAGGAGAAGTATTGCTAAAATACTTAGCAGTAGAGTTCTTACGTGAACCTTAAAGCCCTGTTATCTCCTGGGTTCAGTATGCAGACTAACCCCAGCCCATAAAAAAAGAAACGATAGTACTTTATTAAAATACTAAACTTTATTTTTTTTCCACGTACATTTAGTCTCCCCACCATTTCCATTTGTCTGACCACCACCATGCCTTATCAAAACATTCCATACATACTTAAAGTGAAGCTGAGGGTGGAGTCCTGTCTTTAAAAACTAAACAGGCATTTTGGACAACACATTCTTGGCAAAGTAATCTGGATGACATTTATCAGACACGGTAGGGAAAGCTCTTTCAGCATTTGTAAAAAGGACAGCCAAATAATGGTTACAGAAATAAGACTGCAGATTTTAATGAACTGTTTAAACTGTTTTCTTTTCTTACAGAGTCTGTCTCCACTGCCAGAGAGCTTGAATGACCTGGAAGTGTACACAAAAAGTTAGAAATTGAAATCCATTTATCTAATTATTTTCAGTTTACTACCTCCACCTACTCCACAAAAAACTGACATTCAATGACAACAAAAAAATGCATTCTTTTCAGAGGAAAATAAGTTGAAAGCAAAACATGAGGTCCTTCTGCTAGAAGGCCGTTATTCACTGTTAAGTCACAATCGTAAGAATTCCATGAAGGTAAGCGAGAGGATGGGTGTGGACCCGCTAGGCAAATATTGGCTGAACTCTGCCTACCCTGGCTCGTGTCAGACCAACTCCAGTAGCTGAGGCTAACTGCTTTTAAGCACTCGTTCAAGAACCTATCAATCTGTCTATCAGACAAGTCTACTCTGAACCACTGAAGGAAGCAGGAAAGCATAAGGAACTTTATCACTGGAAGAAACTTTAAGCTCATAGGAATTTTGATAGGGAGATCTAAGACCCATTTTAGACTAGTTTATGTTAAGTAATAACTAATTCAGAAACTTGTTTCCTGATACCACCTTTTGGCTTGCCCTCTTACAAGAGTTCAGTTGACTTTGGGAGAAAATCTAGCCATAAAGCCATAATCTCCATCACAAAACAGCTCCTCCTCCCAGACAACCTCCCCAACAAAAGGCTGAGCAGCAGACTGGTCTAGGTGGCCAAATTCAGCAGCAAGGAAAACCACAGCTCATTTCCTTAGCCAATATGGTGCCAAAAGGAAAATTCTGTGGGTTTAGTAAGCAAGAGATAATTTACCAACCATATAAAAGCTGGAAAAATGTAATAAAATATTAGCTTTACCTTCTTAGCCAACTAAACCCCTTAAAACCGTTCCCGTTTATTTAATTTGAAGTATTGTTTGTGGTTTGTAACCCTTTGAAACAGTCCAAAGCTTGTAAAGATTAAGAAGTGGAAAAGAATCCCTAAGTCAGGTTATAAAAGTTTTTTGGACTTTAGTATCTAAAGTTCCAATAAATGCAGTTACCTTCTGGTCCTCCGTCCTGAAGCAATTCTTAACATAGTTAGCAAATTTAGGTTCCAGCTTTGGAAGGGAACAGCCCTGTTTTGAAAAAAGCAAGCTTTAGTGTATGCAGGTCATTCAATGATTCCAATAAATAATAGCTCAGATCCTTTGCAATGCGCATGGAATTCTTCTGAACTCACATGGCAACATGCCAAACCAATCTGCTTTTAAACTGTTTTTGTAAGTTTGCTTCTCTACAGTACCCAGGTATTTCTCACAGGAGGGAATGCCTGCACACTGATGTGGCTGCACAGGCACCTTTGCTCATGCTCAAAAGGACTAAACCAAGCATTCAGCGCTTAAGACAACCTTGCTCGCAGCTAACATCCATACACTATTCAGATAAGGTAGAACTAGTTCTCTGTTCATGGATGCACCTTGGTACACCACTATCCTTTACAGGTAAGGCTTTCAACTTCAGCTCTCTAAAGCAAAAAATTATCTGGTCTCCCATCTACCCTTTGAGATTTTTAAGAGATATTTGCTTATATCTCTCATCTAGTACAAAGTAGGTTTATTTTCATGTCTCCGATCTTCATGTGAAATACAGCACATCTTCACGAAACTTCAATTCACTTTCACATGTCCCATGTGTAATATTTTCCCCACTTTCCAGGTACATCAGTTGACATACACCCAATCAGTTATGACAGCACAGTGAGCTGCTACTCAGCACACCACAGAAGACACTGATTTTATATTCTAAGGAAACAAAGCTGCGACAGCAATATCTGAAACTGCAATACTGCAATCAAAAAGCTTAAGATTTGGACAAGGCATCACCCCCAGATTCTGCGAAGTACTGATGCTTTTCTATTAGCTTGCTGACATCTACATACTACAGCAGTTCTGCTCCAATCACTTAATAAAGTGCTATTTTAAAGCTGCTAACTTACTGGTTGACAGCTAGAAGTGCTATTACGTATGACAATGCACAAGCCTTTGCCTTACCAAGGCATGCTCTAGCATCACCTTGGAAAACATCAACTTAAGCTGCCTGCTGTTGCTTCTACATAGTTGTGCTTACACAGCATTTCCCTGTAAAAAAAACCTCTTCAGCAACATGAAGTATATTCTAAAGCTACCTGCCAGTTATCTACTCTGCGTGCTTCCCCCCAGAGATCCTTGTCTTCTGTGAGACTCTCAACCACTTCTGCTTATGCTGCAGAAAACACTAATCATGGCTCCTAAGTCACGTGCAACTCCACCCAAGCAACCACCAGATCTGAGAGGTCAGTTTGACCTAGCAGAGTGATACCATCCATCACTGTCAGGTTCACAATTTAGGGATATGCATTCGATCCTGATCACAAATTGTCACTGCTCACTCTGCATCCACTCTATATTGAAATACGTTCGGTCTCATTTGGTATTCCTGGGACAAAACTGCCTCAACATCAAGAATGTAAAAGATAATCTTGATTATTTTCAGATAAATTGATTGCCAGTATAAGGCAGGGGGTGGGGGAGAGAGGTTTACTACCTCAGTAAGCTAAACCCAGATTTCTTCACAGGACCAATACCTGTGCAGGCTTTAGCCAAATGTAAGTCTCCAGTAAAGTATCTCTCTCGTTCAGCTACAAATGAGCATGTGATCCTTGTGATTTCTCCTGAGCTAGTGAAGTAAAATAAGAACTCAATCTGGATGTCACAATCACCTATGCTGATCCTTAACTAGCACATGGCTTTCCAAACCCAGCTAAGAGGGAATGGAATTGCTATTGCCAGCTACACTTTTACCCAATCACCCCATAACTAAAATGGCATTTTCTTTTTCATACTTACAGAGCAGTTAGAAAGAACACTTATGCATAACCATGAAGTGCTAGTCACAGCTGACAGCAGCCAAAAGCCAACTGGCTGCCTGCCCTGTGACCTTCCAAAGGTGGAGCATCCATTGAGGGAAGAGCCTCAATTAACCCCAGACCTCCAGTTCCAACAGCAAACGCTTTCAGGTTTTTATCGATTCATTAATGCTTTATCACAAGCTCCTGTCTCCCCCTTCTGGAAGTTACAAGGCCTTACAAGCACATAGGTATTCACGTTGGTTACTGCTCTAAGACCAAGCAATTCCTGAAGAAATCTTTCACTCTAGTTGCCTAAACTGAAACACATACACTAGTTAAGACAACTTTAGAATAAATATCACCCAACATATGTTACTTTGTTTTATTTTATTTTGGGGTGTTGTGGGTTTTTTTAACTGAGATAGTGCATTAAGAAATACCAAATTACCAATCACCACTACTGGAAGAATACAAAACTAAAGTAAGTGGGCTTGTTTCTCATAAGCATAAATGCTTTTTCTCCCAAATGAATTTTCATTTCTCTGAGCTTAAACATCAATATACTCCCCTAACAGCTCAGCAGTGTTACACGTAACTGTTTCTAAACAACATAAAATTCTTATCTGCAGAAGTAGAAAGCTAAGGCTGACAAACCTGAATTTCCCCAAAACTCACCTTATCTACAGACGCTTGCATTTTTGCTTTAATCTCCTCTAACGACAGAGGGACTTTTGGTGTTTTTGGAGTTAGAGATTTATCCTTCTTGGAATCTGGAGTCTGAAAATGATTCATTTTGTTAGGAATTTGCACATAAATAAAACTGCTTGGTACACAAGATCAATTTTCCAAGAACATTAAAACCTACTGTAGAATTTTTAAGGACTAAATAAATAGACATAAGTACTTCAGATAGTTTTCAAGAAGCTGTAAAAGTCAAATCTGTGCTTCAAACATATTCCTCAAAGAAAAGGAAAATAACATTCAAGTTTGTAGTTACTACAGTTACCATAGCTCTTATTTCACGGTTTTAGGCAAGGGCCTATATAGTTCTTTCTCCCAATGAAAGTGAAACTCAAAGTGACCCAAGTGTTCAGTGATTTGGAGTTTGCTCCACAACAGCAGACTAGAGTGTGCTTTAAAAAGGCAAGTAGCAGGACTGCTTTCCAGATGCTATCCTGCCATCATCCATCCCACAATGATTTCTATCGGCCTTCCCTGAACACATTTTCAAGTACACACAGTAAAACAAAAGCTGCATAATGAACGAAACTGCAAAGCAACTGAGCAAGGACATTGTTAGTTCTCAAATGGATCAGTCAAGCAAGACCCCCTTAGCAGCAGCAGCCTACTGCTGCACTCACCCTCTGTACAAGTGGCCACACCAAAAAAAACACTTGTATTTTAAACTGTGGAGTCACAAATACTCAGAATGGACAGCATGTCTGCTGTAGACATACACTGAGCAGTGAAGTTTCAGAGGGGAACATGAAGCAAGCCATGAGCAGAATGCCCCAGTGAGCCTCATATGAATTCACATTTAATGTAATAGTACATTACTTAACATTATTGTTAGGCAAGAAAAGTACACTTGACACTAGAATAAATGTCTGTTTTATTCATTGTCTTCACTCACTTTGGATTTTGATGCTGGTGTGGACGGCTTAGAGTCTTTTCCATTTTGCTTTGCTTTCTGCATATTTTTTCCCGCAACCTCACGGACAGGCTGAAAAGAAAACATTCAAGCTCATTCACTATGAAAAACTGCTAGTAAACGCTAGGATTTTAGACACGATATTCAACACTTGGTGACAAGTACACACTCTTTAGCCTCAAATGAACAAGCGTTCTCATTGCCCATGCAACATGATCAGCACCCATTGTGTAAGCAGAAAGCGTGTATGTTCCAGAAACACAAATGAAAAACTCGTGTAGCACAACACAGCATAACAGAGATCAAGTTCTGTTTCAATACCATAAAGCCATGTGGGACCTCCTCCACATTTTCCTTATACATCACATCTTTTCTTACATGATACCATGCAGACTATGAGGCAGATACTGCTTAAGACTAATGCTAGATGGCAAAGCAATTCAAACAACTGACTCAGTGCTACCTGTTTTTTCAAACACATCCATTACCTATTGCCTGGCATTTCATACAGAAATACTACCTGGAATGTGTATTTAAAGAACTGGATTCTTCTATCTCTAAAAATCAAGGGACCACTTTGTTCAGTCACACTGGATATTATCAGCTGGCAGGAAATCTGCGGTTTGGATTGTCTTTTACAGGCTTTAAACTATTGTGCATTATAACCTACAGACATTCCTTAGGACAGAGCAACATATACTGAATGTTAAATATTTGTTTCTGAACTTCAGGTACACAAATATAAATTCAAACAAAAGTACCTTCTTCAAACTATCTTCTACCTCTGCAACAGCCAAGCTGTCTTACAGCTCACTTCACCACCAGATGGCACTCAAGGCCTGACCAAATTTCACCTTTGAGCACAGCCTGAAGTGAACCTTTCCAAGGCTTTCACACATTCACATCCGTTACTGAAAGTCAGGTTGCTAACAGCCTTTGTCAGAGCATGCAAGACTGAGACAAAGCATAATTCATATCTTGGAGCAGGTTTGTTTGCTGTCCAACAGCCATACCCATACAGATGCTGTTAAAAACCCAGCCACCCCTCTATAGCAGAGTAAATATAACATGGATTGAAGGTGCATTCACACTGAGGCATTCTAATGCCTTATTGCTATCTCTTTTTATAGTCTAAGCTAAATCAAAAGCATCCCACTCACACATTTGAAGCATTGCATTCACACATTTGATGTAAGGGACTATGTGCCCAGTTACTGTCATCCCTTCTACTAGTACCTACTCAACTGTAGAACAGAACACTGCACAACGGACACATCAATTAGCTTCTGTGTTACAACAAACGCAGTGTTCAAACCTAAACAGCTATCTCACCTATACAATCACAGCTCCTCCTCCCATTCTGCTTTAGGGGTCTTCACATGAATCCTCAAAGATGACTCAATCAGGAAAATTAATTAACACCTATTAGTAAGTGAAGAGGTGTTAGCACTTGCTCCCCCCTGTCTGAGTAAACTCAGCTGTAGATTTCAAGTCCACGGGTGTTATCACTCACTTCCTCTCAAGTTCATTAAACAAGCTGCTTAATCTTTCATGGATGAAGTGAAGAACAGTGTGTCTATACATACGACACTTACTTTCTTCACTGGCGTTTTCACTTCTTCCTCATCATCCTCCATGTCATCTTCATCACTGCAATTAGAAAGGGTGTCAGCAAAATTCAATACTACTTATAGCTTTAACCACACCCAGGAATTTCTCTCCCCGTCTCTCTAGAGAGCTTTTATCCATGAAGGAAGCAAGGAATGTTTTTAAGTCTACTTTATACCTTAACACATGGCAGTGCCAGGTCAAATACTCTACTTATTCCTCCTACAGAAGCTACATGTGTCCCCTTCTGCTTTAATATCGAAGGCATACATCTTAGGACTTCCACTACTACTAATAAAGAAATTCTAAATATACAAAAAGAAATTCATTAATTACACAAAACTTAAGTTTTATAACTCAGTATATGTCATTTTAGTAATAGTAATTTAGATTGCATTGCAGGGAAACTTGAGGCGATTCTGCTTTTTCATAGCCAAGATAAAGTAGCTCACTCCACACCAAGTTACGTTATACAATTTGTCCTCTGAAACAGTTAACGCTGTATCTCAAAATACTTAATAAAAGAATACATACTCTTCATCGTCGTCCTCATCTTCATCGTCATCATCATCATCTTCTGACAATTTTGCTTTTTTCTTTAAAAAATAGCAAGCACGTGAAATGTCAACACCATTGTCTTAACTGCAACCTTGCTCCAGAATTCGTGGTGCAATTACAAAGCTATCTTACAACAATTCCACTAAAAATCGATTCAAAGTAACAATTCAAAAAGCTACAAATTTACAGCACACCCTGAGCATATGATCCTTTCCTTCAACACTACTCTTGCAGTATGCTGATGCTTCAACTAGAACCTGCACAATGAGTTACTGCAGTGGGCAGAACTTCCACACAAAAGTAGCCTGTGTATTAGCCCTTCCAGCAAAGCTTTGGAAACTACCCAAACTTTACTATATTTCAAAATAACTCTTCCCCCTGATCTCAGAAGACCACATGTAGGTAAATCATAGCAAGCCATCTACCTGCTTACTGCTAGAGGTAGTGTCCATATTCAACTAAAAGACAGTTCTGCAGACAAGCTGACTGGAAAAACACATACCTGTGGCATTTTAGATCCTCCTCCACTTGCTGGTCTTTTTGTTGAAGCGTTCACTATTTTTGCATCGTCTTCCTCATCATCTGATTCTGGTTCTTCCTCTAATGCTGACAAAATAATGGTAATATGTAAAAAACTGCCTCATTTAACAATGCTTAAAACAAGGAACCTAGCAACTATTTCTAAAGAGAGAAATAAAAGAACTCAAACTGCAAGGCTCACAAACTCCCCTTATTCATGCAAACGATGCAAGAACAGGTATGCAAGCTGTGCTCCTTCATCCTACAGTTACCTCATGCCTCTGAAAACAGTGATTTAAAGGTTCAGAGGGTCAGTACTGGAAAACGTACTGCCTGAGATAGCAGATACATTACTCAAGCTCTGCTGGCGCTGGCAGGCAGCAAGATCACAGGTCAGTACGCAGAGCAACACTTACCTACAAGATGCTGGCCACTGACATAAACAGGCCCTGAGCCACATTTCAACCGCAATACCACTGGTGGTGTGATCTCAAAGCCACCTAAGGAAACCTAGGAACAAAAGCATCGTTGTTTACTCCAGTACTGAAGGCAAAGTGTGCCTAACACAATCCATTCAAAGGAAATCAACAGCACCAACATTCTGACTTCAAGGATAATACAGTTACTCCAAGTTCTCATCTGACAGAGCATGCCAGAAGCATTTAGAGTCAAATCAGGGTCAATAAGCCACAAGATGGTTTACTACACACTCCTTGCTTATCCTACCTAATTAAAGCTGACTTTTCAAAGCCAGACCAATGCACATGTTCCTATTCCTCTTGACAGACAATGCCAACTTGAACTTTATCCACTACATCTGCCCACAGCATTGTGCACGAGCAACACTGATTGAAAGTATGTTCCAGATGGCAGGAAAGACAAGCAAGGTGCTGTCAACTAAGAGAGGATAGCAGTCATCTTTAAAATCTCTCAAGAGCTTGGGACCTGCAGAAAAACTAGACTTCTAATCCCAGGCTCAAAGCATGTAACACTGGCTACAGACACATCTTCTCACAAACACGTACATTTGTATATAGAGATCACATACCAAAGCTGATGTTTGTCTGAACACACTGACCATTGTGCAGTTTTGCTAAATTTCAGTCAATGGAAACCTTTCACAATTATCTTATGTCACCAGAGACCAAATTTACAGCAGACTTTTCCAAGTTCTGTACTTACCGTGGGCTGCACTGACATTTTCAGAGATGCCAGTACTACTTTAACAGGGTTGCCTTCATAGTCCAATGCTTCTGCTTCTACAACATGTAATTCATCTTTGGCTCCAGCCCCTAAAGTAACCTGTGAAGTAAAGAACAGGGCACATTCTGAGAACCTTCTAAAACATTCTGAAGCCTTTTAAACCTACAGCCACTGTTCTGAATCTTTAAAGACTGAAGCATATATTTCCAAGTATGATTCCCTTGTGCTCCTCCCTAAGCCAAAACCCTCTTCCCCATTAGCACTGGCACTTGCAAGGTGACTCTCAAAGCGTGTGTTTTGATGTGAGTGAAAAGCAGACCTTCTGCTACTGGATTATTGCATTGGGAAGGGTCAGTGACAAGTCCAGTGAGCACATCTGAACCAAAAGAAGTACAAGCACAAGCCTAGAGGAAGGGAAACAACTGCTATCACTGCTACAGAATCACCACCTTAATCCTTCTGCTTCTAGCCATGTTTTGTCTTGACAACTGCTTCAGTTTATCATACCACACAGTTTTTGCTTACTTGACATTCAACGAGGAGTTAAGTTTGAACAGTTGCCCAGTTCAGTACTGTCATTTATGGGACCCAAGAGCTGATGTCCCAGAGCATTTCAAAACCCACATATCTGTGTTCCTTACACTGGGTACATGTGTGGCACTTCCTGAATTTTCAAAAGTCATAGCTGCAGGGAAAGGAGCGAGTGACAGTTGTGGGACAGGCCTGAAAATCCAGTTCTCTCAACCTCTGGCATCTGAGTCAGTGTTACATGCAAGAGACCTGAAAACCAAGCATCCCTTTAAGCACTACAATTATTCCCAAGACAAGCAAACAAGGCTCTTTGTTTCCTTTCTCAAGGTCCATGAAAAGAAAGTTTTCCACCCTCAGTGGAAGATGTGGATGTAAACACTTCAGGCAGAGGCATACAATTCAAATTTCCTTTCTCAAAGAGCGGAGTTTAGGCAGGCTATGATCCAAACTAGATGTATCAGACTGAAAGCTGAGGAACAACATACAGGATTTACTACTCCTGCCAAGTTTTGTTACAGTAAATTAAAAAAAGGTGAAATTGCTGCTCTGATCTCACCTTCAAATGAGCTGAGAACACACATTCATTCAGCTGGTGGGACTACTCACTAGGACAAGAATTTAAGAGCATGCTCTTTGCCCTTCAGTTACTCCTGTCATTCGCACCAGTTAAAGCAGTACTGCAGCCCTTATTAATTTGTTTACCAAATAACTGGCAAGTTACATTCACATGCATAAATTTCGACACTGAAGGAACATGCACTGGTAATAAATGGGCAATAAAACCACAACCATCCCGCTTCATGCTCTCAGCTATCATTACTAAGACATCTACAGAAACCCTCATGCCATTTTCTATCTCTGCATGCATCAGTCCTACTCCCTTTCACATAAATCCTTTTTTTGTCACCTCTTTCTATGCTTCATACCCAACTCTCTCTCCACATCTGTATCTTAATTAACACATCAGTCAACCTTCATACATCCCATTTTCTATCAGGCACACAGATCAACCACCAGGTATTTGCCACCTTCACACTATCTTCCATGAACTCCCTCCCTCTACCTGCCAAAGCATTTTCTCTTTGTAGCTACATCCAAGACCGTCCAAGCCTTTGCTATTCCAATGTCATTTCTGCTGGGTATCATCTTTCACTTCTCAACAGTCAGGTTACTGAGTGAGACTTTTGCCCCACTGCCCTGTAAACTAAGTGCCAGTATGCATCCTGCCTGCTTTGTCCCCATGAATTGTGGACAGCATCAGAAGAGACATTAGAGCTAATTTTCCAAAACCAGGATCTTTGGATAAAGCTTTAAGTATCGCTCAGTGACTAATTTCACCTGCAGCAAAAAAACCCCATTCAAATGCAAGAACATTCTGCGTAAACCTGTTCTACAAACACTTCACTGTTATATTCTTCCCTCAAAAGAAATTCTAATTAAAAACACATTAGTCGCTGTGAACTCCAGGTTTTAATTTTTGTAGAATGCAAGGACTGCAGACACATGATTCACAGAGCAGTAATGCCTCTGTTAAAGTGCTGTAACTACCACTGTGAATAAGTTTGGAGACCATTATTATTATAGTGTCCTGTAGGAAGTAACTCTGCTGTAGGAAGTAATCCACAAATTGTAAGACTGGTGCCCAGGTATCTATCTGTATTTAAATAAATAGAGCAATAAAATAAAGCACAGGGATGTTACAGCTTTTCCATTCCTTGCATGTAAAGCTGGGCTGTATTATCCTAACCAAAACCCACATGCTCAGCCCAGTACAAAGGCCTTGGCACAGTATCTTGCTTGTTCTGCTAGCAGAAATGTCTAAGGACGCACATAAGAACCCTGAGTGCACAGATCCCAATTTCAAGGAGTGTCTTGCTCAGTGAGAAATCTGTTAGACCAGTTATCTGAATGGAAAGAAACCACTCCCCAGTTACATCTTTAAATATGTCAACACTGAAGACAAACTGGAACATAAACCTTCCTCTCCCCTGTTTACGTTCTGTAATTAGCTGCTTATGGCAAAAAACAAACCTAGAATTATATTTGTGGGGGATACACTGAAAGGTTTTAAAAATTAGTTTCTAATTAGTTCTACTAAAATGTGCGTTTTCTAATAAATCATCCTTCCCCTGTGCTTTTCTAGCATGTGAACTACTGCATTAGTAACCTCAGAGTGTATATTCTGGCCTTTGGTTCCATTTCCTATGCATTATTAATCTACTGGAACTAATTTTCAAACTTTTCCAGTTTGCACTGTGTTCTGCAAACAATGAAACATCACTGGTATTTTCAAACTTTTTTTTCAATGCAGCAAACATTTAAAGTGACATGGGATACTCCACTCCTAATTACAAGAGCTTATTATTCAACGTTCACATAAAACTCCCTTAAAGGAAAGAAGTTTAAGGAAGTAAACTGCATGTTAAAAATTCAGTTCTTAAAAATGCTACTTAAATAAAAGCACCACTTAAAGCCCCAAACAATACTTGCCGTTCTCAAAGACAACTGGTGCTCGTTTTCTTCATCATCTACTTTGAACTGGTACTCTTTATCTGCCTTAAGCTCGCAGCCTGCGAAAACACGAGTTAACGATGAGCACTTTGGTTGTGGCCAGGCGCGGGTATTCACCGACAGCCGCTTATCCCCAGGCTCGCAGAACAATCCATGGGCGCCCTAGGGACACACGCGGGGCGGGGAAAGCCCCGGCCGAGCCCGCGGCCTCCAGCCGCCCGCGAGCCTTTTCTCCCCCGTTCCCCGCGCCGCACCCCGGGCTGGGCCTCCCCGCGGTGCGTGTGAGAGGCGGGAGAAGGGATGCGTGTACGCGTGTGAGGGGTTGAAGGCTGCGGTGAGGCCTCTCGGCGGGCCCGCGCCGCCCTCCACGTGCTCGGCGCCGCCGCCACGTGCGCCAGGGCCGGGCGCGCCCCCTCCGCGTCCTTAGGAACCGGGACAAAAGCGCGGGACGGGGACGGCGCCACGCGGGGCGCGCGGGCACGGCCACGCGGGGCGCGCGTGCGGCGGAAGGGGTCGCGCGCCCCCCGCACCCCCCCACCCCTCGCCTCAACCTCGCTGAGGCGCGGCGTGAGGCCCCCCACCCCACCCCCAAGGCCGCGCGGCCCGTTACCGAAGAGGAAGGTCTGCGGGCGCAAGGGGCCCATGCTCTCCATGTCCATGGCGCTGTCCTCCATCTTTCTCGGCCTGCTCTGGCGGGGGACGGAGCGTGGCGGGATGCGGCGCGGCGGGCGGACACGCACTAAAGGAAGCCCCGTGCCCGCCCCCCTCCCAGATATAGCGCGCGCCGCTCTCGCGAGACCCGCGCCCCGACACTGCGCGTGCGCCGTCTCCCTCTCCCCCCCACCCTTCCCTCGCGCGCCTAGAGGTGGGGGGCGCGCGCTTCCGTCTCCCGCGCGCGCCCTGGGTGGTGAAGGGAGCAGAAAATGGCGGCGGCCATAGAGCGGGGCGCCCGCCTGGCTGCATGGGCAGGGCTGGGGTTGGGGGAGCCGGGCAGCCGCCCCGGGGAGGCTCTGTACCCGGCACAGCTCGCAGGAGCCGAGGTTTGCGAGCCCCTAGCTCCCTGAGGGAGCGGAGAACAAAAGGCGTAGTGCTGTGGGCAGGGTAACACGCCCTGCTGCACGTGGGCTGGCTCCCAGGGCTGTAGATGAATGGTAGTCATAGAATCATTGAGGTCGGAAAATTCTAGGATCATCCAGCTATGAGAATTAATTCATAAGTTTTGCTGTAGGTGGTTTTTATGTTTGATTATCTGGTCATATAAATCTCGCTTGTATCAGATAATATGCAGATAACCTCCAGAAATGGATAAGTAACCTGAAAGAATAAATGCTCTTTTAGAATTGCAAGAATTTCTGTTCTAAGAGCGTGCACTTGCAGCCCAGAAGGTGAACCATGTCCTGGGCTGCATCAAAAGAAGTGGCGGGCAAGTTGAGGGTGGTGATTCTGCCCCTCTATTCCTCTCTTGTGAGACCTCATCTGGAGGATTGTGTCCAGCTCTGGAATCCTCAACATAAGGAGATGGAGCTGTGGGAATTGGTCCAGAGGAGGCTACAAAGTTGATCAGAGCACCTCTCCTATGAGACTGACCGGCAAGGCCCCTTCCAGCCCAGGCTATTCCGTGATTCTATGATTTCTAAACCTCCCCTGGCACAACTTGAGGCCATTTCCTCTCATTCTATTGTTTATTACTTGGGAGAAAAGCCCAGCACCCACCTCAGCACAACCTTACCTCCAGGAGTTACAAAAAGTGGTGAGGTCTCAGCTTCCTTCAGTTCCCTCAGCCACTTCTCGTAAGACTTGTGCTCCAGACACTTGAAGAGCTTAAGCTGCCTCCTCCAGTGCCCTTCTACATAGAGGAATGCACTGTTGTAGTGGAACACGCATTCCGTATTCAGCTGACAGCCCATGTCAGCTTTGATTAAAAAATAAGCTGCCCTTTTGCTGTCTCCATGCCTGTTCAGTGAGCTGCCCTACTGAGGTGCTGCTCCCCGTGCCACCAGGCTCTGAGGGCCAGGGGGCAACAACATTTTGGGAAGTTCCTTCCAGCTGGAGAGTGAAGGGAGTGAACTACTCCATGTGAATTGGCACATGGGGACTTCTGTGTGTCACGACACAACTAAAAATCACGTGTTTTCCTTTGTACTGAGAGCTACAAGCCCTGAGAAGACTTGCTTGTGCATTACTACAGTTATACCGTTCCCGGCCCTGAGCAGGACACACCTTTGAGTCCCTGCTCCAGGATGTCCTCCTGTCCAGGGGCTCATCGTCTGATGCTGTAACGTAGCTAACTGCAAAGTTTCTTTACCTAAACACACACTATTCAAAAATTAAAGTCTATAACCTCTTAGTGCTCCTGTGTCTCCATTAATTTGTATTCATAATACCTGCATTCATATTCAATGTAAGAAAATTCTGTTGCTGGAAATGAGACAAACTGAAACAAGAAAGAACTGACACAGTGGTGAAATGAATCTTACCTGTAAAAATGTGGCATTCACCTTTCTCACTCTCAAAATCTCAACCCTTTGAAAAAACATAATTCCAGTTCTACAATACAAATACATTCAGCTTATTTTTTAATGTAAAAGCCTATTTGCAAGTACAATTAGTTTTCCAAATGTGAAATTACTTGAGCAATGGGTTCGCTTGGATATGTCCCCTGCAATCCTTTAACATTGAACTAGGTTACCATTGGCTAATTAACATGCAATACTAATAAAATTGACTTGTGTGTGACAACAAGTTATGGGAAAAAATAGTGGTGCAGCTCACCAGGTGCCTGAGAATGGGGGATTATGGCTGCTGTGAGAGAGCCCTCTTCATAGAATTATAAAATAGTTTGGGTTGGACAGGACCTAAAAGATCATCCAGTTCCACCCCTCTGCCATGGGCAGGGACACCTACCACTGGATCAGGTTGCTCCAAGCTCCATCCAACCTGGCCTTGAACCCCTCCAGGGATGGGGCAGCCACCACTGCTGTGGGCCAGGGCCTCCCCACCTTCACAGTAACAATATCTTTGTAATATCTAAGCTAAATCTCCCCTCTTGTATCATAAAACCATTCTCCCTCACCCTATCCCTGCACTCCCTGATAAAGAGCCCCTCCTGGACTTTCCTGAGGCCACCTTTAATACCCTTCTAGAGCCACATGGTCATTTCAGCTGGAGGCCATTGACTCTAGCACCCTGCTTGGCTATGGCACCAACACCAAAGGCATTCTATTTACAGCTGGTTTGGAAACACTGATATGGGTTAAAATGTGTGAGATTTTTCCTATTTCTCTTATCATCTTCTGACTAGCTCTTTTCTTTACTTAAATACAAGGTGACACACTTGTAGCATGTGAAAAAGTATTTAAGCAAAACAAGAAAGATCTTTTTCCCCCTTTCTTTGCATCCTATATCAGAGGCGTTGTTAATTTGCAACCTGTGTGTCGTGTGTGTGTGTTTAGAAATAACACCCTGATGGGTGTCAAAGTCAAAAAAGAGGAGAGGAGAGCCATCACTTAAGCATCATGAACCACCCTTCCCACCTACTCCATTTAAAATCTCCCACCAAATGTGGCAGCTGGTGTCACTGGCAGAAGAACGGCATCTTTAATTGATCAGACATCACAACCAAGACGAGCATACAAATGCAGATAAACATTGGTTTGATTTGGCTTGAAAAATGGGAGCTAGAATCAAAATTCCAAGTGATGTTTTGGCATGATCCAAATGCCAAACAGACTGGGACAGGAAGGTGAACACTACGTGGTAAGAGCGGAAGAGGCTGCAGCTCTTTGCACATGTATTTACCTGGTGTAATGCCAACAGGAGTACACGGCTACTAGTCAGACCACTCAAAAACCCACCCCACGCAGCCCCAAGCAGCTCAGAAGGGGCTACAGAAGTCCACCCAGGTCTGTCAGAGGGGAGCAATGCAGCCACAGCATGTTCTCATGTGTACAGAGTTGCTTTTAATTCAATTATAGACTTCCATTACTGAGGAAATAAATGTGGGAGGAAACAAAGGACAGACACAGAGAAGCAAAACAGGGGTAGGAAGTAGGAGATATATGCTTACTGTGTCTCATTTGGCTCCAAAGGTCTTTAAAAGGGCTGTCATACATCATGACATTTATTATTTCTGCCATGTACGAGGATGAGAAGTCCATTACAGTATTGATCATCTTACTCTGCTCAACTCTACGCTATGTAATACTTGGTGTAGCTGAAAAAGCTTACAAGTGATTTAGAAATAGCTGTATGAGGAGAACTGAGGAAGAAATCAGTCAACATGGTTTCCCTTAATGGAATTCTCTTTTTAGCAAGCTTTTACAAATCTTAAGAAATTGCTTTGTAAACGCGGTTAAAGCCACAGCACAGCTGCAGTCAGGCAATCAGAAACTAAAGACATAATAAAGATTTCCTATGCCATCTTAATTTATGTAATGACATGATGACATGATCTGTCACATAATCTCTTCCCTGGGATCTTCCTCCTTTCACCACTCAGTAATTCCTGCCCCAGTGAACTCAGGGCTAAAATCTTTAAAAGGCATCAAAAACACTTGCCCTTCCTTGATATCAAAAAGACCATATGCAAACTTGGAAATCAATTTAACCTGAAATAACGACGGATCAGAATCATCAGGTGGGGCAGCACAAGGGAGCTGCAAGCTTTTATCATTAGGATACCATGAGCAGCACCTGGTAGCAGGAGCGGGACAGAGCATCTTCCCTGAAAGGGAGGAATGATGTTCCAGCCAGGATGTCCACAAGGAAGGCACTGAGGTGTCACAGGGTGGGTAACGAACATAGTGACACACATAAGAGAGCCTGATATTTCTCTCTTTTTTTTTCCCCCTTCTTTTTTCCTTAAATACTCTAAAACCCATACCAACGGATGCAAGGTCTATACATTTGGTATGAATGATCAAGCCTTGAATATGAGACAATTGGTTCTAATTCAGAAATAACACATGTACAGGAATATAGATCCCTTCACAAAAAGACAGCAAAATTGTATGCTTGAGGGTTTTGCGTGCAGCTGAAGTTCAGATATGGCTCTACTCATGCCCAAATGGATGGTGCTAGCCTGCGTCTCAGCCAAGTGTTTACAATAGTAAAGAGTAAAAGCTGGATTTTTGTGGTGACCTGGACCATAGCAACAGGTCACAGACTGGGACACATACTAGGGTGAGGGCTCTGAGTGTCACAGGAGCTAGATGCTCAAGACAGGGTGTGAGAAGGATGCTTCTCCCATTGAATTGTATGACCTGTTGCAGAGATGAACTGTCCCTAAGCAGGATCTAATCATCAGGTAAACTGAATTCCACAAACTTCTGTATATTGTGCACATACATGGCTTTGCAGCAACATTTTAGGTCAAGGGGTCTGTCCACACTCCCAGGTGCTGTTTTCTCCCTGGGAACCCTGACTCCAAGACATGTCTTACATCACAAATTGCTTCTATACCTGCGCTGTTTTCTGGAATTTTTTGCCTGGAAAAAATGTGGCCCTAAAAGTCAACATATTTTGAAACTTCCTATGCCCCACTCATCCAAAAGGTGACACCAGCTCCCAGTAGGAGTTGTAAAAGTTCGGAGTTGATGGGGCTTAGATACTTTGGGAAGGAATATGTTGGTGAGGAGCTCCATAAGCAGAGTGTAAACTAGTAAGGCAGACTACATGGCCGTTTCAGCTACCGTGCTCTAATGATTCCAGATGCTCTTGACTGATGAGCTAGTCAACAATGCCTCCCCTTGTAATATCATTTGCTGCTGTAAGTTACTATTGTACCTGCTGCCAGCCCACAGCACTTCCCTACTTGTTAAACCCCATGAACTTGATCCCAAAATGATGCTTTGCATCACTGCTGAAGTGCACAAGCTCTGCTTACCACCTACAGGCAACCAAGGCCACAGGGATGGGAGAGAATACAAGATACTCCACATAAAATAGCCTGTCCCGGTCATCACTTTTTGCATCTACTTCTGCTTCAGCACAGGCTCTAAAGTGGCCTCTCCCATGAGCCATGGTTCCTGCAGTCTGTGGGAAAGGCAGACCTGAAGCCATGAGGTGGAGCCACAGCACACACTTGCCCAGTTCCTGATTTTCCTGTTTTTTTTCTGTGTTTCCTATGTTTGTCCTCGGTCTGTAGAGCTTCATTGTCAGAGCCTGGAGTGCAGGTCCATTTGGTGTTTGAGAAGCGTGTTAGATGCTGTCAGTCCACGATAATTTGGGCAGATGCTCTGGGTGCAAGTTCAGAGCAGATTCCTTCCTCTGAGCTGTCGGTTCTCATTTTACGATCAACAGCACCATCTAGTGACCCAAAATCAGGTTCCTCCATACCTGTCTGCCTTACCTCCCCCATTTCATGCAGTCCACAGTTTCCCAGGTGAGGTTTGTCTGCCTGTTCCTGTCTCCACCTCTCCTGCTAGAGGCTCGCTTACTAGAAGGTCTTGCATGGGCTGAGGACACTCAGCCATGGTCACAGACCTCAGAGGTGGGATGGCATGATCCAAATTAACTCGCAGACCCATAAGCATCACTGAATTGTGTGGAGACCTCATTTGGCTCAATAAGAATATTTTCTGCCTCCTGGGCACCTCTCACAGCTTATATGTTTGAAAGAAATCTGCTCAAGGAGAGAAAATAATCCTCCCTTTTCCTTCCCTTGGTTTTCTGTGGGGTTTGACGTTTCTCACAGGTGTGTAAGGACCTCAAGCACACCAACTGAAGGTCACATTTTCTCCCCAGGCACCCACTGACATACACAGATAATTATACAGATGTCAGGAGAGTCAAAAGCACAGCCAACATTATTCCTACTCTCTTAACTTAGAGCAGAGAGGCAGCTCCCCATCTCCAGCATACAAGGAGCCCTTCCATTCCTCTCCCTATCACCTCTCTCTGCAAAATTCCCACAGGGAATTAAAAATCTGTAGATTCTGCATACAGACCTGGAGAGGCCAATGTTTCCTTATCATCCCAGCTCCTGCACTGCTGCATTCCACCCTCTCCGCAGCAGTCCAGAGGACCACTATGCTGGGTATAAAGGCATGAAAAAAATCACTTTTGACAGCAGAATAATTTCATGCTTCTTTGGCCTCATCCAGACCAGACAATGTGCAAATTTTGACCCTCTCTACTTAATTACTACATTCTCTCAGTTCTTTGACCCTTCATCAGGGCATCTTTCAGGCTGAGAATGCTGCAGGGATGGAAACAGAAGTCAAGCTTTTGACTGCTTATGGTAAAGAATCCTGATGCCTCAAGCACCTCCTCCAGGATCTTGTCACAGCCAGGAAAACCACACTACAACCACACAATATATGTGGCGCATGCTTAGATTTCTATTTACTCATTAGACTAAAACAGGTCCACGTTCCCAGCTTGTGCTAAAGGGCATTTCCTAGAGGCTTATACACAAGTATATGGATCACAGCTTTCCAGTTTGCAGAGACAAGCCTGGGAGAGGTCTTTCAAATGAAACCACTTCAGAATCATGAAAAAGAACAAGATGGATGTTTGAAGCCATCCCCATAAATCAATATCTTGCCTGGACTTAACTGAACTTATCTCATGTAAGGAGCAGTGTTAAACCATTCTGCATTCTGGGTTATATTTGCCCAGTTGGGGCAGCAGGATGGGGGTTTTAGCATCGCAGCAGCATTCCAGGGTGGTTTACTGGCTCCTGCACACAAAATATCATCAGTTCAGCTTAGGTGCTTATATACGTAGATGCTTGTATGTTTATAGGCTTCTGGAGGCTTTTGGACAAGGATATTTACTGAAGAAATGAATGTTTATCACATTTTCAAATTCCAGCTTTGAAAATTTTACAGATAAAGCAGTGGGCTCTGGTTTGATTTCTGATCACAGGTATGACTTTAGAAATGTAATACATAGCTCTGTGATCTGTCTGAAACACTGTAAAGGTCAAAGAAATCAAATTGAATGTTAGGAATCACTGGGAGAGAAATAGAAAATATCATTAGATCAGTGTATGAGCGCAGGGTACAACCACATCTTGATTACTATAGGTAGCAATAGTCCTGTCATGAAGAAAACACAGAATAAAGGGCTATTCAATAACAAGAAGCATGGAGAACGAGAAACAACTGTCTGCTGTCACCCCTAATACAAGAAATAGAGGACATAAAATGAAACTTGTAGTTGGCAAATTAAATAAAAGAAAAGGAGGCGGTAGATGCTCACCCAACACACAGCAGAACTGCAGAAGTCACTGCCACAGGATGCTGGGGACACTAGAACTTTACCTGTATAGGACACACACACAAAAATAAAATCAATCAAGGGAGGGCAGACAAAAGACAATGTTCTCTGGATCTAGGAGCTTTAAATGGCCTGGGAAGATATTCAGGAGAAAATATCACTGTAATCTTAACCTGTGCTCCTTCATTTCTTCCAGTCACTGTTGGCAGCCAGATGCTGCCCTGGCTGAGGATTTCATCAGGTCCCAGCAGGGATGAGGCCGGCAGCTCCTCAGTCCAGGCCTAATACCAGATGTTTGACTCAGGCTTGACTCCAGCCCAATAAACGCTTCAGCACTGCTTGCAAGACTCAGCCCCAGAGTAGAGTTCAGTTTTGAGGCTGATCACACATTGGCTGTCAGGTCTAGCAGCAGAGGTTTAGGATAGTTTGGCTGGCCATTTCCATCCCAGCGTAGCCATCTTTGGAATGCTGCTCGGATATGGCAGGGGCTTGTGCTATCACCTGCACTGGAAAACTATTTCAAATGAACTCTCTGTGTTTTATTGCTGGTGGCAATTTGCAGCAGGTCAAGATGGAAAGGTGACAAAATATTCACATAATCATCTTGATGCTCATCTCACAGCTTCATCCTGTAGTGGGGAAATCTAAACCCCAGAGCGGTTCCATGCAATGGCAAAGGTAACACTCCCCTTGACTCCTGGATGACTCAAAGGAAACCCACATGAACCTCCTGTTTAATTCTCTATATTTCCCACACCAGCTGGGAACTCTGCTCATGAATGGTGCGAGTCTGTGTGACGCAGAATTTAAAAGACTTTTAAAGAACCTAGAACTTCCTTTGCAAGGAAGAGGATTTCTAGCTTCCTCAGGAAGAAAGAAATTATTTTTCAATACTTCTTCAATTTCACCTAGAATTTGGAAGTCTGAGTGCTGAAAACAACCTCAAAATAAGAGTTCCCATTTGTCTTGTACTGTAGTTTGCAGGCTTTGCTTTCTGTTTGCAAATCTTTAACAAGCTTCTGCAGAGCTCTTTCGCTCTTTGCCAAGGTCTTCACTTTGTTTTGTTAAGTAAAATCTTAACTGATCTGATGCAATCAGATGTGCCACACACATCTCCGCAGGTTCCTGCTGCTGCCAGGTTGGGCCTATCAGTGTAAATTACCTTGGTTGTGATGCCTTTTAATATTTAATTACAAAGCAGCACTCATCAGTCACTTTACTTACCATCTGCCATTTCTGCCACCTCAGCAAGAGCCCAGAATCCCTCTGACTTCTTCGCCAGTGGGATTTCAATGTGGGAAGGTCTATCCCAGGAACACCTTTAATAGCCAGCTGTTGATAGATCAGTTAGTCCTCTGCACTCCCAAAGTCAGTGTTGCCCACATGCTGTCGCTGTGTTACATTTGTTTGGAGGATGGTTCATCACTCTTGTACGTTCCTGATCCTTTAGGTTTCCAAAACCAACAGATGTTAGAAAAAAACTCCACATTATTCCTTGTAATGAAAACAGGGATCAGATTTTCGTTTGATATAAATGTCATTAGTTACTGTAAGAACATCATCCTCCAGGTCTGCTGAAGACAGAACAAGGATTAGTTCGGTTCTCTTGTTTTTTCTTAATAGATTGGAAAACACAGATCAATTTCACAGTCACACCTGTGCAGAGAGGTTCACTGCCTTGGGTGGCACCACACCAAGAGGAGTGTCACCATTGAGACAAGCTGCTTCTCTCAAGCTCAACTAAGGACCCACACTCCGGGTGTTTTTCTCACCAGTGGCAACATGAAGCCATTTCCATCATGGTTTTGGGCTCTTGATTCTACCATCAGATGGGCTGAACCCTTTGTTAAGTACTGTGAAGTCTTGGAGTGCTCAGGGTACTCAAGCTACGTCCGTGTCATACTTAAGGATGTAATCATAAGGATGGGATGTCATCCAGAGGGACCTGGACAGGCTGGAAAAGTGGGCCTGTTAGAACCTTATGAGTCCTACACCTGGGTCAGGGCAATCCCCATTTTCAATATAGGATGGGTGATGATGTGATTGAGAGCAGCCCTGAGGAGAAGGACTTAGGGGTGCTGGTTGGTGAGAAGCTCAACGTAAGCCAGCAAGATATGCTCACAGCCCAGAAGGCCAACTATGTCCTGGGCCACATCAAAAGAAGTGCAGCCAGCAGGTCGAGGGAGGGGCTTATGTCCCTCTATTTCTTTCTTGTAAGACCTCATTTGGAGCACAGTGTCCAGTTCTGGAATCCTCAACAGAAGAAGGAGATGGAGCTGTTGGAATGGGTCCAGAGGAGGCTACAAGGATGATCAGAGGGCTGAAGAACCTCCCATACAAGGACAGGCTGAGAGAGTTGGGGTTGTTCAGCCTGAAGAGGAAAGGGCTCCAAGAAGACCTCATAGCAACCTTCCAGTACCTGAAGGGGCTACAAGAAAGCTGGGGAAGGACTGTTCACAAAGCCTTGTAGTGGTAGGATGAAGGACAATGGGTATAAACTGGAGAGGGGCAGATTTAGGCTAGGCATTAGGAAGAAATTCTTCACCATGAGAGTGGGGAGGCCCTGGAACAGGTTGCCCGGAGCAGTGGTGGCTGCCCCATCCCTGGAGGTGTTCAAGGCCAGGTTGGATGGACCTTGGAGCCCTGCCCACGGCAGGGGTGTGGAACTGGATGATCTTTAAGGTCCCTTCCAGCCCAAACTGTTCTATGATTCTGTGTCAGTGCCTGGGTCTGATATCCTCGAAGGAAACGTAGAGCAACGGGGATAAATCACTGCAAAGTGTTAGAAGCAGGTGGATCAGTTGGAGGGTAGAGGGGCGAGTGAGGGCGATGCATTGGAGGTGTCTGCACACCAGAGGGCACTCCGAAATTACATATGTCTAAGGGAAAATTTATCAAGTTATTGGGGCTGGGAAAGACCTGGGAGAGCAGGAGTGGGGATTTCACTTGTAAACAAAGAATTTTTAACCTTTATTCCACCACGTAGGGATGACATTAAAATATTAAAGCCTGCACTAGAGAAACAGAATATTTTGCTAACAAAACATCTTTGAAGTCTTGAAATCGGCATCAGTCCTTGTGGTGTTTGAGCTTTGGCTTGAATTACCTTTCATTTACAAAGGTATAACTTGTCAGTAACTTTGCTGGATGCAGACTCATTAAATCAACATTAAATCTGGCCTTTTGGGTCTTCTTAAGCTGTTATTGACAACTTTTCTGCAAGAAAACAAATTCCACAGTGCTCTCATCTTTCCTGGAAAACTATGGAAATACAAGTACCCAAATCAGGCAGGAGCACCAGGAAATCCCTGTGCTCTTTCAACAGCCCTGGATAAATAAACGTCCATGATTGCAGGGACTGTGGAAGTCTGACCTTCGCAGGCAATCTCACCGCCAGAAGGCAAAAGCAGATACACAGAAGACCAGATTAGCTCTCTAAAGCCCTGCTTCCAGCTCTAGGAGCGCTCCCCTGGGGCATGCAGCATTGCCACCCTCCGCTCTGTGGCAGATTGTTCCTCTGTCATTATGAGTACAGTATTTTTCACCAGTGTTAGCATTTAAGAAGATTTCCTGCTCGCACCCTAACAATGTAAGAGCAAACCCCAAAACAATGGGGTTTGGATAACAAACCCCAAAAAGGATAAAATCTGCAGGGAAATGTGGAGCTGCCGGAGGGGTTCAGACAAGCCCTGGAGCAGTTCAAGTCCTGCAAGTTTCCTGGGGAAGGGAATCCTGGAGGTGGAAGGATCTCTGTCAGTCCAAGGATCCCAGCTCAATAACGGAGAGACAGATAATAGCATTTGAAGACTATCTTCTCCAATTCAATTGCATTGATTTATCGCCTGTCCAATGAAGCCATCAAGGGTACAAAATGGTTAATCTTATATTTTTCTTTCTTGCTGTCTTCTCAGAGGAGTGAAGTTGTAAACACAGACCCATGCAAAAGGGTGGTGTGGGGGGAATATCTGACTTCTTCCAAGGCAGCTGCTGTGATGTGTCTATGCAAAGCGAATTCCATTTTAGCACAGGGTGAAGGAAGGACACAAGCTCTTTCCACCTCAGGTTCCCGCTGCAAAGTGGCTCTACCTGAACAGTTTGAACTCACTGACAAACCTCACCAGCATCTCTGTGCTGATGCAACCTCTAGGATCCAGTAAGAGCATCAGCATCGCCTGCTTGGGCAGAGCCAGACCTGCACAACTTACCTAACTCAAAGCCTTACCCATCTAAGCAAGGGAAATTATATTCCAGCCCATACAAGCAGATCTAAGCCACACAGGAGATCGCTGTTGTTTGAAAAACACCATTTCAAAATGGAGGGTGCATGTCCGGCTGGGGCCAGTGGGTCCCTGGCTGCTGCACTGAGAAAGAAGGAAAACAATTTATTTTTTTTAAAAGTCTTTTCTTTTAAAATGTACATTTGCAATTAAAGGCTAAGTATGCTGTATATTTTATTAATGATGTGGGATAGCGAGGCATTTTAAAGCTCTCTTCTGTTTTGATGATTTCTTTTTTTTTTCAGAGGAGGGGAAGGAATTGAAATGGAAAGCTTAACACTTATAATTTCAAAAATTTGGCTTATATTTTTGGGTTCTGGTAACATGCAATTACAGGCACTTAGAAAGAATTCCCCTTTTTATACTATGCCCTAGAGCATAAAATTAAGAGGCCAATTCAGGCTTTGTACTGCTTTCAGAGGCAGTTTGCTTCAGCATAGATCAACATGGAGACTGACTGTCGCCTTTCTATTGAATTAGGTCTATATTTTTGACAAGTATGGCAGCAGTATCATCACTTTAATCACCAACAATCCATTGTGTCTCTTTATGCTAATAAATAAAACATTCTGTGTTAAATGTTTCCCAGTAAGCACTTGAAGACCTGCAATCACCACTCCTTCTATATGTTCCCGAGTAAAAGTAATATCATGGTAATAAAATCAAATGATGTCTAGGAGTTTTATAGACAACTAATAGCAGTTATTGCAAAGTGCACATCAGATACCAATTGAAGGTTACATTTCTCTTTAATATAATGTAGCATGCATATTTCACTAACTGTCTCTGTATATCAAATGAATTACACAATATGATGATATAGGTCAAAACCAGAGTTCTTTCACAGAGGCCTTTAGGCTGCATGTTAAGAGCGGGAGCCTCTGGAGTGCTGGATGCAAAACATGGGAAAATCATCACAAGTTACAGAGAAATTGCCAGAGAAACCTCCTTCCCTTCCCTTCCCATCCAGCTTGCACGCTCCTGAGGGCAGGGCCAGCCCTCTCCATGCCCTGAGGTTGATGCTGGTGAGGGACCCCCCCAGCCCATCACCCTGGCCTTCATCCTAGAGGAACACACCAGTCTAAGATTGACTCCTGGAAATGTAATTACGAAGCTGAGATTTCAGTCTCAGGAGAAGCACGACCATGTGAAATGAAGGTCTCTGCCAGTAGCTTGGGCAGGGCTCATGGACAGGCTCCCATAGCATCCCACAGGTTCCAGGGACGCGGGACAGGGTGCACCTGTGGGGTCTGTGGTCTGCATTATCCCACCAACTTCCTATTATGCCAGTTACCCTGGACTCTCTACATCCTCCTCCACATTCCTGCTGGTGAGCCCTGCATCCCCCTTTGCTACTGGAGCGGCTCCCTCGCCACCACTGGGATTGTGCCACGGCATGGTAGCCCCAGGGAGGCTACAAGAATACGCCTTGTCCTTGATATCCCTGGCTTCATTCCCACACTTCACTCTGGAGGCCAGGAGCCTTTGACTCACCCTAAAGAAACCTTCCCTGAACTTCAGATCAGCTTGTCAAGAGTTTTTTCCCCATCCCCGTTACTAATATACCTAATACATTCAGGGGGCCCCGCCTCAGTCAACACGAATTGTAAACTATTTCTCTAATCCCCTCAACAATACCCTTACCCAAACCTTTTTTTTCTATCTTAATTAGATATTCTATCCCTTTGGTTT
Source organism: Piaya cayana (assembly GCA_013389865.1). Taxonomy (NCBI): domain Eukaryota; kingdom Metazoa; phylum Chordata; class Aves; order Cuculiformes; family Coccyzidae; genus Piaya; species Piaya cayana. Next base: position 207,897 of record WAAB01003681.1, read on the forward strand.
AAAATAGTATTTAATTTCACTTAATGATTTCAACAAAAAATATTAGGATTCCCCAAACAGACATGTTCCCTCTGAATTCTCTCATTCTTTTTTCAAGGGCTTCAGTTTCATCTTTTTGTTGCTTTGTCAAAACACAGCTAATTGACTGTCCTAAAAGTACAATTTTAGTAATTTCTCTCAATGAAGCATTGCCGCCTCCTCTATTAACACCGCCTAATTGGACTTTGAATCCCCAGCTAGCGACTTCACCCATGCTACGGGCCCGGATCACCGCAACAGTAAATATCAGCATCCCAGTTAAATGTAGGTTGGCTCACATTCCCCCAAAATTGGCTTTCTGCTCCTCGGAGTCCAATCTGAAGGAATATTACATTAACCATTTTTTTTTCTAGGGGAATTGGAGGAACGGAGGAGAAGCTGAAGCACAGATCTGCATTTCATCTCCTCGGTAAAAGCGTGTTAGCTCCCCGGCGCCAGCGGGGAGGGAGTGTTGCAGAGCCTGGCGGGAGCCTCTACAGCCTCCCAGGCACCGTTTCCAAGTTGGTTTCTAGCAGCTCCAACTCCAGAGAGCACGCCAGGTAAAGAGATGGTAGCACCTATCCCTGTGGATGCCACAGCTCCGGAGAGGTATCCACCACCCCATCCCCAGCACATCACCTGGAGATGGATCCCAAGACAACTCTGTTGTGAGCAGCAGAAACTGTTTCCCATTCTTTTCCCTCCTTCTCCACATGGCATGTGGCTTTCAACCGCTGAAGACCTTGGCACGTACTGGGGGGCCGGGGAGGTTGACTGGTCACGCCACAACCGCGTACAGCAGCAAATCACCCCTGGTATTATCTGCAGTGGCTCTAATTATCTTAGAGCATCTGCTATTAAAATGCAAGCATCAGGCCAAGCTACAAGTAGAAAACAGAAACAGAACTCCTCGTTGATGCCTGTAATAGGCACCAAAGGCATATAACTCTGCATAATTGCTAATTGTTATTACTGCTGCAGTTGATGCCAGAATTGCCCAGAGATGCCTCTTGCTGCTCTCTTCCCCCTGGGATTTGGGAGGGTGCTGAATCCCACCACGACCGGCAGCATTTCCTTCGGCAGAGCCACCCAGTGAGGGAGGTCGAAGCCACCCCAAGAGCCTGCTGACCCTTGTCAGCAAGCATCAGCGCCTGCTGCACCAGCAACGAAAACGGCAAGGGACAAAGTTAACTGCGAGTTTAAGTGCGAGATCAAAGCTCTCAAGGATTTACAAGAGAAGGGCCTTTGAAGCCCTGAGTGCCGGACAAAGCAATCCCTGCCATGCAGCGCTCCAGCTTTCAGCTCCGACAGCGAAATCCTCTGGGGCCTAATGAAACCACTTGACCTCTTGCTATCCCCATTCTCCCATCTGCAAAAGAGGGTATTAACACTCCTGACATCCCAGCAGTCAAGGGGACTCGGATGGGTTTGACAAGGACTGTCTCAGCTCCACTCACAGCTTTTACCATAAGATACCTCAGTCCCTATGTAGGGTTTGGAGAGTTATTTACAACGCTATCAAGTGGAATTTTGCCCTCAATAGGGACCAGCCACAATCTAAGTTTGCATTTCAAAAACACGCTGCGTTCCCCACCGCTTGTGCTCAGACAACTCCACCATCCACACTGCTCCAGGTGCGAAGCTCTTACAAATCTTAATAAGAAAACTTTTGCTCCATACTTACAAACTTACAGCCAGATGAGCTCTCGCTCCTCCAAAATGATTCATGGACCTGCTTCTCCTTCTTGCCAAAAGCCTGATGTGGAGGCGGACAGCTCAGGCTGATGATTTTTAGCACTGGTCTGGATTAGGTCCCAAGGATACAGGGCTGTGTAGCACAACAGAAAGCGCTCAACCCCCTGCATCCACCCAGCCAAGCGAGGAGGACCCCGCTTTAATGACGTTGTCATCAGCTCTTTCCTTATTACAGGCAAGTGCTTCAGCAATAAATGTTTTCTTGTATACATGCCATAGATGAAGGTAGGAGCCAACAAAATGAAGGTGCCAGAAGCTTTTTCGTCTCCTGGATTTAGTTTCTTATTAGAACATGCTATTGGGAAAGAAAAGATATCATTGATAAGAATGACATTAGACTCAGCCAATAAAATGAAAATCGCAAGGTCGGGACTGGCCCTTTTGCTGTCAGGCAGGAATACAGATTCTCTAACAAACTAACACTGTAAGGTACTCCCAAATGTTAAGGGCAAAACTTGCCAAAAAAAAAAAAAAAGGGCGTCCAGCCGCCTCCCCAACAGGGCGAAAAAATTCAAAGGAGGGGAAGGGCAGGTCGAGTNATGTCCCTCAGGACCTCATCTACTTGTAACTTAAACACCTCCAGGGAAGGTGAATCAACCACCTCCCTGGGCAGCCTGTTCCAATGCCCAATGACCCTTTGTGTGAAAAACTTCCTCCTAATGTCTAGCCTAAATCTCCCCTGGCGAGCTTGAGACCATTCCCTCTTGTCCTGTCCCCTGTCACTTAGGAGAAGAGCCCAGCTCCCTCCTCTCCACAACCTCCTTTCAGGAATGCCAGTTCCTTCTCGATGTCTGCAGGCTCATGGAGCTAGAGCAGAAGATATCTCACACGTTCTGAGCTCAGAGGTGATGGGACTTTTGTTCCTGGCCAAATCTCCAGTAACTTCTCAGAGCTCAGACAAATGCACTGATTTAGTCTCACTGGGCTCACTTCTCTTTCACTTATGCAAATAAAACCCTGCTCTGCAAGCATGTTTTTGCACAACAGGCTAAGCAGTCCATTCTGTGTCTGGGTCCTTTATCTCAGGGCACAGAGAGTTGAGCTTTTAAATTGAGTCACCTTGTGCCCAGCCCTGCTATCAGCAGTGCACACCAAGGCTCCAGCTTACACCAGCCTGCTGCACAGACAGACCCCTTACCTGCAAGAACCACGCTGGCGTGGACACCAGCTCCTCCCTCTCACAACAAAGTCTGGTGGTGTTTGGACTTTCTTGTTGTCCACCTCGCAGCGTTTGCCTTAGCCAGTTCCAGGTCCAACAGGATTCTGCTGTGAGCACAGGACACAGCAGGGCAGAGCTCTGCCCATCTCATCGCTTCCAAGAGTAAAGAGGGAAATAGAAAGTTGAGGAGAAAATATGGACCTGTATGTACACCGCTCACGTATGGATCTCGCCGAGCATTGCCCCTTGTGCTTGCACATTTTAAGGATGTGTTTATTCTATAAATAAGCCCTTACAATAATCTTACAGCAAGCACTTAAAATAATCTTGCAAATAAGCACTTGTGTAGGTGCTCAACCATACACACCAGGGAGGGGATGGGACCTAAACTCACCTCTGATTTTGCAGCACCAGCCCACACACCAGGCAGTGAAGCAGCAGCAGCTAGTCAGGCTCACAGAGGGCTTGCTTAATAAATTCTGATTAATAGGAAACGAGTTCCTCCTCTCCCTGCCCTTTTCACAGCCTCTCTAAAACCAGCCAGCCAAGCCCGCTCCAACACGTGGGTGCCACCTGAGTCTTACACCGATGTTACATGTCATTAACAAAACATAAACCAGCGGTCATATCTTAACGGCAAAAGTGAAATCTCTTTATGCAGTTAAATAAAGATACCTTGTCCAGTCATTAAGAAGTGATTAGCTTATCTAAGAAATAACAGTGCGAGTGCTGTCAGACGGGCACACCAACACTAAAAAGAGCAGGGATCAGATATCACATTAGGTTAATTATAAAGAGAAGGAAAGACAAGCAGAAGCATAAAATAGCCATGTGGATAGTATTTTGCTGGATTTCTTCTTTGCACGGAAAAGGCCAAACACATTCTGCAAAAGAGAAATTTGAGTATTAAAAGAACTCCTTTCTGGTTTTAGCAATTTACAGCTGCACATAAGAAGGCAGCTCACTCGCATGCAGTCTTACAGGTTGTGTGAAGCAGCAAATCTGCTGAATGGCCTCAAACTCCACCATGGGAGGTTTAGGCTGAACATTAGGAAAAAAATTTTCACAGAAAGGATCATTGGGCACTGGCAGAGGCTGCCCAGGGAGGGGGTTGATTCACCTTCCCTAGAGGTGTTTATGGCATAGGTGGACAAGGTGCTGAGGGGCATGGTTTAGTGTTTGGTAGGAATGGTTGGACTTGATGATCCGGTGGGTCTTTTCCAACCTCGTNTGAGCATTTTTGGAGCTGGGGTGCACTCAATTTCTTGCCCATTTTTGTGTGTTCACTGGAGCCACCTGGCCCTGCCCCAAATCTCAAAGATGCTTGATTTTTATCAGCAAGAAGCTAAGCACCCTTCCTGCAATTCCCACTCTATTTACACTCCCAGAAATAAGGTGTATCCTCCCACTGCTCTCCACTAGTGGGATGGTTTCTACCTTCACGGTCCCCTTCCCACTGAGCTCAGTGGCTTCCAGTACACAGACTGAGCATCATTTCTTCATCAGTCACCCCATCCTTGAGCATCATAAGGTGTTATTTACGGGCCGATGATCCTGACACCTTATGCGTTTGACTCCAAGGTTATATTGGGTGAAAATCTCAACTTCAAAGAACAGGAGACAAAATCCAGTCTACCAAGCTAGAAGCTGCTGGAGAGGAGTAAGTTACAGCAGAAAGCACCAAAGCTCTTTGGTCCCTGCTGGAGATGTGATAGCTGTGACTGCTTTCCTTGCTGCCAGGTTTGTAAACCACATGAGTCTTCCCTCACTTAAAACACAAAGAAGTGTCCTCAGGATGCCAAAGAGCCAGACTGATGTCCCTCTTCTGCTCAAATTATGACAGAAATTTGACCTCGTTTTCTGAAGAATGTGTTATAGAACCAGAACCTTCATCCAGTAACGGGTGAAGTCCTTGCTCTATGCCCACTCAACCTGCAAAATCCAGTCAGATTTTTGGGACATGGGCACTGAGCACCCAGGGAATCTCAAACCAGGGGACACCCTGCCACCCCTGAATGCTGTCATCAGTGCAGCTGAACACCTGTGGCACAACCAGAACACAGTTATCTATGACAACATTTGAAACCTGCAGAAATCTCTGAGCTTGAGAGACAGTGGAAGTAGAAAGCTGGTGCCTGGCAGTGTAAGGAACCCCTAGAATTGAGCAAGGGTTGTGCGGATCTGTTTTGAATTTAGGCTTAAA
>WAAB01003682.1:0-47646 GCA_013389865.1 Piaya cayana
TTTCCAACCCGGTGATTCTGTGCCTGCATGTCTGCACATGCGCTTAGGAATTTACATGTTCTGTATGAACGCATGGCATAGAATCATAGAACAGTGTGGGTTGGAAGATACCTTAAATCCTGTCCAGTTTCAACCCCCCTGTGATGGGCAGGGTCTCATCCCACTAGACCAGGCTGCCCGAGGGCCATCCAACTTGGCTTTGAATACCTTGAGGGATGGGGCAGCCACAACTTCCCTGAGCAACCTTCCAGGGTCTCACCACCCTTGTTGTTAAGAATTTTCTCCTTATATCTAGTCTTAAAACTGCCCCTCTCCATTTTATAGCCTTTGCCTTTAGTCCTATCACTCTGTGTCCTTGTAAAAAATCCCTCCCCAGCTTTCTTGTAGCCCTTTCAGGTACTGGAAGGTTGCTCTGAGGTCTTCTTGGAGCCTTCTTTTCTTCAGGCTGAACAATCCTAACTCTCTCAGCCCGTCATAGTGACACACGGAATCAAGACTCCATAACTTTTAAAGTAGGTATGTTTATTCAGCACTGAGACGCACAGGAGAATCATTTCTCCAAAACAACATGTGTACCCATCGTGGAAACTCATCTTGGCTTTATACAGTAAACAGTTACATATTCCAAAAATGCCTATACATATTCATAACATTTTCCCGCTTCTTATTATAATGAATTTGAGAAGAGACCTCTTCCTGTTTTCTGCCTGTGAAAGATTGTCCCAGGGATGTGGGCAGTTGTCTTAACTTTCTTTAGCTTCGATCTGCATCCGTCCTTATCAATGTTGTCTTCACTCTTATCACAGGTCCAGATGACTTGTCCTGCCCACCAGAAATCGTCTAGCAACAGACTCCCCTAATATGTTGCTTTAGCTAGACAGCTGTCATCTTGCATATTCTCCAAGCATGAGCAGTTTCTGCTCTGATGTCCTTCAAGTGTCTGCTGCCTTGGCTAAATTATTTTTAAATGTTAGTGCTTATCTCAAGCTGCTAAACAATGGTTATCCTGTTAGTACTTCCCCCAGTCCCATATCAATAGACAAGAAAGAACTATTTTTTTATGACAGTACAGCAACTGAGTAAAGTACAAGTGTTGGGGCATCTTGCCTTTCCCCAGTGTGTGGCATCTTCCCTACCATCTCATGTTTGCTGGGTTGAGCAGGGAGCTGGATGTGGCCAACATGCTGGCTGGGAGAAAGGACCTGAGAGACAGAGGAAAAATACAAAGTTATTTATCAGGACTGGCAATTATTACTTCTTCATGTGGGTGCTCTGTTTAGGGGAAAGAAAGACTACTGGGAATAAATAAGAGGAAGACAAAGCCAAGTGGGTAACAAAGTGTCTCAGCTGGGTATATGCATTTGTTTGGTGCACTGCCAACAGTGATTTGTGTATGCAGGGCATCTGTGTTGCATGTGATGTAGCAGCTGTACTAGGTGTGTTTTAATTGTTGGTAACAATGTAGATAGCTTAGGAAAAAAAACTTAGAAATGCAGAACAATTATCTAAAAGTATTTGGATGTTAATTGTGTGCTTAGGAGGTTCTTTAATGAAAGTTCATCAGGTCACTCAATATTGCCCTTAGATGTTGATGAAGATCTGTCTTCTCTTTAGTTTTTATTGAGTACTTAAACTATTATTTGAGTCTTTAATGATAGTTCTTTGAAATAAAGTGTAAGGAGAGAAATAGGCAGAGTTTGTGTTTTTATTCTTCACAAAAGCAACCACCTCATTCAAATTTTTAAGTCCAATATTAAGATGGGGAGAGAGGTACATTATGTATGTCGGTACACTGTGAGAGTTGAAATTGGAAGATGACTTTTTAATGGCTGCATGTAGTCTTACGTTATTAGCAGTAACACAGTCTGACATCACAGATTGTAAAAAAATCTTTGGGTGTCACCTGTGCTGTTGTTTTAAACTTAACAATTTGTTCCGTGTGGTCATCCTGTTGTTTTATATGAATCGTAGACGGAAAGAGAAGTATTACAGTATTTCCTGATAGCTTCTTCAGTGATTTAAAGTGAATCAGATTATCACCATCAGCTGTCTTTTTCTGAATTCATGTTGTTCCTTGGCAATGCTAATAAGGAAGAATATAAATGAGATTGAAGGATGAACTGATGATTGTGCAGAAATTTACAACAACTTTTTCTCCCATCTCAGTCCAGTGAGAGCCAATGTTGTGCTTATTACTTTGCATTGCCTGGATGTGCACTTAGGTTATATAAAAGTTGGGCAGGTTCTTCTCAACAATAGGAAAGCAGAGAATATAGCATTAAATCTTTCTGGGTACTCCTGTTTCCAGGGATGAACAGGACACAGTTTGCAATTTGTATTCTATTTCAGCAAAGCTGGACCAGAAACACTTATTCCTTGTTGTACCCATTGCACTTTACTTCCGCTTTAACTTAACTGCCAGCCATGCATTTCCTACCTGCTGGGTGCTTTCCATACTTATACTTTCCAGATTTCTTTCTATGTCTCTGCCTTTCTCTCTCCCATGCAGAGCAACTACTTATCACTTTTCTGGAAGTTATGTTGATAGAGGTCCCTAAAATTAATCTGTGTTCGTTGTGCAGCCAACAAACAATGGCAGAGCTGGGGCCAGGGCTGTTACCAAGCCCTGGTGTCAGCATTGCTTGGTGATGTCTTAGCAGCCAAGAACTAGCTGGTTACAGTGGAATATTTTTTCCTCCAGTTTTTCAGAAATGAAAAGTGCTTGTTTGCAACCTGAAAGAACCTGTTTTTCATTTGTTGTTGTTGTGGGTTTTAATAAAGCTGGATCAGTGGAAGTTTCTATAACGCTGGTGAGAACGAGGCAGTGTGGTTAGATTGCAATTACAGGATCTGGTTTAACTTCTGGAAAATAACCTTTCAACTGACAAGCAACCCTTAAAATGATGCTGTTTGAATCACAAGAAGAAATCTTGGGCAAACCCATCATAGCAAAGTTCTTTCAGATTTCTGAGATAGGCAAAAGACTGTTACATACAAGGGTGTCATTTTCTGTGTTGAAGGAATGACAAATGCCAACCAGTGATTAGAAAGTGCTTTTTAAAAAGTCATTAGGCATTTAATAAGCATAAAAGTAGTTTACAAAATGCCTGTGTATACCAAGAGTATGGTTTTAGAAGGGACAACAGCATTTTCAGTGACCTATAACTGTCCAGTGCTGAGAATTCATTTGAATTGCAAAGTGCAGGACAGGTCAATAACTGGCCATAGCATATCTGGAAAAGATGCATGGCTTCTTGCAAAACCAGCTATACAAAATGGTAAAGAAAAAAAAACCTGTATCTTTAATTAGTTCATACATTTTTTGGACTGGAGTGGGTATTGAGCTGTGTCGTGAAGCCAGTTTGGTCCAGCTGAGCAAGACTGACTTCCAAATCATAGTCATTTCCTGAGTTGGCGGCTCAATAATGCTTCCACTAAGCTGTGCTCCCTGTTATTGCTGGCCCTTCTCCTGGGAGCTGCACTTCCTGTACTTAATTAGATGAGAAAAAAGATGAGCTGTTTCTCTTTCTTCCTTCAGGCTTGTATCTGGAGAGTCCTATGCTCAGTACTACAGCTCATTGACCTGGCTGGTAACCTGAGAGCCTGCCTTCAGTGAGAGGATCTGATTTAACTTCTCAACTTGAGAAGAGAGAAAATTCCAACTAAAATTGCTCCTGTGTTAACATCAAACCCATTGTGACTGTGGCTTGGGAGAAAGACAAAGTTGGAAGTTCCTACCGCCCTTGTAATTTGTAGTATTCTTCATAGCTTTAAGATCTTCCTTTCTGCTCTGAGTTGTGTCAGTATGTGAACAAAGATCACCTTTTCTAATGGTGAAATGAGTTCTGACAAATATGGTCCTCCAAGTACTGAGCAGCCAGAGATGGCTTAGATGTTCCAATACCAGGCAACATTGTGCTTGTCTGGAAAAGCCAGCTCTAATAGGAGTTAAGCTGGATCAGACAAGTTCTTGGCCTCTCTAAAATCATATCAAGGGTACTAATTACTATGGTCAGCAGGCCTATATTTGAGAACCTTCAGTAAAGTGCCATTGGTGACACTCAGTAGTAATCTGTGCACCGGTCTTGTCAATGAGGCTAAAAGTTCAGAGACAGAGGTTATAAGGACATATCAAATGGATTGACTGCATTTGCTTTCCACTCCCCTTAGCTGGGAGATGGAGAGAGAAACCAAAACTGTATACTTGTTGTGGCTAGTGGCTTCCTCTTAAGTTCTTGGTTGTGTCTCATAAGTGTTCATCTTGTTCTAAGAATATGTCTATTGGGGATTACAAATACTTAAATAGAAGGGAGGGGTAGCAAAAGCTTTAGGGACTATAATTTCTCTGAACCTAGGTGTGCCATTTTCCCTGCTGCTGTGAGTGATGCTTCTGCAGCCATGGGACACCACCTTCCCTGCTGGGAAGTAACATGGGAGTCCAGGGGCTGCCCTTTTTTTAACTACCCTTTTTTCCCCTCCCATTAATCACCTTTGCTACTGTCTATATGTAGTTGTGCCTTTAACATTAATAACAGTGTAATCTCATATTAAAAGGATATTAACACATGTACATAAGATGTTAGTTACAGTAGATAATTATTTGTCTTTGTTTAGAGAAATAAATATGTAAGGACCACTTTTCTTTCTAAGGAGGATGCAGTAAATAGCTTATTGCTAGCAGTGAGAACAGGACCATGTCTTTTTACATGTTGCTTTTGAGTTTAGCAAAACATTAGGGGAGAGTGGGAGGCACCAGCCTCCTTCTGTAGAGAATTTGAAACCTCTAGCTGTTTGCAGGTGGTTGTGGTCAGTCCTCTGAAGCTTTTGGTGCAGGATTTGGACAAAGTTCTATCATTCTATTGTCAGAAAGATCAGATTCTAGAATTCAGGAAAATGTATTCACCTCTGATACCAAATGCAGATGATCTGAAAATAGCTGTATGCTTGTTTGTTACGGTGATGTGCACATGCTTAAGCTAGTGTGTTGCTTTTGATGCCAAATGTTTGTCTCAGTGAGTAGAAGCAGAATGTTGACACAGCAAGTGTTATCCATTCTAATATTAGAATGTGGGGCCAGATTCCTTAGCTGGCTTGCCCTGAGAAGGCCAGTGGTTGCAGCAGTAGGTGAGGGTGCTTAGGACCATTATGTTCTGTGCAAACTGCATCTAATTGTTTTCTGTCTTTTTCCAAGAAGCACGAGTAAAGGACAACTCACAAAATGTAGTTGCAGTGGAAAATACAGTCTAGTGGAAAAGTACTGTAGAGTATTTTCATTTCATAGAATCAGAATAACCAGGTTGGAAGAGACCCACCAGATCGAGTCCAACCGTTCCTATCAAACACTAAACCATGCCCTTCAGCACCTCGTCTTTTAAATACCTCCAGGGATGGTGACATAACCACCTCTCTGGGCAGCCTGTTCCAGTGCCCTGTGACCCTTTCTGTGAAATTTTTTTTCATAGTGTCCAGCCTAAACTTCCCCTGGCAGAGCTTGAGGTCATTTCCTCTTGTCCTGTCCCCTGTCACTTGGGAGAAGAGGCCAGCACCCTCCTATCTATAACCTCCTTTCAGGTAGTTATAGAGAGCAATGAGGTCACCCCTCAGCCTCCTCTTCTCCAGGCTGAACAACCCCAGCTCTCTCAGCCATTCCTCATAGGGCCTGTTCTCCAGCCCCTTCACCAGCTTTGTTGCTCTTCTCTGGACTCACTCCAGAGCCTCAAAATACTTATTGTGGTGAGGGGCCCAGAACTGCACACAGTATTCAAGGAGCGGTCTCACCAGTGCTGAGTCAGAGGGAAATTAACCTCCCTGGACCTGCTGGTCACGCTGTTTCTGATACAAGCTAAGATGCCATTGGCCTTCTTGGCCACCTGGGCACACTGCTGGCTTGTTTTCAGTCGGCTGTCAACCAACACCCCAGGTTCCTCTCCTCCAGGCAGCTTTCTAGACAGACTTCTCGCATTGCATAGGGTTGTTGTGCCCCAGTGTGCTTCTAGCTTGGTGGACAATCCTATCCATAGCAATCACATCTAGAAATGGACCTTGCAAGTCACAAAAGCAATACTATAAGAAATGAAACTCCATTCCTCCCTCCTCCCCCTCCCTCACCCTCTGCCCTGTCTTTAACTTTTCTCTTTCTCTGGATGTAAATGTCAAGGACTTCTCAAAGTGGAGTTGTATGCAGAAGTAGCAGTGGCTAAAAACATGGGGAACAAATGGGTAGATAGCTGGGAAATATTACTTCTCAGGCTTTATTTTGCTTTGTTATTAAACCTGGAGTTTTTCAGAAGCACAAATGGCAGGTGAGTGTCTGTATCTGCACCCCAGTCCCTTAGGAAAACCCTGCTCTAAAGCCCTGTTTTGACTTGGAAATGGCAAACTGGACTAGACCGGTAGGATGGGAATTGTTTGATGCCGATTGCTGCCACCTTTAGGCCAGCTGGAAATCCTCTTCCCATTGTGTTACATACGACCTCTGAAATACTCTGTGCAAATTTAATTCCAAATTCCCCATGCCTCTAGAGATTTAAAGCACTGACCTAGTCTAAAACTCACTTTTGTTGCAGACCCATGTATGGAACTTGAACTAACCTTAAAAATACTTACTGTAATATAGATACAATATTATTTGCAATAAAATTTACAGGATGCAATTATATACACTATGAGTGTCATTTTAGCTGACATAAAAATTTACTGTCTCTTAACTTCCTTTATTTCATTTGATATTAACTGCTAATAAATACATCAGTGTTGATGTTTAATTCAGTGATCTATTTGCTTAATATTCATGTGTTAAAAGCATAAAAAAAATTACAGAGAATATTTTTCTTTGCAGCCCTTTTTACTTAGCACTTCCTTCCTGTCAAATATGTCTATTTGAAGTCTTTTGGTGTTCTGGTCTATTTTAAAATCATCAGAGGAGGATAACGATAGTTCTGTAGTTCATTACAAGAGGGCAGTTCTGAATGTAGCTGAAAAATAAAGGTACGATGACAAAAATGTGTGGTGCTGTCTCTCTGAGTAAGGTATTATGGGAAACTCATTGCCATAGTAACTCTCTGCTAAGTAATTACCACCAGATTTGTTCATTCTTTCTGTTTGAACTTGTATAATTTGTCTAGCCTTGAATATAGTTCTAAATATAAGAATTGTGTCTGTATGTCTAAATGTGTGCATGCTGCATTTGGAATGTTAAGCCAAAATGCTCATCATCTATGATCCTAATTATTGCAGAAGTGACTTCTGGATTTGAGTATCTGTGGCTCTTGTTTTCTTACGAATGAAAGAACACTGCAAAATAGTTTTAATAAAGGCGATCTTAGTGTTACAGTAAGATGTAGCTATTGGGAAAAGCCAGACATCAGGAAACTGAGTTTTCTACAAAGTCAGTGCAATTTCTTTAAAGGCATTAGAGTTGCGTTTAATAAGCAGCTACTTCAAATAACAGAGAGGAATTCCCTGCCTTGGCTGTTCCTCCCACTCCATCAGCAGCACTTGGGCAGTGCCTTACTTGGCAGCAGATCAGTGGGTTTGCATTTAACCTGCCATTATTTGTTTATTTATTTTTGTCCACTGTATTGTGCAAAACAGACTTGGTTTGGAGTGTTTACTGTCCTGCAGGCTATAATCTGTGTGCGCACCAAGCAGAGAAGCAGCTGCAGGCCAGTGGGTTTCAGCACCTTCATTCACTTTTTTGGTTGCTAATGACCATTTCTCTGAATTTCCTGATTTAGAGTCATCTCCGTGTTTTCTTCAGAAGCATTCTGGAGCATGCTGGAGTGTTTTATAAATTCTGGGACATCTTATGGAGAGTCATAGAATGGTTTGGGTTGGAAGAGACCTTGAAGATCATCCAGTTCCAACCACCCTGCCATGGGCAGAGACACCTCCCCTCAGACCAGGCGGCTAAAGACCCCATCCAACCAGTCCTGGAACACTTCTGGGGAGAGGACATCCACAACTGTCATGGGTGACCTGCTTTTCCATTGTTTTATTCCCTAGAAATTCTGTTTCATGGGCATATTCTTTTTGTAACTTTATTTTTTGGGAGGAATCTGCTAGCCATTCATTCTTCATTTCTCATTCCTCTGAATAATAAATTCTTAGGTCTTAAAATGTGTTCAACTTGATCAGTCTGAAGAGAGCTAGTGAAGTACCCACACCTCAAATGGGGTCTTGCACAGCATTGTTTTTGTGCTGAATAATGGCATGGTGAACCCTTTCGGCTTCTGTCTGAGCTTGGTTTCATCTTGTTGGGTGATCAAATGGGTATATTTACTCTAGCAGCTAACACAACTTGGTGCTTTGAAGAGCTGGCAACCAAACGATCTCTGACTGATAGGGTTTTATTTGTCAGAGTTCTTACTCATATTAGAGAGGCTATGAACCATTTTAGGACCAGAATTCTGAAGCCAGTAAGTCAATTCATCTGTATACTTGTGCTCACAATGGTTAAGTGAGAGACAGATAAACCCAAATTTGTAGAATTGATTTGTCATCCATTACCTACATTAAAACTTCTTTAACCTCCAGGTATGTCATCAAGGAAAACATTCATTTTGTATTTTTTGTGGAAGGAGTGGGGATAATGTGTTTGTTCTTGGCTACTTCTTGTGAAATTCTGGCACAAATTATTACAGACTGGGGGATCAGAAGTATTTTTTCCTGTTTTTTTTTTTGTTTTGTTTTTGTAATGCTACTGTGTGTGTTGGAAGTATTCCATAGCTCATTGAATATTCATCTGAGGTGCAGGCATGAGGTCTCTAAAGGCACTAGCTGCACTATATGGTCTTGAGAAGAATGTGGGTTACCCTAGAAACAGTGATAGGAGCAAGACCAGAGGATATGTGGTATTTGTGGTATTATGGTATTTTGTGGTATATGTGGTATTATGTGATATTTTGAAATTACCACGAGTAACAGCCGTAACTTTGGAGCAGTATTATCTACACCTTTCACCACTATAAAAGCCATTTGTTGCAGTAAAACATGTATTTAAAATTGGATTTTTCTAAACTTGCTCTTTATTATATTTGTCTAATTGTTCAAACATATGTATGGAACAGGTTAGAAGATGAAAAAGATGGTTCAGAGCAGGTTTTCTGTTTCTGTGAATATCATATAGGAATCATATACAGATGTGCACTTTAAAAACTGAACTGAATCAATGAGATGGACTTAATTAAACAAAAGCAAATAGTTTTCCAAGAAATCAAACCTGCAATTTTCAGTACTACTGCTCCTTTAAAATCTTTAAACTTAAATATGTTCCTGAACTGGATATGGTGTATCTCTGCAAATGAGAAGTTAGGTCCACTGCATGTGTTCTGGGATTTGTTAAAGCATGGTTCAGTGAGGTATAAAATGTACATGCATAGGTCTCATGAGCTCAACCCATGTAATCTATAGCTGTAAGTATTCTCTCAGTAAGTTATCTAACAGTAATCTTCTAAAAGGCAGTATGTTCAAATTCCAAATATCTTTATTGTTGCAATAAATGAAAAGAGCTTTTCCACTTCAGATTATTAACTTTGGGAAATGCCCTTGAAGAAATCTCCTTATACTCTGATGAAGGATGTGCATATTAAGTCTAATCTGTAGCTTTAAGTTCTACTAGAAATGAAGATTTATGATCCAGGTTAGACTGAACCATGACAATATTGTCTTGGTTAGTATAACAGCAAAGTATCTATGTGAATTTTAAGCTACGGAAAGTACAATTTCTTGTCACAGTGTCCATCCCATTTAATCTATATCAGAGAAGTCATGGATTTAATGTCTCAGTCACTATTGCTCTTAACAGACAATTAGTCTTCTACTGACTCATGTCCCCCAACATATGCTGTGTTGCTTTTTAGGCCACTTCCAGACTGTTAAATAGCCACACATCGCATTTGAAGTATGCCCATGGACTTCCATTGGTAGCTTTATGCATTTGACTTTTTTTTGTCAGTGTCTCCCAATACTTATTTTGGCTTGCATATCTCTTTTTTTCTTTTAATGCATATCAATACTCCCTAAAAACATGAATGGATTTAGTTTTGAAAAAAATTGTCATTAATCCAAATTGTTTTGGAGAGTACAGTAATACAACAAACTATTTTGCTGTTGAATATTGAGCTGTATTTCCAAGAATTAAATCTTATCCAGCAACAATTCTTCATGTTAGTGGTCACTAAATAGCAGTATGTTATTTGAACAAATATTTTTCCAGTTTCATCTTAAATGTATTTTTAATGTTTTAGTTCGTCATTTGATTTTGTGATATTATTTGGATGCTTGGGAATTTACATAAAATTATTAGATATATTCCTTTCTGTCATAACTGAACTGAGATTTTAATCTACGTATGTTTCAAATTTCAACATTATTTCCTTTTATGTTCCACAAAAAGAGATAATTAGCAGAGACCCTAGATTTCTTTCAACATATTCTGACCTCTGTGCAGTGTAAAACATGAGTACATGAGGATTAACTGAATCTGGTTTGTTTTGAAAACGGAATTATGCCATATGCTAATTTACAGTCAGTGTTGGGGAACCCTGCTGCTTAGGAAAATATAATCTGTCTCCATTTTGGCATTAAATTGTGTAACAATAAGTATATGTGGACAACAGTTGAGAAATGTGATTTTTAATGAGATATGTGTTTATATTGTATAGTATCTTCTAAGGGAAGCCTAAGAAGAATCTACAGAATTAAATCAAGTTATTTCTTTTTCACAAACTGAGGCACTTCATCCTGAAGAATGATTTTTTTTTTCTTTTGGTGGCAGTTGCTGAATTTAGTAGAAAAGTTTTTCTACTCTAATGGCCCTAGGCAACCTGCTGTCACTGGCCCTAGCTGAGCCAGGGTGAGGTGGGCATGGTGGTCTCACCCTCCAGATTCAGCCATTACATATCTTTCTGGAAATAGCTGGACTTTGCCCTAAAACATAACTTTAAAGGATTGGATTTTCCTCGTAATCTTTCTTTTATAACTCAAAGAGATGAATTGAGCTGCCTTTTGTTTAGAGTGGTCATAAAATTTTCTGGAGTCAATGTTGTCCTTTGGTGAGCAATACAAACTGAATTGAGATGCATGTTGTTTGCTTCTGTGCTTTGAAACTAGCATTAAAGGAGTCCTTGCTAAGGTAGTACCAGGGAACTCTGAAATGAACAGTGCAACTTTTTTAATGTCGATTTTGTGGTGCTTAGAAAATAAAACTGCCCACAAAACTCGAAATTCATGTAGTTGTCATCTGGATTCAGTAATTTGTCTATGATGTCAGGTTTCTCAAAAATGCTTTCTGTGATGATTTATGGAATCATAGAATGTCCTGAGTTGAAAGGCACCTATGAGGATTGTAGAGTCTAACTACTGTCCCTGCACAGGACAACCCTAATATTCACCATGCATCTGCGGGCATTGTCCAAATGCTTCCTGAATATCATCAGACTTGGTGTCGTGACTGATTCCCTGGGGAGCCTGTTCAAGTGCTTCTTCACCCTCTGGATCAAGTACCTTTTCCAACTTTAACCTCTCGAGGCATATATTTCCTGCTGTTCCTTTGGGTCCTATTAGTGGTTGCCAGAAAGAAGAGATCGGCGCTTGCTCCTCCTCCTCTCCATGTGAGAAATCTGTAAAGTGTGAGATCATCTCAATTAAATTTATCAGCACAATGTGAAGATTCCTAGTAGATTTTTGAAGAGAAAAACTTGTGGAACTGCTTTGTCCTTAATTATTAAAATCTTTAACTTTCAAAACTGGAATGGTTTTGCTATTTAATATTGAGTGCCATAAGGGATTTTTAAATCACTTGAAAATATCAGTTAACACCCCTTACTGTAATGGTCTTCATTATCATAGTCATAGAATCAGAGGAAGGTTTAGTGTGGGAGGGACCTTAACAATCATCCAGTTCCAACCTCCCTGCTGTGGCCAGGGGCACCTTTCCCTGGATCAGGAACTCCTCCAAGGATGGGATATTGATGACTTCTCTGGGCAATTGGCTCATTATAGTAAGGAATTGATCAATATTTTAAGAAATTAGTCCTTTGTTTAGGCAGCTTAGACTGTATTCTAAAGATTCCCTGTGTTCACATGGAAGTAATAGGATTCATTATGTCTAAATTTTGTTACTTCTCACCAGACTGAAATACACGTGTCTTTATAAGGGTGATCTATGGGCCTATTCTCTTCTAGCTATTCACTGCAAACCCAATAAAATGTATCTTGGCTTAAATTATGGGAGAAGTAAATGTGGTGGCAGAACACAGCGTGCTACATTTGTTGCCAACTAAAGCTGATTCTAAATCCAAGTTCCTGCCTTCCTTTATGTGCTTATTAAAACCATAAATTTCAGTCACTTATCTGAACCTCTTATGCAGAGTGTTTGGTTACCTCTTCTCCACCTTCACCTTGTTTTGTATGAATCCTCTGTACACACCAACAGCTTTCCTGTGTCCATATTAGTGTAGTTTTCAAGAGCTACAGGAAAAACGTCATGTTTTCTCTTGTTGAAATGGATAATATGAAAAAGATTCAGGAACTTGTGTCATGGGTATTTCCAAGGACATAGCAGTGCTAATGTAACAAAGAACAAATAATAAAATCCACCACGGAGGGATTTCAAGTCTATAAAACAAATAACTTGTATGAATATGATAATAGACCAATTGGGCACTGAAGTGATTTGCATTGGTACAACTACAGGTCTCTTTTGAAAAATGCAGCTGAATATGGATTTGAATATTTTCATGATCTGAAAACATCACTGTCAACTTTTTTCCTGCATAATAATTTCTGAATAGAATTGCAATAAAGCTGTGCTCGTACAGATAGGTTTGAAATAAAGACACTGTAAAAGAGGCTACACAGCTGAATGTGTGGAAAGGAAATGACTATTTTTCAATTTTATATTGAAAAAATTTAGCAGGAGAGTTCGAGCTTGACATAAAGATATGCCACAGGATGTGCCTTTCATTAAAGGTTATATTGAGCCTTTAACAGTTTTTACTTTAGTAAAAGGTGGATGGATGTAAAGCACGAATGCCTTGAATTGTTAGCTTTTACTGTGCTGTTGCTTGAGCCAGATGAACAATCAGCCTGCAGGGTGCTGGAAGGTCACAGCCTCAGGATCTTGGGATGGCTTCATATGGACAGGGATGAAATATGCTGATGCTTGGCCCCTTCCTTGGCTATGCTCTCTCCCTTTCCCGTAAGTGACCGTGTGTGTAGGCAGATGTCTTTGCTGTCCCTCTGCTAGGGTAGGGTATTCTTGGTGAGTGATGGAACACAAGGACATAAAGCTTCCATACCACTGTAACAGTATTTGTATGTGCTTGTCATGTGTAGAATCATAAAATCGTTAAGATAGGAAAAGCCCTCTGAGATCACGAAGTCCAACTCTCAACCCAAACACTTACCTGCCTACTTATTATGCTCCAAAGGCGATGCCTAAATGTTTTTTGAACACCTCCAGGGATGGTGATTCCGAGGGCAAGCAGAGATGCCGCTTCCAATGTTTCAGCAATGTTCCAGTGAAGGAATTTTTTCTAATATCCAATGTAAACTTCCTCTGGCACAACTTGTGGTGTTTCCTCTTG
Source organism: Piaya cayana (assembly GCA_013389865.1). NCBI lineage: Eukaryota > Metazoa > Chordata > Aves > Cuculiformes > Coccyzidae > Piaya > Piaya cayana. The sequence continues at coordinate 13,590 of WAAB01003682.1, forward strand.
TCCTATTGCATGTTACTTGGCAGAAAAGACCAACACCTACCTACCTTGCTTCAGCCTCCTTCTAGGTAGTTGTAGAGGGCAATAAGATGACCCCTCAGTCTCCTCTTCTCCATGCTAAACAATCCTAGTTCTTTCAGCTTGTGTAGATGAGAGCTGATTATAGCCTCTATTCTGCTTATAGGCAAGATCATGTTATACCTACAGCATATTCCATAGTTGTGCATGTTTTCTGCATGTTACAGTCGCTTAGTGAAGGCATGTGGTAGGTGTGTATATATTGTAATAAATTTATGAAATGAGGTTTCAACATAATTAAAGCAGGCACAAAAAATTAACTTGTTTTTCCAGGGTGAATTCAATCTATAATATAACAAATTAAACAAAACCAATGGAGAAATATTAGTAAGAATAATCTTCCAGAGGGGGAAAAAAGGCAATAAAAGCTTTGAAGTCAGCCTAAATCATGCCTGTTCTTACACAAATACTTAAAACAAAGAAAATAAGTATTCTTCAGTTTTCATTAACTTTTCGGCTTGAAAATGAGCCTATATCATAAAGCTATGGGTTCATATTTTAGTTGCAGAGTCTTGAGCTAGTTTCTTAATCTATATTTCACAGCTTTTAATTTTTGACAATATACGTCTCTTTTACTCGGTTTAAAGCTTTATGTGATTGCCTAAAAGAATTCCCACTTTTGTCTTGAACTTGTTTTGCAGCTGCTTTGCAGTCTACTAATTCAAACATATTCTAGGCTAACTGAATTCTTACTTCCCAAGAATTAGCCCATCATGGAAGTCAATTACTTCAACAAAAATCACAGAATTACCAGGTTGGAAGAGACCCACTGGATTATCGAGTCCAACCATTCCTACCAATCTCTAAACCATGCCCCTCAGTACCTCTCCACCCACACCTTAAACATCTCCAGGGAAGGCAAGTCAACCACCTCCCTGGGCAGCCTGTTCCAGTGCCTAATGACCCTTTCTGTGAAGAATTTTTTTCCTTATGTCAAGCCTGAACCTCCCCTGGCGGAGCTTGAGGCCATTCTCTCTTGTCCTCTCCACTGTCACTTGAGAGAAGAGGCCATTACCCTCCTCTCCACAACCTCCCTTCGGGTAGTTATAGAGAGCAATGAGGTCGCCTCTCAGCCTCCTCTTCTCCAGGCTGAACAACCCCAACTCTCTCAGCTGTTCCTCATTCAGCAATAGAGTTAAGACCTTGTTCACACCTCAAAGAATTTAAATGCTGACTTAAGGAATTTAAGTGCTGAATTTAAATGCACTCTTCTAGCACCATATATTTTGAAACTTGGGGATAAAAGATGTGTTTGATAGAATTGTGGCTCCTTGTATTCAACAGAACGTAGATCACTGTATCCAATATGATATACATGTACAAAGCCATGTTGACGCTCTGGAGAGTGTCCAGAGAAGAGCAACGAAACTGGTGAAGGGGCTCGAGAACAGGCCTTATGAGGAGTGGCTGAGAGAGCTGGGGCTGTTTAGCCTGGAGAAGAGGAGGCTGAGGGGAGACCTCATTGCTCTCTACAAATACCTGAAGGGAGGTTGTAGAGAGGAGGGAGCTGGCCTCTTCTCCCAGGTGTCAGGGGACAGGACAAGGGGGAATGGCCTCAAGCTCCGCCAGGGGAGGTTTAGGTTGGAGATTAGGAAGAAGTTTTTTACGGAAAGGGTCATTAGGCACTGGAATATGCTGGCCAGGGAGGTGGTTGATTCGCCTTCCCTGGAGGTGTTTAAGTTACGGGTGGACGAGGTCCTGAGGGACATGGTTTAGTGTTTTGTGGGAGTGGTTGGACTCGATGATCCGATGGGTCTCTTCCAACCCGGTGATTCTGTGATTCTGTGAAAGGACAAACACAGCCAGAACAAACACCTTTGACGCACTAGGTTGTCTGTGTAGTACATAGTGAGATGTGAAGAGGAACTCAGAGGGTAAAGATTTCAGCAGTAGATCATCAATGAAAATTAGCTGGAAGGTGTCTTTATCTTGTGAGTCTTGTTTATGTGTCTAATTTGGCTATTGTGCTGTTTTCTGTGTGGGTTCAGGGAGCTTCTGGTAAAAGAAAAACCGTGACAAGTCTAAAAACATACTAGCAAATACTTTTGACTGTGTATTGCAGTGTCACTTTACTGACACCAGCGTGCTTTTAGAGTACTCTTGCCTCTGATGCTAAAACTGTATTTGATGTGCAAGGTGTCACCAATATTTTTTTTGGGAAAAAAAAATAGATGGTAGAATAAACCTAAGTGTCTGAACTTAGAAGACAGTGGTTTATAGAATTGGTAGTAAGCCATGTCTCATACTTTGGTGATTACATACCTTGGGTTAGACTGTCTGACCTGATTTAAGGGCGGGACAAATCTACTGGACATGTCGTTGTGTTGCTCTCTTTGAATTGAGATAGTTGAAATGGAATCTGCCCACTGGTCACAACTACTGATATGTAGTGGCCTACAACTCTAAAACCTTCTTGCCTTGTTAAGAGTCATAGTTGGCTGAAGACCACTGATCAAATCCCTGAGCAGGTGAGGAGTACAGGCTACTAGCAAAGAAAGATGACATTGTCTAGCTGTGCAAGCCGAACAGCAGCTAAAGAGAGCTTGGAGGTGCAGCTGATTAATGTAAAGACAAAGTAACCTGGTTCTCCCACGACAGTTTTGCTTCAGGGTATGGGATAGTAATGATAAGCAGGGAAAGCAACTCTTCTTTTTAAGAAAACTGGTTAAGGACTGAACCTTTTTAGACCATTATTGGCAGCTCAGATACTCAGAGGGCTGAGGGAAATTTGATTTAGCTTTGTTAAAAGTTCATGGTGGCAAGGGAAGAGATTGAAACAGCTTCTTTTCTATGCTGCCATAGAGAGAATCCCTGGAGACTGCCTCCTTGAATGTAATCATCTGATCCAGCTGCTGCAAAGAGGGCGAGTGCAATAAATGTCCTTTCTGGTTTTGTGAGAATCATCTGAACTGAGATTCTTGTTGCATGAATCGGTTATTTAACTCCAGCTCCAACACAGTGTGGTAGAGCAAATGACACAAGATAGTGTCTATTGTAGATAAATTATTTGTGCCTTACAACCAATGGTGGGGGGAACTTGGGAATGTTCCTAGGACTTATTCAGAATAATCACATCTAGGTGCAAACAAGGCTGCCAGTGTTACTGTGTCCTGGGAAGCACTGTAGAATGAACTACCTCATGGAACACAGCATTAAGGTCAGGGAAGTTAGAATGACTGCGATCCTATTAGGTACCCATAGGTGCCATTGTGGTTCGTCTGGCCAGGCTCAGCATTTTTACCTTCTAGTTTACAGGTGTTAACCTGGTAACCCCTACACAGGACTGTGGTGGAGATGGTTGCATGTTTGTTTTTTTTTTTTTTTAGATCCATGAAGTAACTTAAAATTCTGCCAAAATGAAAAGCAAATCCTGACAGCTATTTGATGCTTAGCAATAGCTAAATTAGTGGCTAATAGCATCATTTTACTGAGAGAGGCTGTGTTGGCCAGTACGTAATGATTAATTCCTTCTACACATTTTGAAAGAAATCCTAAAGTCCTTAATTTCCCTTTGAAAATCACTAGATATAAGCAGGAGAGACCTTGTTTTAAGTACTTACCTGAAAGCTAGTACTTCTGTCAGCTCAGAGAAGATATGCAACTTCCCCATGCTGCGTAGCACACCAGCAGGAGTACTTTAAGTGCAGGTTTTTGTGAGGATTTCCATGTATGATTCCCTTCTAGTTCAGCCAGACTGCTGACATCTCTGAGCTGATGTTGTTGATGAAGTGCTTAATACACTCTGTATCTATACTGTTGGTCCTTCTTGATCTTGAATAAGTATGAGTAAAAGAAAACTGACTTGAAAGATACTTTCTCTGACAAACTTCTTTGTAGCGTCTATATAGTTTTTTGTAATAATGGTACATGGTGTTCATTCTTCCTATACAGTTCTCAGAATATGATACTGAGATGACATTCAGTTTGTGTTAGCAACAGCAAAACCGCAGAATCCTTAAGAGAAAGGGCAGCATACTTTGGGGTTTTAAACCTTGTTGGGTTTGTGTCAAGAAGGGTTGAGGTAGAGGTGTTAGGTATGTTCAGAATATAAAGGGTTGAGTACTTGCTGAATAGCCAGGTTGTGCCTTTAGAAAATGCTGTATCTAGTGCGTGTGTGTGCGCGCGTGTGCATGTTTGCTTAGGGATTTTAAGAAGGTTGTGGTTTTGGAGGAGGGTGTTAAGGCATCCCAATCAGTAAGGTTGCACTGCTTTGAATGGAAGTGTGTTGTTTAATATTAAACATGCTTCGCTAGGACCTGAGGAGGAGGGAGCTGACAGGGGACAGGACAAGAAGGAATGGCCTCAAGCTCTGCCAGAGGAGATTTAGGCTAGACATCCAGAGGAAGTTTTTCACAGAAAAACTTTTGAAAAAAACTTTTTTAAAAAAAAAATTGAAAACTTTCATTGGGCATTGGAACAGGCTGCTCAGGGAGGTGGTTGATTGACCTTCCCTGGAGGTGTTTAAGGCACGGGTAGATGAGGTCCTGAGGGACATGGTTTAGTGTTTGATAGGAATGGTTGGACTTGATGATCCAATGGGTCTCTTCCAACCTGGTGATTCTATGATTCTATGACTTTTCCATGGGCCTGATAATGACTGGGTTACTTCTGAAAGCAAAGATGGAAAACAGTTGGGCAGAGTGCTTTTGAATGGCATGCCATTAGGAAACTACCATGGTTTGACGCTGTTTTAATATCTGCTATCTTCTTAGGCCTTTCAAGGTGAAGAAATTCTCACTATTAACTCTTCCCAAAGCGTCATTAAACCTGTCTGAAGACTGGTTAAAACTGGCAGTACTTGAAAATGGTTTGTTATTCAGTTATTACTGATTACTTTATTAATTTTTTAGTGTTTGTGTGTATAAACATGTTAGTTTGAATAGATTATTTGCAGCTTAAAGAAACTCTGAGACCTCGTGTCAGTGTTAATATTGAAATGAATTTTTCTTTGGGCAGCAGTAGGTGTCAGACCCCAATTTTATGTTTAAATACTGGAAGGAAGATCTATTACTGCAAGGAATATGTATTACTGCAAGGTTATTTTGTGCTCAAATATCAGAAGCTTATGTTGTGAAAGTACACGTTGGGATTCTGAAGCTCTGATCTATTTAGGAACTGTGCTTTTCATCTGAATCAGTGTTTTGAGAAGTAGGGTCTAAGCGCTTTTCCACTTTATAAGATAAAAATCTTTTAATGCAAATCATCTTGGTAATAACTGTATAGTAAATAACAGCTGATCACATTAGCTGTTTAAGCCCAGGAAGAGAACCTGCAATCCAGCAGCAGTGAAAATAGAGCTGCTTTACTGTCATAGTAAAATTAAGTTTCCAACTTACTAATGCTCTTTACCCCACTCTGTGGGTGCTTGTTATCTCAGTGGTGACTGAAGTTGATGATAACGATAACCTACTTTTCTTTATTGTGGGCTTTACTGTATGCTTTGCTCACTTTCATGTAGTAGACCTCCAAGAAAAAGTGGTAGCCCACTACAGCACAGTTGGCAGCTTGTAGTAGTCTTAAGAGTTGCTTAAAACACAGTCTAAATAAGCAATGGTTGAATAAAGTGAGAAGTAGCCTTAAATGTCGAAAGGGTTTAGGGAACTAAGTCTTGCTAGTAACTACAGTCCTGTGTCACACATTGCAGAAACTTGCTAACTCCTTGTGGAAAAGGAGTTAGGAAGTGAATTTGCAGGTTTTTATGCCTTTTTAAAAAACACCAACAAATACATTCTGCTTTTGAGAAAAGAAGCAATGTGCTGGGGGAGGGTGGGAAAGGATATAGGTTGGTCAAGGCAAGTCACTTTTGAGCCTTACTACAGGGGCCAGACTATGAACTAGGCATAATTCTCAATTGCAGAGAAGAGGATTTTCCACATGTGCAAATGCTTCCTAATACAATGCAAAGATGAGAATTTTGTTTTACTTATTGATTTAATGTTGTTACAGTTGTTGCTTTGTCATTCCTTGTATGTTTTTAGTAGCCAGAGACTTCAGTTTTCATTCTAGGGAAAAAGAAAATGGAGGATCTGGGAGGATGTGCACCAACACACTTTCCTTCAGGGACTCTTCAGGCAAATTGGAGACTTGTCTATGTATGTGTTTTTGTAAACAGTTGAGCCTGGTTCCTTGCTCCATTCAACCTTTTAGTGCATTTTTGAAAAAAATCACCTAAATGAAAAGGTGAGGTTTTACTATCCCTGACAAGTCCTTGCTACTTGATTCTCCACTTTGGGTAGCCTCTGGAAAGCATCACAGCACAGGAAGGGAGCATATGATTATCTAGGTCTGGATGCGCTTGAAAAATAAAAAGATGGCATCTAAAGCTAGGAGGGAAGTTCTTACTTTCACAATGAAGTGATATGAGCTTTTGGGAGCAAGGGAAGCTGTGCTGCAGTGTTCTTGACTCCTTTGTGTGGTTCTGAAAGCAAAGCAATGTAACAAGGTAACTTGTAAGACAATTTCAGTAGTAGAGACAAGAAAGAATTAAAGCCTAGATAAGGCTTCTAGCAGAAGTGCAGAACTAGGCAGAGATGAATTTCATCAGATTTTCCACTGCTGCTCTTTCAGTAGTAGTGGTTACTTATGTTTTCAGCTCCTCTTTTTGCTGGGAATGGGAAATGATTGCTTCTGTATCTGGTGTCTTCAGCAGATCTGTCTGGCAGTGAAAGACCCCTTCATGAACTGAACAACCTTGTCCCCTTGTCCCCCTGCTGACCAAGGGAACGAGGGGTGTTCTGCGATTCCTCTCAAGCCTGCATTTCTCCTGTCTGGAGCAGTGCGAAGGCTCCTTGGGCCATTGCTTTGCCAAGAGCAGGCTTGCAAAACCCTTGCTTTGAAGCTGATGCACTTTGGGGTGTTGCAGAACTGGGAGAATGTAGGTAGTTAAAGGTTATGTTCCTGCACCTCAACTGTGCTTATTCAAAGAATACTTTTAAAGTTGTTGATAATCTGTCTGGCACTGTGATGAGATGCAGAGCAAACCAGAATCTCTTTGATATCTTCACTGCTAAGGTTAGCTCTATACATACCAGTCTTGTTTTTCCTGTTCCTAGCCTTGGGCTTTATACAGCTATTGATTTTTTATTATTTTTTTTCCTGGTTGTTACAGCATTACTTCTTATTCAGGAAAAGATATTTAGTATTTTCCCCACACAGCCTCACAATTCATTAAGAATGTGATGAGTTCCTGTGTGCTAGTAATGACTGCTTTAATTCCAGCAAACAGGATGCCTTACAAACAACAGGTTAAATATTCACAACTAGTTTCGTGGTCCATTACAGCAATTCCTTTTCTTCTTCAGGACAGCAAACATTAGTATTCCAAAGCTGAAAGCATGCTGGTGGAAAACTACCTAAATATTTATGGGCTATTGCCAGGGTCAGAGTAACAAGAGCAGCAAATGAAATTAAAGATTTACACCATGAAACAAACGGACTTATCAATCACTTTTTGCCAAGTTGGTTATGCTGTTTAAAGAAGAGATTTCCTAAGAAGATATTATTTCTTAAAAAATGAATTTGAGCATTAAATTTTGATCTGTAGTTTTGACTGACAAAGCTCGCTGTTGCATAGCTTGATTTCATAACAACAGCACTCCACGTCTTTTATCTGAGTATATCAAAGCCTTTACCAAACTTTAGGGTCACAAATACTTCTGTGTGAGTAAAGTAATTTGAGTGAAGAAACTGAGATGCAACAACCACAGAAAATTTGTCCACCAAATCAGACGTAAGAATAGGAAACCAGAAGCTGGACAGGTTTTGCATCAGGACTTTGCTGTCAGACCTCAGGCTGGAGTAGGGAGCTAGATGTGCTGAACAGGGAGCAAGCATTTGATTGTCTTAGCTTTTTATGGAGGGATATAAGAACCTGGTTAACTGCATTAAATAAGAAATGATGCTCTTCTGTTTTGTGGAAGCATGACAGAACATGTCATATTTCCAACATATTTCTAATATAGAAATTGAAATTGCCTTGCTTATTCAAATGAAAGCCTCTAAGCACAGAAGCCCGTCTTTCATTATTTTGATTAGAAGCTAAATATTTTGCAATAGTAAGCAGGTAGGAAAAAAGCCAAATTGGAGGGTAGAAAATAATTTTTTTTGGTCCTCTTTCAGAATATGACTTTTTCTTGCTCTGGGTCATGTGTAAATTCATAGAACCAAAGGATTGTTCTGAGATAAATTTAAGAGATTATCTAGCAAGACCTCCATAAAGCGACAGCATAATGTGAATAAATATGTACATCACCTAGAGAAAATGAACTGAACTGTAAGTAGTTTAATAAGCAGCAGGCCAGCTTTTTCTTTTGGGTTTTAGGTAGACAATGCATAAAACAAAACCCCAGGAACAGACTTAGCATTAATGCATTTTCTACTTTTCTCTTAAAGTAGTATCAAGTATTTAAACAGAATAAGGTTGGTATTTTATTTCAGTGGATTTCTTATTTTAACAAAAAGGTTACATTTGTTTAAAAAGTGCATGCAAATATGTAGTATATCCTTTGGTATGACTAGGAAAATTCCAGATCAGAAAACTCTAGGTAGATCAGAACCTGTAAAAACAAGCATATAATCTTCCAGTTAAATATTAAAATAGGGGTTATTAGCCCTAAGTAGTGCATCTGTGTTCCAATGTCAGTACAGATGTGTTGCTTGGAATCAGTATTTGCATTTTTTAAATGAACCTGGTTTCTTTTGATGTCTCACTAGAGTAGAATTATGTTGACAATTGCCCCAAAGGGATTTTGGATACCCTTGGAGAGGATACCTGCTTGTTTCTGCTAATGGAGTGCCTGAATGTTAGTATTTGCAAATATTTTTGTTTGCTGGTAATTTTTGGTTCTTTTGCGTTTTAGGGTAGTAAGACCTCAGTGAAGATGAAAGGAAAAAGCAACATAAGAAAGGCACAAAGTCATTTTCATTGTTATTATAGTAGTCCAAAGGATTCATAGAGGATCTGAAATGTACTGACTGTAAATGAGGTTGCTGCTATTGTGTCCCCTGTCCTGTTGTCCTTCTGCTCCCTGCCCCAAGGAGCAAAGTATCTGCAATTTTATGAAAATACACAACAGCTTGAGGTTCAGCATTACTCGAAATCACATAACTGATGAGGACTTTAATTCAGAACAATAACTTCATGTATTTTCCAGTATTGTTAACCTGACTACAATTTAACCTGTTAAATTTTGCTTAGAAGAACAGCAATTTAGAGCCTGGATGCGTCAATCACAGTACATCACAAAACGAAGACATTAATATCTTTAGATATTAATTTTTTGCTGATTCTTAGCCTGAAAAGAATCCTGACCTGAAGAATGGTTCTATTTCCTAGTCATTAAAGAAAACTCTGACACGTAGGCTCTTTGCTCTCCTTATTCTGGCTCATTAATATTGGGCTGACATTATGTACACTGTATGGCCAGTGTGGAAATTCCAAGAACTTCACCAATTTCAGAGCATCCCCCCCTTATTTAGCATTCACAGGCATGCCTGTCTAAACATAGAGTCTTTCTTCTGTCTTTTATTTAAGCTGTAGAATATTTTCCCCAGTGAGAAGGCAGGCGCTTACAGCCACAGATGCCCGAGTGAAATATTCCTCTTGATGCCCTGTGAAAAAATGCTGAAAAGTCTCTATCAGTTAAGACTTTCAGATGAAGATATTTACCGCTAAGGATCATTAATAATGAATGTTCATTATTTTTTTTATTAACGGTTGAACTTGTGATACATAATTTCCTCAACTTTTGAACCCTACACAATATCTAATAGAAAATGTCTTTGTTTCTCCCACCCAAAAAGAAAACTGTCTAGTGTTCCACAGCTATTTATTTGGGTTAGAGGATTTAATTTGTTTACCCAGTGAAATAGATCCAGAGCTTCTCTTTCCCTCACTCTCCATTTACCGGCTACAGTACCTCATGTCTCTTAGTGAAGGAGATGCTGACAGCATCAGTGAGATGTTTCAGTGCAAAGAATGAGTCACACAGCGGCTTTACCAGGGTCTGAAGTGTGGCTGCAGGGAGTTGTACACCCAATTGCCTCATGGACCGACCACCCTGAGGGATGTAAAGGTGTGTTGCAGAGGCATAAGGTTTTATGCATTAAGGCGCTTCAAGTGGGACACTACATACAGAATCTTGGTTTAAAAATTAATTTGAGGAAAGCAATAATGCCTCACAATGACAGGGGGTTGAGGTATGTTGTAGCTCTATAGTACCAAATCCTGGTTCTGAGTAGCAGTCTATCTAGAAAGATGCATGTGGATGTGGAGTGTGTTTTCCTTAATTTTTTTTCTTTTACACAAAGAGTAAATGCACACTAGAATGCAGCATTTCAGCTAATTCCAAATAATGAATGCATACCCTTTGTTTATGTATATGTGTTCCAGTGTGGGCTGTAGGATAAACTGTACCTTTCACACTTTTGTCAGTTATCTTGGGCAAAACTCATTCTGTCTGAAAGACTCCTGAGGACTTTTCCTGCTGTTTTACAGAATTCCTGTGTCTCAGGACTCACTTTTGAAGTTGACGGGCACTTTTTAACAGTGGATTCTGAGAACCGTGGGCAGCATGTTACACACTTATGCTCTGATATTTGAGTTAGGTGTTGTCAGAAGAGATAATTTCCTAACACGTGTATAACAAATCTTGCCTATGTAGAAGCTGTATCTATATTTAACTTCTTTAAAGCAGCCTTGGAAGAATTCTGGTTTGTTCCATGTATGATAAACTGCATACGATTTTGGTTCCTTTCCCATCCTCAGGTTTCATTTATCGTGAAAACATGTCTGACTTCCCTGAGCTGGGAGATTTGAGGGGGAGATAAAATGAAGATATATTGAATGTCTTGATGTGATACTTGGAAGTACACAATTTTTCTCTGCCAGCAAAATTTTGTTTTCCATAGTACGTCTGCTTTTCTTAGCTTCCCAAAAGAGAGAAAGTCACCAGACAAAATGGTTTTATATAGAATTGCAATTCTTACATGGTGCTGTCTTCAAAGGGTAGTTTTAAATGGTAGATGAACAGAATCATCTTCTATTTGCGCTATGCAGGATAGCCCCTGTTGTTTCCCAAGGCTGGTGGGGGCTTTCCCTTGGGGAACTGCAATGTGGATGAGGCCTCAGAGTGCAGATATTTTTTCCTGGAGTTGAAGGTAATAAAATGTGTGTAAGACTAGCCTGGTTAATCAAGCTGTTTTGTGTTTGCCAGCAAATGCAACCTACTGTTCAGGAAGACAACAGCAGAAATGGATGACTTCCTGTCTACCAACAGGGAGCCTGGCTGCAAGACACGCCTCTGATAATTCTTCAGGAGTTGCCTCTTGGAGTGGTGTTTGTGAAGCTCAGCCCCACAAGGAGCACAGTTGCTATAGTCTCTTTACTACGTTACTGCTATGGTTGATTTTCATACTGGCTTATTGAAAGAGAAGCAGCTAGAGGCATCATCTCCTGGGGAGGTGATTTGCATTCCATGTTTAATTAAAGCATGACAGTTTATGCCAGAGGATGTTAAAGTGTGAAATGGAATGCTATTTGCCAAATATTGGGATTTTATAGAGACTTGGAAACTCATTAGTAGAGAATTTTATTCGTAAGAAGTATGCAGCCTGTTTTGCAGTGCCCATTGAGTTTGGCCTTTTTTTCTTTTGGGTTTCTCCCTCACTGAGATGTTGTTTCAGCTTCACATAATTTTTGATGGAAATACCCTGCTCAGTGACAAAACTATTTGAGAAACAGAGCACTAAGCAAAATGTTTCTCTACGAAGGAGCTGCTCCAGGGGACTGTTAATGAGAGAGACAACTTCCTCCACACTAGGTCAAAGGTTTCAATTTGATCACATCAGTCAAATTTTAACTACCTGATAAGCTGTTAGGTGGCCTGGAAGAAATTTAGCAAGTATTTTGTACTGCTTGTTAGCATTTTGCAGGACACCTTTATGACCCTTGAGACCCTGACAACCTCATTGGTAGTCTCAGAAGAGAAGCCAAGTATTAAAAAGGAAAAATCATGTGGATAACTGCATGGATACTTTGTACAGTGGGTCAACAATTAATAGTAGGACACAAATATTTATCACCTGTCTTTGTAAATTCGATCACAAATGTATTGCTTTGAAACCAGGCATTAACAAGTGGATTCTCTCAATGTATCTGTTAGTTTTGACAAGCCTGCCCTGGCCATCAGTAATTAATGCATAGATTGAGTTGTTAGAATTATTCAAAATCCTATCATTTCATCAAAAAAAGAGCTTTAGACCATGGTGTGAAATGATGGTTTCATGTGCATGAATTGAACCTTTTCAAAAGACCTTGCTTTATTTTAACAGATAATCTGTACAAAGTCAGAGAAGGCAACAGGATCCACTATTGAGGGTGAGGTAGCCAGCAAATGAGGGCCGGAGATTGGGAAGCTCTTAGTAAAGTGTCTGTGTGATTGTGTGTTAGGCTTTTCTTATGATTGCCCCCAGACATCCAAAGCATTACTTGATTTGCAAGTGTTTGTTATCATAGAATCACCAGGCTGGAAGAGACCCACTCTTGAATCCAACCATAAACCCTGGGTTGTGTGTATAGTTACATTAAAACTGCTCTTTACTGCTTACCTAATGATGCTGAAGTTTTACTTTGGAACCAGAGAATCAAAACAAGTCCCCACCCTGCAGGCTGTTTGGATTAGGCTATGGCGCAGCCTGGACCATATTAAGCTTCTGTTAGGTTTCAGGTAATTAGCAGTAGATTCCACTGTGAGATTCATCCCCGAGTTGCTAAACCGAGGAAATTTGAGTTAGTAGTCCCGAGTATGATCTTACTTTACTTTGTATATTTTTACAGTTTATAATATTAAATCTTTTTCAGTTTATTGTTAAATTATACCTGTTTGATGAAGCTCATTTTGCTGTACAGGGAATAAGCCCACCTAAAGTTGCCGCCATTTTTCTGGAAAGCTGGGAGAAGCTTGTCTGGACCCGCTTTAGGAACCACAGAGGGAAGGGCTGATGATTTTTACTAGTGTTCTCTTGTAATTTTTTTTCATAGTTATTAATGCAGAAGTAATGTACTTGTACAGTAAACGATGCATTTGGAGTGCAAGTTTTCAGTTCTGGCACATCTCCCTGATTTTTCAGTAGCGCATCTATTCAAGGCTAACTTGGTGGTGGTATTCATCTTCTGGAAGAAGACACTGGTTTTGCACGTCATGAGGACCTGGGCTTCAGTAACTTTTCTATATGTGTAGTTTCTGTTTGGAAATTGATTTCAGAAGGCCTTGGCAAATAATAGGTACAGCAACTGGCTAGGTTTTCTTTGTTGTCACTTCTTGTAGTGACGTCCTCATCTTTTCAATTCACGGTGTCCTACCAAGTCTCAGCAGAGCATGGGCGAAGGTCTTGCTCTGCTCCCTCTGGTTGTGTTGCTGCCTGGCAGTTTCTCTTCTGCAGCTGGTGTGACTGCAGCAGTTTTGTAAACTGAATCAAAGACTGTTAAACACGTAGTAAAAAACTAATTTCTAATGAGTTATGCTATAGGAAAGAACCCCAATAATATATAACAGATGATTTAATGGAAAGCTGAAATGTCCCATCATAGAAAAGTTTATTCTACTCCTAAATACAGATGATTCACGTTAATTTGAACTTTGAATTGTTTATTCTCTGACCAAAGGCTTGAATTGGCAAATGTGTTACAGTTTTGCCTATAATTCTTTTAGGAAATATTAGTGGTTTCAGGTGAATTTCACATAGTACCAAGGTAATTTCCTTTGTAATTAATAACGCCAATGTAGGTGATTTCCTGTTTAATTCCTATACTAGAATTGTCATGCAGTAAATCATAGGCTAGACTGTGATTTCCTGTTGATGCTGAAATATTGTAATGTAATGGCCTACTGTGCTCATTCGTGGACATCCAGAAATAAATAAATCAAAGGAAATAGTCTGTTAAAATGCAGTTTCAGCATAATTACTAACACTTCATAAGAACTACCCTTCACACTATTTCTTGCAGTCAAAAGATATGAAAGGTGTGGATTTTATTTAGTTTCTGTGTGAGAGGCTTATTAAAAAGATCTTCAGAGATTAAAGCAGCAGAGCAGAAGAAATTATAGTTGTGTTATTGAAGCACCTTTTAAAGCAATGTCTTCATATTTTTATCAAACTTCTAGTGTAGTCTGTGAACACACGATGACAGAATAAACAGCAGCCAGAGAATGTTCTATGCAGTGCTGTATACCTATGATAAGACTTAATTTTTTTGTATTGCATCTGGTTATATTACATATTACTCTGTTGTATCACAACCTATTACCTAACCAAAAACACCCAACAATGAGAAAGGGGTGGGGGACTGAGCAAAAGTGTCTGTAATCCAACAGAAATATGAATGAAAGAATTTGAAAAGTCAAACATTTTTGTGTGTAACTGCAGATAGTCAGAAAACCGGGCAGATATAGCAGCCTTTGCAGCTGCAGTAGTAGGAATTTTTAATGATAGAGCAGATTTGAAAATGAGATACTTAAAAAACTCTTACAACAATTTTCTAATGGACGATACTCATAGCATATATTCAGCCAAATTTGAATATAGAAAATAAAATTAGATTCATATTGTAGTTAGTATTTTTCTGAAATTGCATTTTCAAACTACACACTCTGTACTTTTTCTTTTCTTTTTCCAGAATCAATGTAATTTGTAGAATATCAGTTGTTCTAAATTGCCTTTTTGAATTACTATGATTTTGTACTTCTGGTTCACCATTTCAAATCTGTGTCCTTTTTATTCATGTGGTTAGGTAAGTATGTGCCAAATACCTCTCTCAAAAATAATTCTGGGGCCTGACTCTGTAGGTGTGAACTGCTAGCATTACTGTCATAAACCAAACTGGTGTAATCAGAGCTTTCACCTGGCTAAGGGGAGCCAACCATCCCAAAGATGTGTATATGTCATTATAGGATACATGCTTGCTGCTTTATTGTGCTATTTTGGTGGCCAGTAGTTCATTGTGAGTTAATGCTAAGCAGACAGTACTGTCTATTATCTGTCATATTAAAAACAGTGGTGTTTGCCTTCTGGGTTGGCTGCTACCAGGATATTCTTGTTTGCGTTGCTACTGTCTTCACTTACAAACTTTCCATAATCATTGCAAGTAACTTATGAAGTTCTTTTTCTTTAAATCTTTTGTCAAAATTTTATTCTGCAGGCAACTCATTCACATCTGCAAGAGATGTTGAATTTTATCTATAGTACATAAAAGGTCAAAACTGTATACCAGTTTGCTCCAGAGGTTTGCTTCTTGACTTGAGGTCTGGAGCAATCTAATTAAAATACCATGAGACAGACAAGCTATGAAAATCTTTTAGGCTTCTTTCCTTAACTGGAAATCCATGTGGCTGTTTTGTTGTTACCAGAGGTTAGAGATTGCGTTTGGTCTGATATGCTTCAGTCTGTGTGGAGGAAAGTTTCAGTGAGTCATGAAGTGACTTTTATTACCTGAGAGCTTGTTTCTGACTCTAACTCAAAGGTCATTTATTGCCCAAACTGTAAAATCCTCTGTGTAAAGGAATATCTATTTAGATTAGATATTAAGAAGAAATTTATTACTCTAGGGTGGTTAGGCACTGGCACAGGCTACCCAGAGAAGTCATGTATGTCCCATCCCTGGAGGTGTTCAAGGCCAGGCTGGATAAGGCTTTGAGCAACCTGGTCTGGTGAAAGGTGTCCCTGCCCATGGCAGCGGGTTGTAACTGGATGAACTTTAAGGTCCCTTCCAAATTATTCTATCATTCTATAATACATGTCGAGAGTACCTGCATGCTTGAGAGTGTTTGGGGAACTGCTAGGAAGCTGTTACCTTCTTGGTCATTTGAAGCGGGGGACTTAATTCTGCTGGATCTCTCTCAAAAATGGTTGATATGGTCATGAGTGAATAAAATCTCTAAAGAGACCCTAAAATGCTATTCCACATTGAGGCTTTTCTCAGAACCACCTAGTTTGCGTATAGCTAGGAAGCAGTATAAAAGTTGAGTTCTGCAATGAAATAATAAATTTAAGATTTAATTCTCACATAAAATACATACCAATTGAAAAGTGTTTTATTTTGGTTTCAGTCATGGATTTCCAGCTTATCTTTTTCTAATCAGCATCTTGCTTTGGAATATTTGTAAATAACCATGCTCAGGACTCTTCCTGGGGAGAATTAAGACATAAGCACTAGAAACAAAAATCAGTGTTTGTATGTACAGAGCTCTACCAGCCTAGGTGGTTACGTGTGTCATGATAAGGTCACATTTGGCCAAGGTAAAGGACACTTATCTCAAATTTGTAGTGACTGTATGTTACGGGTAGATTAGAGTACCCTGGAATCTGTTTAGTGCCTTGAAGCTTTTCAAATCTGTACAGGGCCTTTCTGCCTGTAAAAGAGCAGTAGAAGATAAATCCAGTTTTGTTAAAAATCCATTGTGGGATATTTGTATTTTGATGGGAAAATGCTTTTATTTTTGTTCAGATAATAGCTAATTATTTATTTTTGTTCAGATAATAGCTAATTATTTTGATGAATGTTACACTGTTTTGTTATTTTGTATAACAATGTGTCTTCTTTGAAAATGAATGTAGTTACTGTATCATGTTTGAGATTTTGATTTACTGTTTTACACCACCATTAGGTAATACTATGAAATGAATGTGACTTGACAGCTTCAGTTTTAGTCTTTTATTCTGATTTAGAAAAAATTATCTGAAATGTCAGGATTTCCTATAGAATGAAAAATATATTTTCAGTCTCAAAATTCCCAGTTTGCTTGTAACTGTGAAATAGGATGATCTTTTAACATAATGTGGAGGAGGAACAGAATTCAGTTTGAAGACTGTGACTTGAGTTTCTCAAAGATTTAGCTCTTATTCAAGTTTTAGGTGATGACTAATTGTATGACCTAGGTTTCTCTGAGAAAAAACAAGTTTTCTGGTTACTCTGTGTGAAGATGGAGCAGAATTGCCTTTTGATGGGAGGAAAAAGTTAAGGATCTGGTCAACTTGAATGCTTTGGTAGCAATTCTGAAGGAGACAGTGGGTGAAACGATGATGACCAAAAAACCCAGGCTGCAGAGGTGAGGTCGGCAGAGGATGATGGAAGAGTGGGGTGGGATGGGAAATGAGTGGGGAAGTTTTTGATGGGAAGAGTTGTCCAGTGTGCAGTGGAAGGAGCTGGTACTTGGTTTTTAACTACCTTACCAGGTAACAGTCTCCCACATGTATGTCCAGTCCTGAGCAAGGCATAGGTGTTGGATAAGTTTCTGCATTAGCTGTACACACAGCCCTCTGCAAAAGCAAATGCTCCATACTCTTTGGAGTAGCTGAACAATGCCTTCCACTGCTGGGGGACAGTGGCAGTTGTGAGTGTGTGGCTCGGAGTTGTTGGGAGGGTGTTATAGGCATGAGGGGCTGTCCCAGGGGCTGCCTGTGGTGTGATAAATCAAACATCTGAATGAGGTCTGTAACATTACAGTCAGTACAAAAGTAATAAGAGACAACTGACTGTCATTTCAACTTCTGGAACAGAATAAATGCCAGCTTCTTAATTTCTTAGTTTATTGTTTCATGACTTTTTGTCTCAAGGCTGTGTAGTATTTTATTACCTGCTTTTGCTGATCCTTGTTATAAACACCTACTGAAACTTCATATTGAAACAGTCTCACTGTTGTCATTCCAGACTAAACTTCTCAAGTCAGATTTGCCATAAAATGCAGTTTGAGAGATACTTATATTACAGAACTGCACTCTGCAAAATGCTTTAAAAGCTGAAGTATAATTAAGTATAAAGTGACCTCTTAAATAGAGTGGATTTATTTCTTTCGCATTAATTAATTTAATGATAGAGAATTTGGATGGCCGTAAAAACAGAATAGAATCTGTCAATATCTGTGTGACTATTACCACATCTAGCAGCATTTACCAGCTTTGTGATGGGAACTCATCTGTGGGAGAAAGGGCTGGTTGGAGCCAGAGCTTTCCATCCTTTAACTTGTTTTCAGTGTGTCACAGCAGTGCTGGTGACTATTGATGTATCTACTATAATTTACTAGAATTTGTAATGAGACTAACAGCTCCATTCACAGAAGTGGCCACATGCCAGTGGTGTTGTCTGCTGGTTCAGTCCAGCTTGTATTAAACTCTGATTCAGACTGAGATGGTGAAGGTTTTTACTTATTTGCTATTGTGCTGCTTGGGGGCTGTAGCATTGATCAGCATCCTGTTGGTTTTATTTTTTGAACTGTCTGTGCTGTATCTCTGCAGGAAATGCAAGTCCTTCAATGGATAAGCCTTGCTTTTCCTTTGTTATATAAGCTCACTAATGGTTTGTTTTGGATGTGCTCTCAGTTTCTCTCTGAGGCTGCTGATGGTTCTGACTTAAGCTCTGTTCAGCTCATCCTGTTGAGTACTGAACCATTCAAAAGTGCTTGGTTATTGCTAGCTGATGTAGATCATCCTTTGCGGGGGCTAGTGCTGGTTGTACCCATCAGTTAGACACTCTGGTGTGAGGCTAAATGCATCTCCCTTCAATTCACGGGTCTGAGTGATGACTGTAGCTGCAAGATAAGCAAACTGAAGAGATGGAAGAGAGAAAATATCTCACTGGAATTGAACCTCTTCGGACATGTATAAAACCAGGCAAGCAGTTTAGAAGGTGTGTTATTTGTCAGCTGAAACAACAGGTGGATCACACAGCAAACAGTAGAATGACTAATGAGAGAGTAGGGACAGGCTTTGAAATTCTTCGAAATTTTAGTGGTTTTAATTTAACTGAGGCAAAGAAAGCTAGTGAACAAAATAATAAATAATAAAAATGGACAAAGTAGGACATAAGAATTTAAGCCAAGAATTAGTCTAAAAACCTCAGTTCTAAGATTCTCTAACTATGCAACCTCCAGAAGAAACTGGGTTATAGTTCAACTGTGCAACATTATAAAACACAGTTCTTGGAAAACCCAGAATTAACATTTGATTATGTGTTAAAACTTAGCCAACTGGAAGCAGCTGCCCAGTCCAGAATTAAGGATGAGCAGTGTGCTACTCCCAGAAGTAGAATTGAAAATTACAAACACTTGCAGACAACTTGAAGCAAAAAGACATTCAGAGCTGAAAATCAGGTCAAGTGTCAGGCTGGCATTAGGAGAAAGAGGAAAAAATTGCAGTGGTTAACATGAATTTGCAAGGACCAATAAATATGTCTAGATGACAAGGGGGTGATCTTAAAAATACTCCTTTTAGAAGCAAAGGATGAAAGGCTACAATGGAAAGAGTGGGACATTTATGAAGTAAATGGGACTCCAACTCACTTTAGAGTAAATATATCATCACAGTGCCAGAAAAAAAGTGTTATATAAAGGAAGAAAGTGTATGTGTGAAAATAAAGCTTAACGACAGTTATTTCATCCTTCCTGTATAAGCAAAGATGGTGTCGATGTGAGAAATAAGAACAGTAGTGATTTCTTTATTTTTTTTTTACTGGGGGAGTAATATCCTTCACTGGTAGGGGAATGACAATCCATTCATTAGGTCACTTTTATAACTGACTTGAACTCAATCCCCATTATCCTTAATTTAACAGAATAAAAGAAAACAAGTGTGGTATGAAATAATGAGATGAATCTTAAGATTGGTGCTCTTAGAACTGATCGTAGAGTTACGGTAACTAAACATCAGTGGTCACCCTCTGCTGACTTGTTCATTGGGAGAAATGAAAATGAGAACTGTTTCCAGAAGGTGGAAACTAATGACAGACACACTGCGAATAATGTATGCTTAAAGAAACAGGCAAGAAAGGTAGAAAACCATCTCAGTATTAGTATTATTTCTCAGATTAGAAACAGGGCTTGGAAACAGCCAGGTTATCACAAGACATGACTGTGTGGTCATGTGTCATTTCAGTGCTGGGCAGTAATGTGAGGCTACCCCATGCAGAACATGGCTTGAAAAAAAATTAAACCAAAACCCCCACCCTAAATAAAACAGCTCCCAGACCTTGCATTTGTCTGGATCCACCTTATGCTATAGATTCATTTATTTTGTCATCTGCAGGGAAAAATTTCTTGTGATATTTTTGTCTGTGCTTGCAATGATAATAGTGGTATTGCACATCAGCACGTGGTTTTGGGAGAATACACACTGAAGGAACACAAATCCATCCACTGAGCCCTGGACGCCAAGATGCTCTTGGCATTTTTTTGTGTTTGCTCAGGACATGCTTCTGGCTTTTGCTGTCCATCAGCATTGCATGTATTTTGTTTCCTCTTTCTCTTCATGTTTGTATCTCTACTTAAACTCCCATGCATGGAATTAGATGATGTTACATGATCTGTCTACTCTTGAGGAATTCATTTGCATTAGCACAGTAAATTTTTAAGGTATTCCTGTGGATAACGGCTTTCTGTTAGCTTTCTTCACTCCAGATGCCGTATGCTTCATACAAACATTGTACTATAAAGTGGTGTTACAGAGTGGAACAGGAAAGATTACCTAAAGTGTTGAATTCAGCAGTGATGCTGTTGTTATAACCCCAAAACTGGAGCTGAGTTGATGAAGGAATATATCTAAGTGATGTTTGCAGCACAATGAATTGATGCAGACCTTTAAGGAAGGGATGGGGGAGCAGTGGTGTTGTCTCAGTGTCTACTGTGCTCTGTTAAGCTAGGGAACTGCTGTCTATTAGTGGGGTGGATTTTCTTACAGTATTTCTTTGGAGACTCTGGTACCAATGAAATTGGGAGCTGATGTTGTGCAGGTCAATTTTTCTCCTTTAGCAGATCAGTTATTTTAGTGCCTTCTATAGCACTTAGAATAGGAGTTGCTTCCTAGAACTTAATCCTTTGAGGACTTGGGTTAGTGTGGTAATAGTGTTTTAATAGTCAATAGCATTTTGAGTAACAGGTTATAAGTGAAATCTCATTAGAATTCAAATATCTGCTACTAAAATTGTTGGACGTTGTAGCAGTACTTACTGGGAAACAGTTCTGAGTAAGACACTTCCAGGAAAAATGGCTGGGTAGCTTAAGACTTTCAGGGACATTGACAGTTAAGACATGAGTATTTATGGAGCACTGAACCAAATTATACCTAGCTTTGTGGCATAACTATCCTTCAGCTTCTGTGTACATAAAATAAATGTCTAAACAGAGTATTTACTGACTCATCTGATCCTGGTAGAATGCTTTATTTCTATGCTGATTCTGTTTGCCATGTCTTAACAAGAGACATAAAGTAAAACCTTAAACATTTTTCTGTAGTTAATTTTCTAGCACTTTGAGGGTTAAAGGAAGAATCTCAAAAAAATGGAATAAAAAATAGATTTTTGCTTTGTCAGTAGAGATCTAAAGCCTTTTAATATAATAATTGTTTTGATTTTACATATAATAGGGATTCTCAATGTGATTTAAACTGTATTAATTATATGTTATTTAATTGTAATCCTGCTGAATACAACCAGTGCATCGTTTGTAAATGTTTTTTTGTGACTGGCAGTATGCTTGCAAAGATTCTTCTGCTCCTAGGTTTGCCTCTCTAGTCAACCCTGATACCATGCCAAGTATATGAAATACATTTTGTTGTTTTCTTCTCAATCTCTTGCACTTTGACAACTTAAAGGCATTGTCAGTGAGTGTTTTAAAAGCAGAAGAAACAGAATTACATCCTCGAGAAAAAGTGGGCTGTTTCTAGTTTGAAAAATGGTTTTGTCTGTTTGTTTTGGAATAGTCAATTAAAGCCTCTTTTGAATGCCGGGAAAAAGGTACCTCGTGCTTCACCCTGGTGCATGAGCGGCACAGCGGGTAACCTGTACTGCTGGCATTGTCAAAGGAAATTGCTATCAGTGATGTCAAGTTTAGCCATTCCCTGTGAGGACTAAAGAAGCCTGACATTGTGATTTGGAGCCTGCCACCTGTGCTCAAGTGGAACAGTATCAGCTTGCAGGAGTGCTTGCACCGAGTGGAATGTGCTGCCTTGGTAAACACAATTGGAGCAAGGAAGAGTGTCAGCACTTAACCACACAGAGTGTGACTGCACTGGACTCTCCTAGCCAAGCATGCTGCAAATTGTAGCTCACCTCTTTCTGTGTTAGTGTGGAAGCAACTCTTCAGAGAGAACAAATGGCTTCTACCTAGCAATGTGGTAGGAGAAGTTGTCTCTGAAGAATTTACAGCAGAAAAAGCAATGGGAGATAATCCTCTTGGTGTTGTGTTCTGGTTGTGTTGCAGCTGAGCAAGACTCACTGTTTATAGTTTAGAAGGAATCTATGTTACATTGAAGACCAATGATCATGTTTACCATGCTTTTGTTTTGTGTTTTGAGGGTTTTTTTGTGTGTGTGATTCTAATTCTGCTGCAGGGAGCAGCTGATGCATCTTGATGTACTTTGCCTGTCTTAATGTGAACTTGTGATTCTGACCAGGGAGTTGTGTCCCACTGGTGGCTCTGAGGTGATCCTGTCACTGAGGACATGTGGATATAGAAATCACAAAGAAAGAGTCCCAGAGTGGGACAGAGAACCCCGAGTGCTCTAAAGAATTACAGGGAACTGTATTCTTATAGATCATTTTGATTATTAATTTTTATTGAAAACCATAGTATGAAGACCTAGTCATAGAATCATAGAATAGATAGGGTTGGAAG
Source organism: Piaya cayana (assembly GCA_013389865.1). Classification (NCBI taxonomy): domain Eukaryota; kingdom Metazoa; phylum Chordata; class Aves; order Cuculiformes; family Coccyzidae; genus Piaya; species Piaya cayana. The sequence goes on from WAAB01003682.1 coordinate 36,323, forward strand.
GGAACCTTAAAGATCATCTAGTTCCACCCCCCCTGCCATGGGCAGGGACACCTCCCACTAGGTCAGGCTGCCCAGCCACACCATTTGGGAATCTGCCTTTCACTTAATGGGACTTTAAAGCCCAATTTTGCTTGCTAATGCAGAAAATTGGTTGCTTCCTGGAAGCAATTAACTTTGGCTTGTATTCTTTATACAACTGCTCTTTAGGTTTTTGGTTTTTTTTTAAAATAATGTGGTCTATACTGGTGTAACTGGGAAGAGAGGGATGTACTAATGAAGGTGCTCCATAGCCAGAGCCAGTCTGTGCCTTTGCCCAGTGGTTGTAGAACGTTGCTTTCACAGTGCAAAATGCATGCTGCAAAATAAACATATACATCTCTATATTTGCATCAATAAAAGAGTCTTCAGTTGCAAGCTGAGTGAGGACGATTCCCTAGCCATCGCAACATGCATTTCAGAGCCAAGAATGAAAGAGGCCTGCACATGAGAACAGCCATCCATAATTTGTCTTGCTTCTACCATTTTCACATCTTGACCTTAGTAGGAGCCATGGTGTCTGACTTCTGGAGGAAAATGTTGTGCTGCTGTGTGTTCGTTAATTAAAGGATGTGCTTGTTGTCTGCAATTAACAAACTGCAGAACCAAGTGGGTATTGAAATGGATTGCACACAGCTCTGTGATTTGGATTCTAGAACTATATAGAGTTGTACAAATGGTATCAGAGGCAGCTTAATCACTAGATTTCTTTGTGTATAAGCTGAATCACCTTGAGAGGTCAGCTATCGTATGTGGGAGATGAGATTCGAACGCATTCAGCCTGCGGTCACTCAGTAAAGTTTTCTCCACCTCTGAGGTGACAAGACTGTTTCCTTTCAGCTTTGCGTATATTGTGGTTCTGCATTTTGCAAGAACAGTGTGATGAATACATTTTGGCTTGTGAATGTGAAACTTAAAAGTATGTCGTGAAAGGCATATCAAACTTGATTACCTTTCTGACAGAATTACAAATCTGATGAACCAAGGGAGTGCAGTAAATAGAATATATTTGGACTATGTTAAAGCACTTGATATTGTTTAATGAAATCTTACTTGGAAAATTGATTCAGATTGACTGTGATGGAGATGCTGCCATATGATCTAAGAGTTGGCAGAGAAACTGTAAACAAAGAATAATGATAAATGGATGAGGCTGTAGCTTTGGGAAAAACCTAAACAGGGAATAATACTGTGTGTTCTAATCTTTAATATCATTGTTAATTGCACAGAATATGAAGAATATAATCCAATTCTGTGGAAGTACTGAACCATGATATCTCCAATACAGAGGAAAATAGTTAAATAATACAGAAGAACTTTGAGAGTTATTAGAAATGGGGATGAAAAGTAGGGAGAGAAAGATGGATGTTGGAAGGCATAATCTGAAGCATAGCTGAAGGGAAGAATAATGCGTAACGGAAAATTCAGAAAAATGTCACATTGGAACTTAGGAAATAGATTTCCCCCCCCCTCTTTTAATTAACTCAAATTAATTGAAAATTGAAAAATCTTTTCTTCGGGGCTTGTCAATGTTAGGCACACAGTAAGTTTTTTTTAAAAAATACTCCAAACCCCACCAAAACCTGGCATTTCCACACCCCCCTCAAAACCCCAAATGAAGGACCAAACAAAACCACCGATTTCCTCCTCACCAAAGCAGTGCTCGAACTGAAATGCACTCATAGTGTATAAGAATTGCTCAATGCAGAAACTGGTGGCTACTTGGAACTTGGAGGATACACTTCCCTCACAAGTGGTTCTGAAAACTAGCCTCTTATTTAGGATGTGAATCCTTGCTGTGTGTTTGACTTTTGTTGAATTCATGGCTGTTTCATTGCTTGTCACACACTGTTCAGGTAGTGAAATTCTTAAACAAACAAAAAAACCCCCCAAGCCCTGCACACCCAAAACCTTTAAAAAAAGCTTAAAGGAATAAAGTCCTTACCTCTGTAATGCTACTGCTGGTGGTATCTTGTGGTATTACTGATTAAATACATGTCTACAGCAGTTTTATTTTTTTCAAGAAATATCAGAATATCTTCACATTTCTCTTGAAAATAAGCAAGGCTGCTTTTCAAAACCCCCTTTTTCTGTTTTTTCTACTGTTATTAATGAGCATAGTATTTGCTGATATTCTGTATGAGCAAGGCTGCACTTGAATGTCTTGCATTTCAGTTCTGCAATGATGAGGAGTGCAGACCTTTGTCAGGAAAGTGCTTCTGTTCTCACTGGTTCTCACATGCATGAGGAAAAGGAGCATTCACCACCACTGAAATATACTGCCGAGGAGAGGGGTGGTTCTGCTCTCCAAAGAGTTTGTCCAAGGCTTTTAGATTCATCTCTTAGCAGAATACTGTTTGGAAGAGCCTTTTCGAAGAGTGACTTCAAAGACTAAAATACTATTTGTACAACTTTTGTTTTAGATTCCCCTGATGTGGATTGTCACTATGAACCTATCAGTGAAAAAAAGCAACATGGAAACAGTTATTAAAACTAAACAAAAACCCTCCCTCTACCAAAATAAAACCCAAACCCTCAGAACACCTAAAGGGAGGCGCAGGAATGGATTTAGCCATCTAATCTTATTTTTAATGTATCTTGAAGTTCCCTTCAATACAAGAACTCTGTGCAGTGGTCCCCTCTAAATCACTACCTGACCCTGGCATCATAGTGATGTGCATCCCTTCCAAAAGAGTTTTGGGAAGTCCTGCCTGTTGTCTGAGATAATCGTATCATGGGGCTGAAACAGCACTGGGTGCCACAGCAAGTCCCCAGCGCTCTGTGTTTGGGCTTCTGGAGCACTGCTCCCAAGGGCAGACGAGGCAGTTTGCCAGCCCAGCCCCATTGCATCTGGGAGTACAAACTCTGCCAGAGGAGTTTCAGCCAGCACAGAGTGCTGCGTGGTTTGCTATGAAGAATGGAAGTTCAAGGACTACTTTTCACTTGGAATTCTCTGTAATGTTATGGTTGAACAACGCTGATAAATAGAGTCAGTAGAAAACAGAAATGATAAAATAACAAAAACCACAGGGAAAAAGCCACCTATGCTTTCTTTAACATAAAATTCATTGCTTGTTTTCTTGTCTGAATAAATGCATTTTGGGATTAACACTTTTTCTACAAGAGATGTTTGACAAAGTGGATATGAGTAAAATGCAGTGCATGAAGTTTTCCTCTAGCAGCACACATGGAATCAAATCAAAGAAAATGGCAAGGTCACTGTGTATTAATTTTCTTTGTATTTCATGAGATTGACCTTTTCCTGTTGTGTATCCTAATTAGTATATGCGGACCTGCTGAGTAGTGACTGTAGATTCTAGGAACATGCAACCCTGTTTATGAGATTTTGGAGCTCTTTGATCATCCTGTGGATTTGAATTTCTGTTTGCATCCCTTCTGAGCTATGGACAAGGAGTTTGGCACTTTTCTCACTTGCATAGTTTTCCTTTGCCTAATGGATGCTGGTGTTATGGAAAGACAAAGATAATTAGTATCTGAAGTCTGGTTGTGCATAAAGCCAGTTCTATAGTTGGAAGAGTGATTTGTGTTCAGTAATTCAAATGCCCACCTGTACATAACACCCTGCTTCGGATTTTTGACTTGGGAGGCTACTGACCAACTGCATCTTCTTTGGACGTAGATGATTTTTAATCTATCAGTACAGTAGGGAAGGAATCATTAAGAAGTGAAATGATAACAGATTGATTAAAGATAGGAGGGTTTGCTATAGTTTTATATTCTCTGCTCGCCTAAATGGAGTGGCATCTTTAGTGAGTTACTTGGGTGTCCCATAACAAGTTCTCCATAGTTTGGTATGAATGACATCAAGAAAATTAAAGGAATGAGTGGGATTTGATAAAAGACGTATAACATTTACTAAGAATTACTTAACTTTTATTTATATATTTCTTATTATTGACTATAATCCTTCTACATCACACATGAAATGTCAACATCTATGGAGAAGTTATTTTCAGATAAATTACATGAGAAATTTCTGCAAATATGGTAATTAAAGACTTGGAAGTTGGACTGATATTTAGCTATACCTTACTGGTGTAGCAAAGACTGTTCACATTCTGTAATCAAATTAAGTGATGTAAGCTCACATTTCTAGGAGTGTGAGGTGTGTATCCTACTTGCATAATGCAGGAATGTATTTTTGAGAAGCTGTGATTTAGTAAACAAATCAAACAATGTGGGTCATTTACCTTTGTTGACTTGCAAATATAAGCTCTTACAGATTCATAGCAGCTATGAGAGCAGGATATTGAGTAACAGCAGTAGTAACACTGTGCTACTGTAAACAGTCTTAAATTACAGTGTGGCTCTGTCGTGTGGGCTTTATAAGGGATGTAGGTAAGTTGCTATGTTCGGTAAAGAACTACAAGGGTGATTTGATGTCTGTCTTGTTCTAAGAAATTAAAAAAAGATTCACTTAGGAGAAGAAAGTTTGTCTGTCCTTTATGACTTTGGGACAGTGTTTCTGGTAGTAAGAAGCTCTAAATCTTGGAGAAAAAGCCTTGAAAAAGCAGAGAACCTGAAATAAGGAAAAATTGAAGCTGGAACAAAAGAGACTTTCTGAAATAAAACTGATGAAATGTTGGATTGGTGAAGCTGAGCATATGTGGTGAATCCTTGAAGCTCAGGACTTGATATGGGAGTAACTTGATAATGTTTCATATGATGCAGCAGCTGTAACTAGGTGGCTATAATGATATACTTTCAGCCTTAAAAGTATAGATCTTTATTGTAGTAATTTTTAGCTATTGAAATGAAGACATTAGATTTTTGAAGGAGGAAGTATTATTATTATTCTTTTTATAGTAATATTATCTCTATTAGATTTTACTGAGTGGTCAGTGGTAGCTGTATATTGACACGGTGGTAGATTTAATGTAGCTTATTTTGGGATATACAAATATTGCTGCATTCAAGATTCCTATTGTGGAACTTGGAAGGGAATCTTGTTATAATTTCATTAGAGTCTTGCTAGTTATCTCCTCTTACCACCTGCATATAACAGCCAGAGATTCGTGCCTCCCACTCAAGTGTCCAGATAGGCTTGAAGTTTTGACTGTTATCATGGTTAAACGTTGCATTTTTGGTTGGAAAAAAGATAGACAGAACATCGAACTGTGCTTTCACTGAGGAGACCACAGGAAGCTGGGATGCAATTGTGCCACCTCTGCTCTGGTCAGAAGCCTTTGGGCTAAAACAGGATGATTCAGGTTATATGCTTCTGCCTATACTGTTCCTCTGGGGACATTTACAAGCTGCAGTGTGTTGAGAATTTCTCCAGAGGCTTTTAGTGCACGTGCCCTTACTTAACAATGGGATTCATTCATCAGCTTGCCTGAATATCAGCTGCTTGTTGTGATGGCTCTAATTGCAGTCCTAAAGCTAAGAGTTTCAGAAAGGGTCTGAATTCTGGAAATGTTGCTCTAAATTTTTATTGGCATGAATATGCATTTTTGGAGTTTGCTGCTTTTGCTTTGATCACTGGACGGTTTTTGCTCTACTATAGGCAGTGGAGGGTAGTAACTGAAATTACTCAGAATCAAGAAGCAGCGATACCAGAAGATTTATTAAAACCTCAATTGAGTTCTTTTGGTTTAAAATATGCTGATGTGCCTCACAGCAGGAGGATAATGACTTGTTTTTTTGGGGGAGAAAACCCAACAAGACTGAAACCCCATCATCAGACACCCCTCCTCACATCCCCCACTTTGTAATAAATATTTTAAAGCAGTAATTTTAAATAAATAATCTAAGTGTTACTAAATATTGCTCATGATGCATAATCATGAAAAGCCTATTTTAAAAAAAGACTTATTCCTAATTTTACAAAGTTTTTAATGCTGACATGGAAGATTGACCAAACCAAATCTAGTTTTCAAGGCGTTTCTTGTACTTTCATTTTAATTTATTCTTCTACTTTGTTTATTGTAGGCTGCTTGGCAGTGCATACCTCTTATAGTTGTTGATCCTACTTCCATATCATTCCCCTGAACTAGGAAATAAACTTACACCAGTAATGTTTGGTCAACTGTCCCCCAGCCTGTGGGGGGCCGTAGCTGGCTGCTTAACCTCCCAGGAAAGGTGGCAAAATGAGACAGTGATGTTTATGATGCATGCACTTGGGAAATTCCCAGTGTTCCACCCTTCTACTGGGAAGGCTTCTTGCAAAGATGGAAAACCACTGACTAGGACTCATATTACAAGTTATGTATGAATGATTTTACAAATAAACTTTCTAAATATTGACACAGGACAGGTTGCTATGAGTGTCCAAAGGCTCACAAGCAGCTAGTAAAAAATGTGAGCATATCAGGTTCCTTGGCTGTGTTTCATTGCATGGCATCTGGGACCTGCTGTTGAACCCCTGTGCTCTGTGGGCATAATCTATACAGTCTTCATCTCTCCCTGGTTAGGAGCCCTTGTTCAGCCTGTCTCCACCTCCTGTTCTTCCACAGGTAATGCTTCTTTATACAGTTGTATCACTGAGTATTGCCAGTGAGCTAGAGAACCAGACAGGCTGACTAACTTTTCAGCCAGGTGTTGATAAAGATGTCTATGACAAATGAAGCTTCTAAAAGACAAAGGCTGTTCTCTTTCTCCTTGCTATCTTTTCATTTTTAAGATAGCACTGGAGTAAGTACAGGGATATTGTCAGCTGTTTGTGATATGAATCAGGCTGACCCCCAATGTGCTGTGTGTGGGTAGGATGAGTGCTTTTGAGATGCTGTTTCAATAAGGAAAACCAAGCATATGTACACGATCATGTTGCTCAGAGGGAGAATTCGGCTTTCCTGAACCTTGAATGTGGAACAATTCAGGCTTCTGGAACAACTGATGAGGTATTTAAAGAAGGAAAATATTTTCAACCCCTTGAAACAAGGGTGATAAGTGGTGAAGGTTACAAGGTTGATTGGTGATAAGAAATATCTGCTAGCCTGCAGCTATGTTTGTTAGCATATTATGAATTCTTGTACTGCTAGAAAGATGTGCAAGATTTACAAAACAGATGTAGGGAAGTATTAGAAGTTAACATTATGGAAAAAAACCCCTTAAATATTAGGTTCTTGAATCTTTCATGTAGAACTGGTCCATAACTACTGGGTCAAGCTCAGTCCTCAAAATTTCCAGTGTCTGATCAGGCTGATTGGATATTCGACCCTCTGGGAAATCCAGGGTGTACAGGTACCAGCAGTCATAATTCATACGCCCCATGCATGAAATTCTTTTGTGAATAAAAGCAGCTCTGAATTGAGTCAAACCCACTGTAGTCCCTAGCAAGCTCCAACAGGGGAACCAGTGCTTACAGTAAGAGGGTGGTACCACATGTCTTCAAAATGAAATGTGTCTTGGAGACAAACATGCTACTCTCACTGAGTACATAAGCTTCCTGCTTGTCAGTTTTTGTCAAACTTATGATCAAAAAATGCACATTCTCCAGAAGCTTGTCCCACTCAATCCTGGGGATGATGCGGAGGTCCCTGGAGCCCTTGTTCTGGTGCGGCTCCTGCTGCTGGGCAAACCACACCTCCAACAGCTTTTTGGTCCCTTCGAAGAAGTGTGCACCATTCTCCTTCATCGTGAGACAACTCAGCAACCAGCAACCACAGAAATTAAACGGCAACCAGGGCTGCCCTCTGCCAGGTCCTGTTCCCTCTGGGCGGGTTTCACCGTCTAGGTTCATTGTTTGTTTCTTTTTTTTTTTTTGTATTTTTTTTTTAGTAATATGAATTTAGAAAAAAAAAAAAAAAGAATAATAAGTGATCCCCCCACCCTGTTTGTGTGCAGCATGAGCGTGGGTTACAGTCTGAGCATGGGTGCGGGTGGGCGATGTGGTTCTGTTCCTTGTAGTCCGTGTGTTCCCCTGTTACAGAGAAGAGCGTAGGGCAAGCACTAGCTAATGTTGCCGGCCATACTGTGCAATCTAAACCACTTTATCCATTATCTGTTCACAGCACAAGACATGGTGCTTCTGATAGTATCTGCTTTGAGGATTAAATTAACTTATTGGCTTTTTTTTGAATAAAGGAGTATATAAAGGCCATTTAATTGGATTGCTTCAATTGATGAGCAGACCTGGAAGACAACAAGATTACATATAGACCACTCTTTAGATCCTGCTAGGACTGTGCATCTTTCTGACATAAAAAACCAGGCTCTGTAGTTGTTTGCTGCTGTGGTGTGATCTTTCACTTATTTAGAACAATGTGAGTGTCCCGCTATTCTTCTCTCTCCTTTAAATTAACTATGGATGATGAAGGATTTATGCTGCAAATACATATTTCCAAGTAGGTTAAAGGAAATATTTCTCCAAGATGGTTTGAAGTAAGATAAACTTGCTTGGTTTTCTGTGCCTTATAAAATGAGTATTACTTTTGCCAGTGTGTAGTTCTCCTTGAGCACTCAAGTTCATAAATTTGTTTGTGGTTGTTCTATTCCTTGACACTGTTTGCTCCAGCATCACCCACTGCTTTGCTGGAATGAGTCTTTAGGAGGGGAGAGCTAATGTAAAGAGAAATCCCTCTCCATTTATGCAAATAATTTGCAGTGGCAAGTTAGTAAAATTGAATAAAGTAGCAAAACAAGGTAATAGATGTTAGGAGATGGAATCACCAGCTGGAAAGCAAAGAAGTTATAGCAGCAGATGAGCAGGTCAGTATAGAGGAACTGGTGATGTAGCAGTGCTCAATTGGGTGCAAATGAAAAAACACCCAGATAATCATAAAACACAAATAGAAAATTTGGCAAGGAAATAACTTCTGGTACCTCATAATATGCTATTAGATTTCACTGAGACAGGTAAAGATGTTCATCATGCTTTCTGAAAAATATGAACTTAAAATGTCACACAAAGATTTTTTTTTTTTCAAGGAATGCAGTCAAATTTATTTGCAGTTACTAGACTTTGAAAGATTTTTGTTGCCCTGCATTTCCACAGAAATATATTTTATCTTTCTATGTTCCTGACAAATGAATTCATGCCTGCTCTCTCAGGTGTGTCTAACACGTGTTTGTTAGACAAGTTCATCCCTACTATCACGTGTGCTACTGTTATCTTCCTGGGTTTAGATGGATGTAGGGAGATACATGTGCGGATAACAAGAGAGAGTCCTGCAGCCTGGATGCAGAACCTTTCCTTTAGAGTGTGGATCCGTGCGCACTCACACATTGGTATGCAGCATGCTGGCCAGGAGATCTATACGACAACTTTCACGCAGCTTTTCCTTGTCATGCCCTGAAAGAGCCTGAAGCTCAAAATCTCATATGTTACCTGCAGCCACTTCCAGGTATCTCAGGATAGTCTGGATTGACCTGTAAATTAGTCTTGCAGTCCCTACACCCTGCAGGCTTCATAATAGCTGACACAGACACGTATTTACTTCTTTGAGCTGAGGCGCTGCTTCTGTTTGAGCAGTCCGAGAGCAGCAGCAGGCTCCTGGCAACACATGTGGCATGGTGGGACAAGCCTTTGAGTATGACCTACCTATTAGTGGGTGAGGACATACTTGTGTTAGGCTTCTTTTTAGCCAAACACTAGTTGTGCCAATATGTATCCTCCTCTATTTAGACTGTCAAAAGCATGAAGGAGTTTCTTCAGTGCACTTTTAGGAGTAAGCATTGTTTTGGGGGAATGGACACAGGGATGGGTAGATGCATACAGTTTAGTTGTTATTTTGATCTGGTATGACAGATTTTTTTTTTCCCAGGCATTTTGTTTCCTTAGTGTTATAAAGCTGTCAAGAAACATCTCCTGCTGCAATATGCTTTGTGTGTGTTTCCACACAGAATATATATGCACTTGTGTACACAGCAGTAAATTCTAAACCTGTTATTTACCTCTCAGGAGAGAGATCTTGCATCTATTGTGGGTATTTCTTGGAACACTAGTTGAATGCGTGGTGGTATTTAAGAAAAGACATACAAATCTTAGGGACTGATAGGAAGGGAATGGAAGAAAAAAAAGACCGTATATTTAAAGTGTACTTCTGCATCTCGAATCCTATGTGCAGATCTGATGACCCTGTCTCTCAAAGGTTGCAGTAAATCTGATAAAATTGAGAAGATGGACAAGGTTAAAGGCATGGAGCAACCTGTAAGGGAGGAGAAAGAGAATAAATTAGAATTGCTGCGTGAGAAGATATGATAATAGCATCATAGTAGCACATAAAAATATGGATAGTAGGGAATGCAAATCACCTACATTTGGTGACATGGGAACCAGGATTGTTCAAAAATAGAATATTTAAAAAGAACAAAAGGAAGAACTTTTCAATGGAAAGCACAACTAAATTGCAGAGCACATTATCACCCTGTACTTATTATAAAGGACTGTTGGCCACTAAAAAAGTGGATTGGAAGCCATCTCTGTTTCAGGTTAATTCGATTAAGCTGCTGGAAGCACTGTTGCTGTGCAGTTAGGAGGGTCAACACAATTCACACTCTGCTTCATGGAGTCTTTCTGTATGCTTCAGCTGCTGTTCTATTTATAAAAGAAGACAAAAAAAGGAGGGTAATATTGGGCTAGGCGGCAATTTCTTCCCTTACAGCAGTCATTTCTGTCATCATGGGGTGTGGCTCTGCTGCGGTGGATAGCTTTCAATCTTTAGTTATAATTAAGACCTTGGGACTGAATATTGTTTTATTTTTCTAATTTAAAATGTAATATAAAAGTAGTGCCATTTTTGAAACCACTGTCCAATACCGACTGTTTTTGCTGTAGAGTTTCATGCTAGTAGAGCAGAAGGTTTCCTATGACGTGAATTGACTTTGTACCTCTGCTCAGAAGCAGAGTTTTCAAAGAAATGGCAGGATACCTAATGAACAGAAAAACAGCTGTCAACCCTGAAAAAAAACATTTAATGAAAAGTCTCTATTTTCTGCCTAGTGATACCAGCAAAGCAGTGTATATGAGGCATATTTACTATGAATGGCATACTGCGTCTGCTTCCTCGTTTCTATGTTATAGCCTGGTATTTTAAATGTAATACTTAAATTAGGTATTGGTGGGTGTTGCTTCTGTTTCAAGAAGGCATCTCAGGACAGTGCTTTTTCTTGTTTTAACAAAAATTGAATGTAATTAATTGAATTTCAGTATGTACTTTAGGTTTAAGAAAAATTTTGAAAGTGGAACAGAGGATAAATTTTATTATGCAGCTAAGTATTACTCTAAATGTTGTTGTGAATTATTGCATAAATTTCTAGAACTTGTATTTTCCTTCAGGTTTTTCTGTAATAAGAAGAAAATACCCCCTCCCTGATCCATGAGACGG
>WAAB01003683.1:9475-150782 GCA_013389865.1 Piaya cayana
AGCTTATTTTCAGGAAAATGCGGATGGCTTTCTCCTGAGCTGCTAGGATCTCCTTTTTGAAGAGCTCCCAGCCTTCATGGGCTCCCTTGCCCTTAAGTACTGTCTCCCATGAGACTTTGCCAACCAGTGAGTTTCCAAGAAGGATATATTCTCTTAGAGCACCACAAATATACTTTGTGGATCCCTAATCTGGCAACATTTTCAGGAAAATGCGGATGGCTTTCTCCTGAGCTGCTAGGATCTCCTTTTTGAAGAGCTCCCAGCCTTCATGGGCTCCCTTGCCCTTAAGTACTGTCTCCCATGAGACTTTGCCAACCAGTGAGTTTTCAAGAAGGATATATTCTCTTAGAGCACCACAAATATACTTTGTGGATCCCTAATCTGGCAACACCAGCAATTGCTTGTGCTAGAGGTGGTGCTACCACCTCTCCCCAGAGACTTCCAGGCACCCACTGATGCTACCAGTGAAAAGAATAGCTCAGCTTGTACAGACCAGGCCTGAAGAGCCTGTGGAGAAAGCAAGGACATGTAGATGGGCTCTGCCTGCCTCTTGCAAAGCCACGGAGATCCATGCTGTCTGGCAGATCTGTGCTGACGAGCACAGCAGTTACAGAATCACAGAATCACCAGGTTGGAAAAGACCCATGGGATCATTGAGTCCAACCATTCCCATCAATCACTAAACCATGCCCCTCAGCACCTCATCCACCCGTCCCTTAAACACCTCCAGAGAAGGTGACTCAGCCCCCTCCCTGGGCAGCCTCTGCCAGTGCCCAATGACCCTTTCCATGATTTTTTTTTTCTGATGTCCAGTCTGAACCTCCCCTGGTGGAGCTTGAGGCTATTCCCTCTTGTCCTGCTCCCTGTCACAGATGGTACAAAAGGAGCAGAACATGATAGAAAAAGCCAGTTTGCAGGTGGCTGAGGAATCCCATCTCACCACACTGCAGTTCCTAAACATATTTGAAATGAAAACCAAGCTGACTCTCCAAAGATGTTGACAGGAGAGGACCACACCACCTTCCAGTCAGGATTTCTTCCTCTGTTCCCTAGCTCCTTGGGTCACTGAACTCCACAGACAGCTTCACTTGCTGTAGAGAACACATCTTCACAGAAGAGCAGTTTCATGCATAGTGTTCCTAACCACATGAAGGAAGGTATCAAACTGGAAGAAGCCACTTATGCAATTGACAGAAGAAAATGTAGAAATCCCTGAGAGAGAGCAGCATCTCTACTTTCTAGTCCGGTCCCCATGTCACCATTTTACTTGCCTTTCACACATCCCTGAAAAAGCCTAGCCCAGAGCTCAGCAAACGCATCTGAACCCAGGCTTGCCTCACTGCATTCCCACCACTGGAGCTCAGCCTGCTCTCCTGCTTCCCTTGCTCATCACAAATCCATGCAGTCAGCCATGCCACTCGCCCAAATCAGTAACTTTTGAACATAAATTCAGACATGTGGCAAAAGCAACAGCATTCTCAAGCCAGCAAGCATGATGTGGTGCCCTGTAGGTGACAAGCAGACTACTCCAGCAGGCAGCAAACCCAAACAGCTACCAAACGCAGAGTCCCTTCCTACCAATTTGAAATGAAACCTTACAGGGAGACCTGGAGATCTGAAGAGCTTGAGGTCCATCTTCCAGCACTGCCTTAACCAGCACCAAGCAGGCATTCAGCTCCTTCTCACTTTGAAGGCAACACCCCTCTTCAGTCCATAAATACTACCAGCTCTTCAGGACAAGGGCCAGTTTTGATGCTCATGGATGCTACACTAGCAAAAGTAGAGTGGCAACGAGGAATTTGTTTTCAAACTTCAGGGTTGTTTGGGTGGACTGAGTATTTTTTTGTTGTTTTTTCAAAAGAGGAACATCCTCAGAACCAGAAGGATCAAACATCCCAGATACTGGAAGCAGAAGAGACAACATCCTAGCACAGCTGCACACAGGGGTGGTGACTCTGGTGTGGACTGTGAACAGACAAACCTGTGATTTGCTGTCATTGAAAAACAGGTTTGGATATTTCAGCAGCACAGAGCTCAGGCCTGCACCCAGAAGGAAATGCAACACAGAGCCAAGCCCTTCCCAAACAGCACACTGCCTGCTGCTAACAGCCTTAAATCCCTCTTAATCACAAAGTACAAGAAGCAGGTTTGGAAATAAAGGATGATCGTGGTCACTCAGCAGTGGACAGCATTATCCTAGGTGAGGCACCCCTCGGAATGCAGCAGGGATCATTAGAGAACTTGTGTGTGCTCATTTAAGCGTCCCAAACTCTACCAGGAGCCCAGTTGACCTGCTGTTCCCTGGTGGGTAAGCACAGATACAAGAGATTCATTACAGTAAGTTAAGGCATTGCGGGTCACTGTGCCTTCTAAGAAGACAGAAGATTCTCAATTTTCCAGCAGCCACTTTGCACATCCATAAAGCAGGTCTCTTCTGAGCTATTTGGCCTATACAATAAATAGCCAGGACTAACTATCTGCCAGCTTAACACTAGCAAAAATGTTATATTCCTCCTTCAGTCCTATTTTTAAGCACTGACATTAGAAGGAAAGGCACAAGGGACTTAAATCTGTGGGAAGTCTTTAAGAGAAAACACATTTCTTCCACCTGCATTTTACAGATAACACCCTAAATTTCCAGCTTTTCTGATATATTCCCATTCATTTTCTACTGTACTACCCACCCACTGAGTGGAATATTAGCAGACACTAGGCAGAGCTGCAGATACCTCTCACAGGCAGCTGGAGCATCCTCCAATTAAGGTCTCCTTGCCTCCCTCCCTAAAGTAGCTGAGTGCTTCCTCCTGGTCTGCCTTCAGAGTGCGCAGCCCTCAGGTGATCTGTCTCCACTTCTACTAGATGTTTAATTTTTTTTTTTTTTTTTTATCCCGAGTCATAGAGCATTCAGATTGGCAGCTGCAGTCAAGAAATAGTCCCAGAAAGTTTAGTGGTAAATGGGCACAGAGGAGGTAATTAGACTAAATGGAGTCCTGGTAGAGTGGAAACATGCAGGAGAAACAGGCAGCCCCATCAAAGCTGCCGCTGTCAGCTGTCCAGAAAAGGAGAGAGTTGGCTCCATCTCTTCTACAGGAAAGCCACATGTAGATATAAGGAAGAGCAGCTGCCCTCCTCAGGTAGCACTTAAATAGGGAGACCTTTTTAGACCTTTTCCTTACAACCTCTGTGCTCTACAACTGTGCTTTGCTGTATTTTCACTTGAGGCAAGGCTGAAGCTCCAGGCCAAACACTGCTGCCAGGAAGGGACATGTCCCCAGGGACACTGCATAGCTGTCTGTCAAGGACTTTTCACACCTCCCTGGGAAGCAGCTAGTGCTGCCCACACCGTGAGAAGGCTCCCAGAGCATCAATCACTGGCTTGATTAGGTCTGGCAATTCCCACCAGGTTGGATCCAGAAGGTGCATAGGAATGTCTGGCCATGGAATTTGGCCTACATCACACCAAAGATTTGCAGGGTGCAGGATCAGCTTCAGTCTGTCTGTTCCAAGTAGTGCTGAGACATGCTAACAGGTATTTCACAAGAAAGGTCTCCCAAATTAGTAAAGTTGGTGATAGTCACTCGCGAAGTGGTCCCAGGACCACCCTGCTCCAGGGTGCTGCTGCTCCCAGGATGGTGTTTCTTGTTCAGAAAGCCTGCACCACAACTCTCTGCCCTCCAGTGTATTGCAGCAAAGCAAAAGCTGGAGGGTAACTGAGCAGTTCCTGCAACAAGGGAGTGCGCCTGCCTGGTGCTGCTGCCACAAAGCTCGGGTTGGATCCAGAACCCTCACGAGATGTTTGTTCATAGCCTCCCTTCTGTGCTGCTGCAGCTCCTGATACTATTGCAGTGACTGAGTAGGGTGGCAAGACAAAGGGCTCCCTGCTGGCAGTGGCACTTACCCCAGTGCTCCACAATGGGTTAAATAAATGCATAAGTGCTATGCTGTGAAAGGGCTGAAATACTGGTGGTTTCTCCTGCTGTTGAAATAGCCTCATCTTCCCAAGTCATATTAAGCCCAAGCCCCACGGATCTGAATCTTTGCTGAACAGAGCCCTAAATAAGTAAATCAATCATTCTCCAGTATATGATCTGTCACTGCCCACTGAGCTGCCATTCTTGCTTCTCCTGGCTGCTCTCTAACAGGCTGATATTGAGATTCAGCAGCAACTGGTAGGGATGGGAGCAGCTGCATGTGGGTGACCCTACAGGGTCAGCGTGGGCCCTGCAGACAGCCCCGCACAGTGCCACACAGCAGCAGGAGCCAGCAGATGTGGTGCTGCACACCATACTAATGACCACGACAAATCACTGACAGCGCTCAGCCACATTGCACCAAGCTGCTCTGGCGCTCCTGGTTGATACAAACTGTGATGTGTTAGTGACGGGGAAACATCAGTCATCTCCCGTCCACAAATGCCGACCACATTCCTCGTCCCCCTAGTACCCTGCCTGCAGTGCAGCTGCAAAAGGGAAGATCACTGTGCTGCTGGGACTGCCCACCTGACCTGTGAGGAGAGGAGAAGGGCAAGAGGAAGAAGTTGGACTCGATGATCCAGTGGGTCATTTCCAATCTAGTGATCCTATGATGTGGGGCTGGGACACAGCACCTTGCTCCCTCCACTGCAGAGGCACCTCTGTAGAGACCAGCCACCTTGCAGGAATTCTTCATCCATTATTCACGGGTTGCAGACAACCACTGCAAAGAACCAACCCAAATGCACGGAAGTCATTTCGAGACCTTATTGCTCTCTACAACTACCTGAAAAAAGGTTGTAGAGAGGTGGATCCTGGCCTCTTCTCCCAAGTGAGAGGGGACAGGACAAGGGGGAATGGCACCAGGGAAGGCTCAGACTGGACATCAAGAAAGAAGAGTCATCAGGCACTGGTAGAGGCTTCCCAGGGAGGTGGTTGAGTCACCATCCCTGGAGGTGTTTAAAAGACAGTTAGATGAGGTGCTCAGGGACATGGTTTAGTGGCAGATAAGAATGGTTGGACTCAAATATCTAAGAGGTCTTTCCAACCTAGTGGTTCTGTGATTCTAAATGCCAGTATTCCTCCCCCTTTCCCATATATGAATCTTAAATACCACTGTAGAGACCTCAGCATCCAAACAGTCAGGCTGGAGTTAAAGTTGTCTACTGCCAGAAGCAGGAACTTGCCTACACTAGGAATCTGTTGGGCATGGAAAGCAAAGGCACAACACTGCCCTGCACAACATCTCACTCTACATGCAAACTTATGCTCTGAAGCAGACCAGACTTGCTGGGAGAGAGAGAGTCATGCCAGGGGCTAGCCCAGACTACAGGCTGGCAGCCCTGCAGTGCACAGTGGCTGTGCATTAACTGCCCCATAAAGCTAGTGTCTAAGAGAAACACTGATGACCAGCTTACAAATCCTCCAGGCCCCCGATAACACCCTACAAATGCCTTGCCTGTTTGCTTTACTCCCTCACCCTACAAGCCCTGTATCACTTTTATCAGCTATGATCACATCACATCTATGTATTAATTAGAGTGCAAATCGTAATTTCTACTCCCCGTGAGTTTATAGTTCATTCTGGGCCTTCAAGTGTTTCCTAGCAGAGAGGAAGCCACAGCACCCTGCAGAAGAGGGAGAAATACCTGGCTAGTTGGCTAGGCTCCCAGGATTTCACTGGAGACAGCAAGGAGCAGTCCAGGGAGACGTGTTTTGTGGCTTTTTTCTAATGAGGTCAGGCATCACAGTATTTTAGCTGGATTAAGGGTCTGCAAGCGCATGCCTCATGCCCCATCTTTAGTTTTCATGAACTGCTTACTGCTGTGTGGCGCCCAAAACTGAATCAATCATTGTGGTACTCGAGCTTCACCTTTTGTGCAATTAGCTCCATCTTTCTGGAACAGCACAGATGGCCTTCTTGGTGGGAGGGCTTTATACACACAGTTAACCAGACCTCTGCTTTGAAGGGCTGGGTGACAGGAGCCCACCGCTTTGGGCTGCCCAGTGACTTGGCCCCAGGAGCTCAGCAGAGAAGTACAGGGCTTCTTCTACCTCTGGGGAGCTGGCTATACACCTGCAGGAGCACAAAAGAAACACATACTCTTAGCATTCAAGAGGGAGAAGGGACAGGACACCTGAGATTCAATCTGTGATGGCAGATGGGGCAAGAGGCACCTGAGGAGAAGGGATTTAAGAAACATACTGCAAACACCCAAGAGCAACTTAAGCTGCCCATGTCACACAGCTCCGTCCAAAAGGGCATTGACAGTTTATAAAAAGGGAGAAGCAAACTAGGAAGGAACACAAAGAAAAATGATGATGAAAAAGGCACGGCGTACACAAGGGGTGAAAGCATAGCCTGAGAGACTGCTCTCATCTTGTTACCCCCTCCCCGCCCTGCTTCCCCTGCAAAGATCTGTGTCAAAGAACTGAAAATACAGAGTTCTGTGTATTGGAGTCAAAACCAAAACAGCTTTCATGGAGGAAAGCTGCTTTAAAAGTAAGAGATGACTCAAAGGATGGCACATCCTTAGTGCCTGCTGAGGAACTCCAAGGGGAGCCCGAGCCGAGGAGCACGCTGCATCCTGAACTGCGCTGAGCTGCTTGCTGCCTGTGCACAAACATGCTCCGTATCACAGGATAACCTTAAGGGGAATAGCTTTGAAAATTCAGAATTAGAGGTTGCTATTAGATATTACAAGAGAAGAGATGCTGGCTTTTAATGTTGCTTCTTCTCTGAGACTGGTTTGTGCAGGTAGAAAGGAATGTCATGCTTGTTTGCTTTACTCACCAGGAGAAGACATCAAGAGCATCTATTGATAGCACATTTCTGTCTTCCATGGCCATGCATCAGCCTCAGCTGAACTCCACTGACAAAGCTAACGACAACATTTGGGCAGCCTCTGGCCAGCACTACTGCATGTTTGTTTGCTTGACTGCGAGACCTTGAACACATTTGTTTTCAGAGGAAGGCATTAAAAATCTGAATTACAGTGCAAGATGCAAACTGTGACAGTGAAAAAAACTCTGCATCTTTACCTGGAAGCTTCCTTTCTGCACACCTCAGTCTCACACATGATAACCTCTGCAGTTGCTACCCTACTGCTAATAGCAGAAAGCAGAGCATCATTCCGGGAGATAAATTCATGTTCATTCCATAAAGGTGGGCTGTGACAGTAATTTTAAATCCCAGCACTTGTTTCAAATGGATGGCCTGCTGGCAGGTGACTCCACAGTCACTGGGCAGTGCCCTTCTCCATAAAAGCTTGTGAAGGAAAGAAGGCTGAAATGAAGGTACCGATCGACCCCAAATCAAAATACCCATATGTCTATTCATTTTCACATTACGCTAGAAGCAAAATCTGTGCCTTATTTGATAATGTCAGAAAAAGAAATTTCGAACTGCAGAAAAGGAAAAAGGCTTACTCCTGTGCCAAATTACCAGACTGCCAAGGAATGACACCTTGTCACGTATCATTCATGCACTACATACCAGCTTCACATTTCTGTAGCCTCTACCCTCCTTCCTCAGATCCCAAAGCTGTTAGCAAACACAAATGAATAAAACCTCTCACCTCCCATGAAGCAGGTAATTTGTTTTTATTAATACATAAATGATAGAGGAAATTAATTAAGGAATAGAAAGGGCAAGAGGCCCAAGATCACACAGCAAGAGCACTTTAATCACTACGTTCTGGCCACTTAAGACTAGTGCTTGCATGTTAATGCTTTCCTGCTCTCCAGCAAGCACTTTGAATGGACTACGTTTTCTGAGACTAAGAACTCCTCCAGTCCCTGCCAGCTTTGTGACATCAGGGATGTGGAGATTTTTCTTCACATTCACACCATCGCACCTCTGTCCCCTTCTTTAATTACTATTTATGCTGAATATAAAGAGCAAAGGAGATGATCCTAAGATGAAAAATGAAAAGGCAACAAGAGACAAAAAACCTGCTCCAGTCAGCTAGTATCCCACCTGCTTTACATTAAACACACATTAGCCCTGAATCTCTGCATACGAGAGGAGGAAGGGTGAGTTTTAGGGCCATCGCACAATATGAACTTCTCCAACATATCAAAGTTACAGAACCTCCTGTGCCAAATAACTTTGTGCTGATCCACAGTGGAAATTCAGAATGTTCAACAGCCCTTGAAATTTCTAATCCTTACTTTCCCGTGCAGGAGCAGTGCCGTGGATTCATCTCCTGCTACTGTACAGTGCATTAGATGCAGGAGCAGGGACTCTAGAGCCTGGCCACACTCTCTGAAATTTGTGGTTCTATTTTAATTATTAGGCAGTGCGTATCTATCTGCTTGTCCATTTGCATCTAGTGCCTTTAGTGACAAGAAAATACATCCTTTTAAAATGTTAACCTAATAAGAGGTATTAGGAAAAGTGAAAGCTATTACAAGTGCAAATTTCAGAGCAATTAGTCACAGAGGCAGAAGCACAGACGTAAGATTAGTTCTCAAGTCTCCACTCTGTCTGCATCCCCGCCGGAGCCAGGCACTTGGCGCAGACCCAGGAGGTGAAGGCTGTGCTCGGCACCACTGTCGCATCTCAGACACCCCCCCAGCACCCACCATGCCAAAAGCAAATGCAGTGCCCTCAGTCAGCAACTCCTGCAGCTCTGCAAGGCTCTGTACAGGGAGCCGGCTACACGGGGAGATGGACTGGCCAAGGGCAAAGCTCAGAACAGGTTTAGAATAAAGAAACAAGAGATTTCTGTCTCCATCTACCTGCAGCCAACATGAACCCCCTGAAGAAAATATCCTCTGAGGGTGAAATACTAAGAACATGTAGGAAGGGAACATAAATAGCTAAAGTCTGCTCGTGTGAAGATTTCTTCCTCTGACAGTGCTATTCTAGACGCATCACTGCATATTTGCAGTGGAAGATGGAAATACTTCTGGCATTAAATATAGTGACATTCTTAATTTATCTCACATGTGGGAAGGTTTATGTGGGAGGAGTGCGAGCGACTCTTAGGAATACGTCCTATGTAGTTTAATAAAGAATAGTACACATTCCCCCTAGGAGGTTTTTTTTAATAAAGCTCAAAATTGTAATAGAAGGTTCTTTGCAAGAGCTTAGAAAAAAATAACTAAGAGAAATAAATTTCATACTGTGCTCCATCTAGTAGCATTTTTGAGTACTGTATATGTATAAAAAGAGATTAAATTATTAAAAAATTGAATCCAAATTACTCCACTTTTACAACACTCTCAAGAACTTATTCAAGTCTACTCCAAATATCTTTAGATTTTAGATTGTTTCCAGCATTGAACAAATTTGGGGCTATCATTGTGGCAACGAAAATCTGTGCCTCAACAGCCTGCAGACTGTGCCTCTGTTCTTCAGAGAGGTTTGGAGCTGGGGAGGACCCACCACCCCGGAGCCTTCATACCCAAATCCCTACAAGAAGTCCAGTCTCTCATGAGGGTGAGAAGCCTTCTTTGATGTGAATTTCCCAGTCTGCCTTTGCTGAATTTCCTTTCCCTACAGCACGCCCTGCAGCCACACACTGTGCCTCCCCTGCACAACTTCAATATCAGCTGTTCCCTCCATACCTGGAGCACTTCAGCTAGGAGCTACTGCTCCTGTACCTGCTGCTGTCAACAACCATCACCTGTGCTGTGCTGGGCACATGCTGGTGTTACCAACCCGTTCCTTAAAAAAAAAGAGAATCTGGTTTAAGCATCCGAAGGAACTCTTGCAGTTGTTAGTTAAAATCACTCTCCACACCTCTAGGGAGGTTTGTCCTGCCTGGGCTCTGGGTCCCTGCCTACATACCCCAATATTGACCCACAGCTTTGCTCAGGGCATCGGCAGCTCAGTCCAGCCCTGTCACCTCACCAGTATACACAGGCTGTCAAAAATACTGAATAGAACAGAACAGAGTATTTTCAGTTGGAAGAGACCTACAACGATCACCCAGTGCAATTGCCTGACCACTTCAGTTCCAGAAGCAGGGCAGGGCTCTGAGCTGAAGGTGCTCACATGCAGAAGTGCCTCCAGGAGCTGCTGGAATCCCTATGGGGAAACTGCAGAGTAAAGGTGCCACAGAGAGGGGGTCCAAATCCACCTCCAAATACATGAGCTACAAATAGTTATTTTTCTTCTGGCTGACAATACCTTAGCAAACCTATTTCTGTTGTTCATAGATGTTATGGAAGACCTAAAGATAGTCTGTTATTGTCAACAGAAAATGCGATTCAATTCCCTAAAAATATCAGGCACATGGGCTAAGAAGAGTTTGTCTTTCTCCTATAATGCCCTTTTTCATTATTGCCCTGGATTGGAATTAAATTACTCACCTAAAGAACAAGCAGATGAATCCGTCATTATGATAGCATAGAAAAATATCAATACAATGCCTGTATACTGCAAGCTCCTCCAGTATTTAAAGATTCTTATCTCTACATTAATATAAACTGGAAAGCATTGTGAAGACCCCGTGCTGTTAAATGAAGCAAGGCTGCATGTATTGCTTCATGTCTGGGTGCTGTCATCAGACAGGCAGCACATAACCTTTGAAAGGAGGTTTCAGGATAAGATTTCTGGGTTTGCCCACACAGGGATCCATCGCAGTCATGGCTCAAAAAGAGAAGAGGGCTGCAGTCTGGTGCCTGCAAACGCAATGGCAACATGGACGAAATACTGATCAAAGAGCTGAAATCGCATACAGACCCTAATCAAAACCACCCACACCAAACCCTGATGCCCAGCATCTCTGGGGCAATGCACTGTCAATTTTTTTGTGACAAAAAACCAGCGACTCAAGTTCTGAAATATTTGGTAATACAATAATGACTTAAGGGGTCAAAAGAACTGTATAATTTCCTATTCCATATAAGAACAAAAAGGCAGTTGAGAAAAAATTGCTGCTTCAGGAAAAGATACATCCGTGCATTCTTCCAAAACCCTTCATAGGAGACAACCTTTGCTCTGAAAATATCTTTTCCCTGGGTGGCAGCACATTGCAGCAGAAGTCGCAGCCAAACTCCACTGAACTGAGTTGAATCTCATTGTCCCACATGTTTCTCCAGCTCCGCCCTGGAAAAGTTCCTTTACAGACCCTATTTCTGCCAGAGTCAGTATCCTCCTTTTTAGCTGCTGAGGAGTAACCTAATTTGCCAAATACGTATTTTCACACTTGTTTCAAAGCAGTTTCATCACTCAGGCCTATATAAGTACACGGGAACAGTTACTGACAGAAGGTGGTTACCAACAACAATCACTTTTAATCGATTAATTGGGAAGCACTTTTGATGGAAATGACAAATGCAGTGATAATTACCTTTCTTCTTAAGCAATTCTATTCCCTGGGATTATTCTCAGGATTCTGTACAGATGTACTTTCCCCATGAGTCTGCTGGCTGGTATGGACATTTGTCAGCCCCCAAGAGAGAACGGCTACAAGAGCAGGATTAGAGCACATAAAGTTGCATAAAATCAGGCTTTCCAGTCTCTGAACTTGGTGCAATCCTCATCTTGCACACCCCACGAGTAGCCCTGCTGGCCCTCCGGCACTCCTGGGAGATCAGAAAGGAAACCAGGGCTTTGTTCTAGGAAAGGCATGAAGGGTTTCAGAATGCACATTACCAAAGAGCTCAGCAGGATGGGCCAGAGTGCAGCATTTTGTTATGAAGTCTCACCTTGTTGGAAACACACTGTCAGCTTCTAAGGAAAAAAGAATATGGACTGGGTTTATTTACATAAATTCAATTGTTTCTTCCTTTACTTTCCAGCCATTGGTTAGGCTCATGCTTCTATATATCACCACTTGGAAAATATTAATCTAAAGTAATACAGACAAAAAATATCTCTGGTTGTTTTGGGAGTCTCAGAGGAGCACAAAATGAAAAAATAACTCTGGACACTTTCTGCTACTCCTGTAATGAAAAAAAAAAGGAAATGGTAGTATGAAAGTCACACCTCCAACAATTTACAATTAAGGAATCAACTTTTCCTGTCTTGAGTCAGACTACTGCAAAAAAAAAGTCTGACAACTCCTATTTAGAACACTGCAATAGGAAAAGCAGCTAATTCATTCCTCAGCACAGTCTTTTAATGTATAAGAAACAATATGCTACACAAACTAATATACTCTACATGATTCTTGTCACCCTTTTCACTTCTGTGCTTTCACTAATTGAGCTTCTGTCCTTCGTTATTTGTCCAACAGTGTCTCAGGGGATCCGCTTGTTCTCTTCATAAAAATGTAAATTAAGCGTTCCCATAAAATAACCATGCCTTTGTGTTAACTTCTATTAATGGATGTGCTTTAACTGCATAGCTGTATCATTTAAAGATACTGGAGAGGACACACAAAGTATACAGAGAGCTTGCATTGTGTTTACATCCTCTTCCCACACATCTTGCCAAAACTGTATCACTCCAAGTCCTGTGACACGCTAAACAAAAACAAATCCAAGCACCAACAAGGGCGAGCCTCTAGATAGAGAGACATAGTATGGAAATGCAAGTGTTATTTACCATAAATCACATGGCTGAGGTCTTTAAAAGACACTCCTTTCCTATAGGATCTTGATGTCACTGAAGGGAGTCCCCTTCTGGATGTGATACTCCCCGCAGGAAAGCTGAACACAATTACACTTCCTGAGCCCTCACCATATGCCACACACAAAACACATGGAGTTTAGACACCAAGCAGCTATGTGAAAGCTCAGCTGCATTCATGCCAATCCTTATGAGTAAAAGAAGCTGTAAAATTAATTAGGTGAGTTGGAATTTGTGGGTTCAGGTATTTACGTGCCGATTACGATTAGCAACCTGTTTATCTCCATTTTTAGCCCTCATCTGATATAAATGTCCATTACATGTTTATCAGTCATACAAATTACACATTTTAAAAAGGCAAACCTAATTCTGTTCAGTCAGGAGAAATTCACTTTTTTCACAAGGAAGTGTTCCTTGGGTTGCACTCATCTTTCCATCTTAAATGAGCGTTTTCACAGAATCACAGAATCACCGGGTTGGAAGAGACCCATCGGATCATCGAGTCCAACCATTCCCACCAAACACTAAACCATGTCCCTCAGCACCTCTTCCACCCGTGCCTTAAAAACCCCCAGGGAAGGCGAATCAACCACCTCCCTGGGCAGCATATTCCAATGCCTAATGACCCTTTCCGTAAAAAACTTCCTCCTAATCTCTAACCTAAATCTCCCCTGGTGGAACTTGACGTCATTCCCCCTCGTCCTGTCCCCTGTCACTTGGGAGAAGAGGCCAGCTCCCTCCTCTCCACAACCTCCCTTCAGGTGTTTGTAGAGAGCAATGAGGTCTCCTCTCAGCCTCCTCTTGTTTTCCTTCATAGATCAGTTCTTTACACATTTTGGTACCTGACCTACACGTGGCACATCCAGCAAAGCTGTACTGTACATTAGCACTGTAAGTAAAGTGTATATATACATCTAAAACACATACCACAGTTTTTTCTAAGCTCTGTCAGATCACTACATTATAACAGTGAGGCTGTTACAGACAGATTTTGTTAGCTGTGCATCATTTCACACCTTCATTATAATCTTTACTGGGAAAATTGATTGCTTCTGAGCCTCCTTCCATTCTCATTAAACTTCCACTCTTGCAAGGTGTCAGAGTTGTACAATGCCTAATGTGGTCAGTTAATTATGGTGCCGCTTGCTGCTGTAGCCTTTTCAATTACCCGCATTTCCACTACCAGGCTCCCACCTAGGGACAGTCAGACCAAAACCAACAGGAGAGACCAAGGGGTGCCCAGCAAACAGAGAACAACACACTCCACCAGCCAATGCAGGACCTGGGAGACCATCAAGAAACTTTCAGGAGAAAGCAATTCTCAGCAGATGGATCAGGAAAACTATGCTCAAGGATGAAAGCCAGACGTACAGCATGGTTTTCAACTTCCTTTTCTAATAGTGGCAACTAGTAACATTGCTGGAGTTGCTCAAGGTAATTTACTATTTGCCAGCAAGAGAATTGGCAGACACTAGCCTGAAATCACATAAACCACTTAGATTTCTGCATCAGGATACAAGATGCCAGACAGTTAGGAGTGACCTTTCTGCCTGAGCAATATCACATTCTTGCACACAGGGAGGGGACCTGCAAAAACACAGCCTGATGGCAGCTCCCAGGGATCAGACACTGGAAGTCCCCTCCCAGCCCAACGGGGCCACTTCCACACCCTTCTGCAGACAGGAAGAGCAAGGGTTTAGGGAGAATCTCTGACAATTTAGCAGAGCAAGTGGCTCCTACATCCCTTGATTCTAGAGATACAGTATTTCAGGGGCAGCCTGATGCTTCAGAAGTTTCTCACAGCACAATTTAGGCTGAACATCAGGAAAAAAAAAATTCACAGAAAGGGTAATTGGGCACTGGAACAGGCTGCCCAGGGAGGGGGTTGAATCACCTTCCCTGGAGATGTTTAAGGGAGGGAGGGAGGGATGGATGGATGGATGGATGGATGGATGGATGGGGTGCCGTGGGGCATGGTTTAGTGTTTGATAGGAATGGTTGGACTCGATGATCCGGTGGGTCTCTTCCCTCAAAACTGCCAACCTGCTCTAAGGAACCCCAATCAAACACTCCTCACTGGCAAACCCGCAAGGACACGAAGCAAGATTTTCTGAGGATAAATCAGTCTCCTAGACTGCAGGCCCAGCACACGTCCACACAAAGGACACAACTATTTTTAGCTCCTTTCTCTTATTACAAACACAAACTGAGGATTGCCCAAGTCACACCTTGCTGTACAAATGAATATTTCATTTTTAACAGGGAATGATTTTCAATGCATTTCTGAAGAAAGAATCCTTGCTGGAAAGGAACACCGTGTTCTGGCAGAGCCATCCCAAATACAACTGAGAAAGCCATCTCCCTGATGAGGGATCAGAAGATCAAAGTTCTGTTTTATTAGTTGTATAAAAAGTATCTTTAGCTCTCAGTTGACAGGAAAAATTTGCATTTAAATAGAAAGATTAATAACTGTAATACACAGAGCCCACACTGAATAATTTTTTTGTAACAGAAAATAATTCATATTGTTTTATACAAATTGTGCATCTTAAGTCAAGCTACAAAAAATGATAATCGTAATATTTTAGGGAACAATTTTAATATAATACAGCTTTGTTACATTATTATTCTCCACTGTAAATAATGCATGTCTGGAGCTTTGGGAAAGGCTGGATTTAAAATACTTATCTATGAAAATTCAACAGGGCCTGTGCTTTTTGGTGTGTTTACACTATACATGAGTTTTACTTAATAAAATATAAAAAAGTATCAGAAGGATAGGAACAAACTATCCCTCCTACTGCAAGGACAGGTCAGGAGATAATGCCTACATAGAGCTTATTGAATTTTTCTGGAAAGAAACCTTTTTCTCTAAAACACAGATTTGGATTCACTCGAGTATTCTGAAATGCTATTTAACTGTTGTTTTGGTCATAAAACCTGACGTTAAAACCCCCAAATTCCATTTTTACACTCTTTTAGCATTGCAGGGAGGGGGGTGGGGGTTGTGGACACAGTTTTAATTTTATTTTGAAATGCTTTTTCACTTATGACTACAGTTTTTAAACACTAACTCCAGGCCACAGGAAGACAGCCTCCCTTTTCCATTTCCTTCTCAACAAGCCTTTAAAAAACTAAAATATTGATGTTTCAGAGAAAACTTAAAAAATACCCCTTAGGATGAACCCAAAGCATTTCCTTTTCTGTGTATGATTTGCTTTAGTCTATAAATTATTTCCTCAGCACCTCAGCTGGAGCAGAGTGTTGTGTCTCTGGGTTGTAGCCCCAGGTGGTTTCCAGTACCTGTCCCAGCAGGGCTGCTGGACCTTGGGGTTTGAGAGCTGCAGTTTCTTCCTGCTTCATCCTTCTGGGTTACCAGACTCCTCTTTGCACTTACCCTGCTTGGACCCAGCTCACCACGAGGGATGCACGGAGGAGTTTTGTGTATTGGGAAAAAGACCAGTGCAGCCCAGGAGCTGCAGCAACTACTGTAAGCAACTTTACTATTGCTTTTGGAGCACTAAAAGAAAGCAATTGCTTTGCTTTCTTCTCCTGGGCAAGAGTCAGCAGAGCCCTACCAGGCTCAGCATGTGTTTTTTGCCTTTGCCAGTGGCCAGCCGGCTAACACTGGGCACTGTCACTGGAATCCTCCTCCCCAGTTGCTGCTGAAAGCACCACAAGCTCCTGTTTGCAAGGGGAAAAGAGCTGGTTTCTTCATTGGCCTCCCTGCGAGATGCAGAATCTATTTCCTGCTGCAGCCTGAGCATAGAGCAGGTAACTCACAGCATTTAACTTATCACTTCTTCATGTATTCTATTCCTTACCCAAAAAAGCCTTTTAATTAGAGAAGGATCAGGAGGGAGTTGCCCAGAGTTCCTCCAGTGCCACAAGGATAATAAAAGAAAGCAAAACCTCTTACTCTGCTCAGAGCCACCAGCAGCACCAATTACCCTCCCAAAATTCAACTCAGATTCCTCTTGCTGCTCATTTAATCTCCATCTCTCTTGCTGCCTTCCATTTCATTGCACCAGCACCGAGCAACAGGCACAGACACAATCAAGGGAGTTTGAAAGAGCTGTTGCTGGCGTAGAGCAGAGAGCCAGCACTGCTTGAAACAAGGGCTCAAAAGCAGACAATCAGCAAAAGATGCGCAGATGCTCATAAACACGGTGTGTGTCCATTAGGGAGCTCAGCTCTCTTTAGCTCTAATGCATCTGGACTCCAGAGGCTGCTGGCTTCACTGTCACTGCGATATGCGCTCCTTGCCAGTGACACCACTGGGCTTTTAGGTTTGATGCTGGTGCAGGCATTGGGATGTTCACCTTCTCCTTTCTGCTACCCTCCCCCAGCACCACCATGTGCCCAGAGCCCACAGGCTAGATGCCACCAGCAGGGATGCACTGGCAAGGCTGACAGCACCCGGGGAATCTCTCTCCATCACTGCAATTACAGAGCCAGCACAAACCAAAGGTGTGCAGGGAATCAAGCAACTTGTGAAATGCTGTACAGATACAGATGTATCAAACAACTAATTTAAAAGTCCCTTTTCATGATCAAAGTGAAAAGGCAAAGCTCTAGCCAATAACTAGAGGAGAGCAGATGGGAGCTAACAAGTCCCAATATCAGCAGGAGCTCAACCTGGGTAACAGGTGAGACATGAGGTGACCAAAAACCTGACCTGTCATTGCTGGCCGGGCTCCTCCCAGCCCACCTGCTCCCTTTGCTTGGGGAGCTCAGCCATTCGGGGGACACAAACGGATGGCAGGAGTGCAGGAGCAGCCCTTACCCTGGGAAGGAGGCTGGGTTCGAATGGTTTTAAGTAGGAGATTTGCCCCAGGAGATTTGTACCAGGGTGATGAGGTAGACAGCAGCAGATCGTAGCGGCTTGAAGGGCCACCAGGCAGGCGTACAGCAGCTGGCCTGATGTGCAGACACAGCTGGAATTACAGCTTTCATTGCTGCCTCAGGGCCTAACAGCACGCTAGTATAGGACATATATCACTTATTTCTTAAAAAATAAGACAGACACAAAGAAAACTAAAAATTGTGCTGTAGCAAGAATTTCTGTTACCAATTTCCCCTTGTGAGAAAAAGCTTTTGGAGCATCTCCACTGCAGTAGGGCTGGCTTAGGGACCATCCAGGTGGCGCTGGGGCAAGGAGTCTGAGCCAAACCTAAAGACAAGTCATCCACGCATAAGCAGGGCTTGGGCCGGTCCCAGCCACCACCCCAGGTCCACAGCTTGCTCTTACCTCTGCTCCTGAGAGGAGAAGCAGCTGCAGAGTTGGTTAGCTACATCAGGGATGATACCAGCGAGAGACTGGCAAGAATCATAGAATCACCAGGTTAGAAAAGACCCATTGGATCATCGAGTCCAACCATTCCTATCAAATACTAAACCATGTCCCTCAGCACCTTGTCCACCCATCCCTTAAACACCTCCACGGAAGGTGATTCAACCCCCTCCCTGGGCAGCCTGTTCCAGTGCCCAATGACCTTTTCCATGAAATTTTTTTCCTTATGTTCAGCCTGAACCTCCCCTGGCAGATGATGGGTAACTGGCTTCAAACCCAGTTCTTACAGTAAGATCCCAATACAATATCATTTACACATGGTTCTCTTACAGCAGATATAGGCTTGAAAGTCCATGAACATGAATTTACCAGTGCTGCTGAAAGCTTTCCACCTTCCACAGCTGCAGAAACAATCCCTGCAGCAGTAATTTATTTGTAAGGATCACTGAGAGGCTGCCTCTCCCCAGCATTTTAATTATTTACCCTCAGATTTAATACCAGATGTCAAAAGTTAAACCATGAAGATAGAAATGGTCAGTGAAACTTATTTGGAGCCATAAATGAACCCATGTTCAGATGTTGCAGTCATCTGAAGGATGTTTGGTGCAAAATATTTTCACTCTGCTTTCCTTTCTGATGTGAATGCAAATTGAAGCACTGCTCTGAAACACCACGGGAGAATCATGGACAGTTTGGGAACAGAAACCTGTATAGTTAGGGCCAGTGAGACCAATTCCAGACCCATGAGTTTCTGCTCCTCAAAGACTTTTAGTCCTATGGCAGAGTCACTCAATGCTCTCTCCTCCATTCAAGCTGACCTTGCTCATTCAAAGATCAGCTCAGATGTGGGATGCTTTTAGTGTCAAGTCTTTTGTTTGCAAAAGCAGTGAGAAAGACTTGAGAAAGCCATCAGGCCTGGGCTCTTTGGACTTGCTAAACCACTGGCTGCTTCCTCCTCATCTCCTTAATGGGGCTCAGAAAGGAGGGGCTGAGATGATGGAAGCTATAACTTCCAAAAGAAGGGTCTGAAAACAAGACTGTTCTGCTGCCCATGGCCACCTGACACCTCTCCAAGTGTGAAAGAGCAACCCTTCCTACAGCAACCATCACATCTTAAGGCAGCTTTGCAGGAATTTGTGGTTTAGTCACTTTTTTCCCCCATATTGAAGCGGTAAAGATTGATCGAATCTTCTCTATTTATAACAACAATAAAGGCAACCAAGCTGTGCTGTACAGACTAACTTTCTGGCACACAATGTCAGTTAGTTTTACAATATTTTGTCATATACTACTTAGCTTCTCAATGTTACTTCTGGAGCCTCTGAATGCAAATATTTCCTGAGAAAGATGAAACCACATGATTTTTTTTTATCTCGGTTATACATTCACATATCACATATCCAAAGTTAACAAGTGATTCTCTTGTGTAAAGCCGTTTTCTACTTCCCATGCATCCCAAATAACAGCGATGAAAATCCTTGTCTATTATATAGTAAGATGGTTTGCTGCCTTTATTTTTCTGGCCACATGTGTATTGTACAAGAAGAGGACAGAGTCTTTTATGTTATCATCCTGCTGTCTGGAAATCTCATTCTGCAATCTCTGCTTTTTCATTGCCATTTTCAGATGTTTAATGAAGCGACACATGGATATGAGATGTCCCTGTTATTTCTTTTGCCCAGTCTCTATCGTTTTCAATCTCAGAACTATTGAATAAATGGAAATAAAGTTACCAGCTCTGTTTTGCACCTCCTGAGCAAAACTCCCATTGGAAGTGATGAAAAACATGGGTAAGGTAGGAAAAGGTAGATTCCATTTTTTTCCCATGTTGCTTGCTTGGAAGAACACAAAAGGAAAATATTCAGTGTTCACAGGCCTTTTCTGCTGTTTAGCCAAATATTGCCATTGGGAAAGGGTGTTTTCTAAATGAACAATCTATGTTCATACTCTGCCACAGCCACTCCCTTGCCTCCCTTCCCTCCCCTCTGGGATCTAACAGTATCGCCAGCAAAAGCCCAAGATAAACACGCTGCCCTATTCTGTACACAAGTGGGGATTTGCCCAAAAAACCTCTGCTGAAAGGAGATTTCTCACCAACTCCACCTCAGAGGTGCACTGCTGACCTTTTATTCCCACACTGGCATCTCAAATGACAGGAATGGTGGGGCTTCAACTCTGAAGGTCAGTCACACCAACCTTGTCCATTTTCTTCTTGCATACAAGTTCACACGCATCCTTCCGCTCGCCCAGATCATGCTCAGTCCACCGGTCTGTGAGAGCATACATTAGGGGAAATTTTAATGACTTGAACTCGTACTGAACTTCCTCTTTTAGCTGCTGTTTTAGTGATTTGTTGACTCTCCAAGCCTCATTCAGGACTCTTTTTTTTTAGCCTTGACAGAGTAGATGGAGTAGACATGGATTTTACTTGCCAGCTCTTCTGTATTTTTGGCACTCTGCTCGTCACATAGCAGGCCAGTGAAATACAAGTTCAAGCAACAGAAGATGCATCCTGCGTATATCTTTGGCGTCTCGAAGTAGCCTAAGCTAATCTCTCTCTCTCTCTCTCTTCCACATTAGTGGTAATGCTAAGCTGTAAGCAATGGCTGAGGATGCTTTAACAGCCACACAGAATCTTAATAAGATCTACTTACATTTATATTGTGCATTTCAGGCCGGCTGGCTCAGTTTCCTTAGCCACGGCTGCACAAAAGGAGCTGAATACACTGGTTTATTTTTGTGGGCTTTTTAATTATTTTTGCATTGTCTCTGATTTTTGTATCAGCCATCTGCAAAGTGTGGCAGGACATGTGTAATCTTCTATGGCACAGGCTGTACTTTCTCCATAATTATCAGATGGGAGAGAAAACCAAAGTTAAAGG
The DNA here is from genome assembly GCA_013389865.1 of Piaya cayana. Taxonomy (NCBI): domain Eukaryota; kingdom Metazoa; phylum Chordata; class Aves; order Cuculiformes; family Coccyzidae; genus Piaya; species Piaya cayana. Next base: position 30,149 of record WAAB01003683.1, read on the forward strand.
AGATTAAGGCCAGTGTACTCTCAACATCCAATCGCTGTATAATCCACTGCCTTATTGCTAGGGAAGATTATCAGCCTTGATAGGACCCATTCTCTGAGCCATTCAGCTCTGCTGAGGCCCACTTCTTCCCTCAGAATGACTTGATCTGAACGGAGAGAAATCATATATAAATTTTCCACTACATCCCACTAATGCACAGCAAGCAGTTGTCTTTGTGCAGGACGCAGGAAAGGCGCTCACTACACAGCACAGCTGAGCTTTGTGCTGCCCTGAACCACAGCAGAAAGGATGCTAATGCAACCACACCAGAAAGTTGTAACCAGCCCTGCAAAGCCCTCATCCCACCAGCCAAGTCAGTTACTAAAACACCATGGAGGAGAAGGCAGAGGAAATAAGCTGCATGGACCAAGGGGCACCCTCCTGGCCAGGAAGGTGTAACTGGGCAGGATCAGACCTCCTAAGGCAGAAGCCACATACTGTTTCACAGAATCATAGAATCACCAGGTTGGAAAAGGCCCAGATCATCGAGTCCAACCATTCCCATCAATCACTAACCCATGTCCCTCAGCACCTCGTCCACCCGTCCCTTAAACCCCTCCAGGGAAGGTGACTCAACCACCTCCCTGGGCAGCCTGTTCCAGTGCCCAATGACCCTTTCTGTGAAAATTTTTTTCCTAATGTTTGTTGCCAAGGACCTGCAGATGTGATTTTGCTGACATTAAATGGTCAAAAAAACTACCTGGGGAGGGAGAGGTACAAAGTAGAGCACATCCCAGACAAGGAAAACTCCGTGCCCTGCCTCCCCTCTCCCAGCAGAGATCTGTGACATGTCCTAGTAGGAGGAGCAATGCATCTCATTATTGTAGGAATCTAGCTCAACAGACATGCTTCATCTACCAAAGTTCAGTAAGGCTGGGCTGCACCCTGCTTTGGAGCATCACCACATTTAACCAGTTCATGGCCTTTGCACATTGCCATGAGACAAGTGGAGAGCGAAGACAGGACTGAGCAGACACTGGGCTCTGCCACACTTTGCATGGGCTAAACACACCCCAGAGGGGAGAGGGCAGTAATGCTTACACACAGCTGTAGCCCCACTGCGAGACAGCCAAACAATCCATTGGAACAATCAAGCTCCAATAGTAACAAGAATACCCCAGATTTCAGGATGACTTCCCTCTGTTTACAATTAATGTATGAAGGTAGAGGTGTTTTCAAATTACTCTAATTCACAGTTCCTTACCCACTCCCAACAAGCTAATGACTGTTGCTCCTCCAGAAGTTGTCTCTTAGCAACAAAAGGGCTCATCAGTTTGGAAGACTCCCTCCATCACGACACCAGAGTTCCTATCCATCGTCAAAGGAAGCAAGACGGAAGAGCAGACACTGACCTGGGGCACACAGTATTCAGCCCCAGGAAACTCACTGTCAATTATTACATTGTGTGCAAGTGAATGGGGTTGGGGGTCTTCTGCTTGGTGACAGGAGGGAACAGAGAAACAGGCTCTATCTCTTTCCCACAGGAACACTCATTGTGTGCTGCAGGAGCTAATGTCTCATTGCAGGCCTCAGCTGCAGAATCTGCTCCTTACAAATTACTGGAGAGGGGCAGATTTAGACTAGACATAAGGAGGAATTTCTTCACCATGAGTGGTGAGGTCCTGGCCCAGGTTGCCCAGGGAAGCTGTGGCTGCCCCATCCCTGCAGGGGTTCAAGGCCAGGTGGGATGGGCCTTGGGAAGCCTCATCCTGTGGGAGGTGTCCCTGCTCACGTCAGAGGTGGGACTGGATGGGCTTTGAGGTCCCTTCCAACCCAAACCATTCTATGATTCCTGCAGGCCTACAACAAGCAGGGCCTGTAGTTCCAGAGGGTCAAAACTGCTGGAGAATGACTCACAAACAATTCCGACAAACCTAACCACCACCCCATTTTGTTCACAGGGCTTTTCAATCCCATGCAAGTTCCTTGTGTTGCCCTTACCTCTTGGTAATCTGAATTCCACAGCTACTATTCCTGGATTTGCACTTACTCCATATTTTCAGTGACTTGAGATTGAGGTCCTCATCTTCCATCCCTATTCAGTCCCTGCCTGAAAGGGCATACAGTGTGCATACACACGGGACAGGAACGCAAACCCCCAAACTGATTGATCTGGAGCCAAGCAAACAACCAACCAAAGCTAATATTGCAGAAGGAATCAAAACAACACAGTTTCAGCAAGCTATGATCGAATGTGGAAAAAAAATGATTGAGTATTTCTACTGTGGGGGAAAAAAATGAAACAAATAATCTGAACACACCAAAATCCTTCTTTTTTTTTCAAGTAAAAATATTTCATTTCAACTTCTTCCAAGTGAAGTTTGCAACTTTTTCTCTCCAAAACGCTTTTGGTGCACAATTCAGATTTAAAAGGAAGAAAGCAAGTTTTCTTAAAGGGTCAGATCACATACAAAATAGTCAAAGCATCCCTCAGCTAGTTCACAAATGATTCAGAAGCTGCAGTCATGGGATCCTCTTTGAGGAAGGATTACTGGAATGGGGCAAGAAGCTGTCTATGTCTTATTGAGGAGGATGTTCAACTGGGCCAGATACCAGAGCCCACGGAAAAGCAGGATGACAGGGAAGGGAGAAAGCAGGCATGCACAGGGCAAGGGGAAGACCCTGAAGAGATACTGCTACCACATGAGCTTCCGAGTTATATTAAAATAAATTAAAGCCTCAGATAACATTTTGCTACATTAATTTCCTGGGCAATGACTGCAGTTATTATGGAGAAGGTAAATGAGCATGATAGGAGGGGAGGCAAGCAGTGAAGCAGTGGGAAACAGAGGTTTTCCCTAGAAGCAGAAGAGGTCTGGAGAGCCAAGGGTGGGGTTCTCACCAAGGTCTCTCCACTCTAGAGTTTCCTGCAAGATAAAAGTTTGACACCAATCCCACAGAACACGGCACAGCTCTACACAGAAAAATGAAAAGAAGCAGTCAAGGCTGAGAGGTGCCCAGATCTCGCATGTGAGCAGGATCTGTGTGAGCACCAGCATGGTCTCCAGGACAGCTTTCTCCAAAGACATTCCCTGCCAGGGAGGGATTGACCTGGACCCAAGCAAGCAGCAGCACATCTGTTCCAGCGTAGGAAATCTTCCTGGTGCCTAATCAACTTTCCAGCTAGGGTAAGGTCTTTGTTCTGATATATTTTTAAAATTTTGCTTATAGTGTTAATATTCCTGTATCATATATAACTGTACTTTCATGCTTGGGTAGCAGCAGTAATAGATCAGCAAGATTTCCTGCACCTTTCTCAGGAGGAAAAGTTATATTAAATCATTAAATAAAATCATCATGTAGTCTGCCTTTACAAAATAATAAAAAGGCTGGCTTTAGAGATGAAACAAGTCAGAAAGCAGGTGTTGGGAACATCATACCAAAGTAGCTGAATTAGATGCTGCTCATCGAGGAGGAAATAGAATGCATGAATTTAAGACAAAAAGAGAGAAAAAGAAAAGGAGAAAAAAGATCCTTTTGAATAAAGCCTTTTCTCACCTCTAACAAGGCTCTAGAAACAGCACTAATCAATCCAAGTGACACTTTAGTGTGGAGATCTATTATATTCCTCAAAGATCATATGGCTTTATATGTTATAATTTGGTGCTGAATTATGACCTACATCAATTATAATTGAACACTGCTTCCCACTCTACAATCAGACTGTGATGAGAACAGAAAGGCAGTGGACATTAGAGGATTACTATCAGAATCACCTAATTTAATTAAGGAGGAGATTTATTAAAATGGTAACATTAACAGGTGTTTTATGAGACTAATAATTAATAAGGTTTCTGTAGAACATTTGTAAGAGAAATAGACAATATGCAATGCCAGCAGAACTCCCTGTAATGGGATAACAATAAAGCACTACGAACTGCAGATCAAATATTATGATAATCAGCTGATACTGTAAATTATGGTTTGGAGAGGATTAAATGCCATTACTGCAAATTAGTATTTATTTAAGCTCCGGCAGGGCTTTGCACACCAGCTGAGGTGTTTGGGGACATGATTTAGTAGTGGACAGGTATGGTTGGAGCTGATGATCTCAACCATCTTTTCCAACCTGATGGTTCTATGATTCTCTGACAGGTGGGCTGTAGACAGGCTCTCCAGCACAGACACTTGCTGTCTCCCTGAATCCTGCCCTTATGAGCTGAGAACCTTGTGTCTGCCAGCAGAGCAGTGATGCTGACAGCATGCACCTCAAGAATCGTGACGGGCCTGCGAGGAAGTGCTTTCTCACTGTTAAGTCCAGTGATTCCTTTCTGACCTTTTCAAAGTTACCTTTAAGCAGCTAAAAGCAGGCAGCCCCATGCTGCTTTCCAACTTGGGGGCTCAGAGGGGTCCCCATGGGATGGGTGCCCACAGTAGCTCTTGGGGTTCCAGCCACCCCCAGCACACAAGGAGCAGAGGGTGGGAATGGGAGAGAGAACAGTGGTGGTTGCTCTCACCCTTCCCATGACAAATCCTGCAGGCACAGCGAGAGCTGAATCTCTGGAGCACAAGGAGAGAAAGGGGAAAGCGGGGTGAGAAACCAAGAGGGAGAAGCACACAAGCGATACCCCAGCTCACCCAAGGAAGGAGTAGAGAGAAAATAGCCTTTTCTGGAACTGAAGGTGCCAGAGGACGTTTCCAGAGTTACTTCACAATTTACGGCTCCTGTTAACACCTGCCTTGCTTAGTTCTAGGCTTAAAAACAGTTTCTTCCAACCCTGGTCCCGTTAGCCCCACCAGGCAGTAGGAGGGAGGTGGTTGCAGAGCACACAGCCCTCCCTTAGCCAGCTCCAATCCCTGACACAGTGATGGAAGAGGATATTAGCAGTGAGAATTTTTTTCAAGGCTAGTACTTTAATGAGTTCCTAAATAATGACTTTATCTTAGAGGCACACTCAATATTCATTCAGTATCACACTCAAAGAATACCACCACCTGACTTCAAACAACAGAAAATAAGTCCAGAGCTACAGCTCAGAAACCAGCCCTCTGCTTTGGTAAGCAGTGATGGGACAGGACACTCATCCCACAGCGTGCCCCGGGCAGGAGATTCCCCGCTGTGATGGAGTCTGGCGCTCACTCCGTGTGCTGCTCCTGGCTCAGCTCACGGCAGCATTCACACCCACTACCCTGCAGCAAAGCACGGACACCCGTGTGCCTGCACAGCTCAAGAGGCTGTTCATGTCATGCAGACAAGGTCTCAGACACCTTCTTTCCCCCCCTCTTTTAATTAGTATCTGATATCAACAACAAACACAGAGTTTGCAGAGCAAATAAAATGGCCAATTACTGTCAAAGCAGGCATCACTTCTTCATCTCAGTAGAGATGCTAGTTTGGGACCAGATCTCAGCTTCCTCGTTTATCAGAGGTGGGTTCAATTTGCCTTTTAACCAGACTGAGCCAAGGGGAAGGCCTTCAGCTCTTCTCCCAAAAAGAACCCAAGCCCCACAGAGTTTCCAACAACATTCCCTTCACAAGTGAACAGTTTTGGGTCACTTCAGATGTGCCCATTAATCACAGTTTTGTTGCTGTGGTTAGCACATCACAACTGGGACAGTTTGGATCAAGTTCTCGGAGCTTTTGTTTCCAAGTTTTGGACCACACACATCTTGGAGATTTATACCTACCCTGAACATGAAATATTGTCTTTTCCAGACCCTGGGGCTCTCCTGCAAAAGGCTATTTCCATTAACATTTTCCCAGTCCAGTAATGGAGTCTAGGCCACAGCTTTTTTTATGGTTCTGGGATCCTTATGAGAGCAGATTAACCTGTCTTAGCAGAGAAACAAGTTACCATGCAGCAGTGGCCACTTTCAAGTTTTTTTCATTCTTAGCATTCTCCTTTATTTGTCTGTGCCCCCAGGGAGCAGAAACCCACCTCAGAGTGCTGTGAATACCCTGCTTCACAGGCCAAACACCTCACGGGCAGCAGAGACGGAGAAGAACTTCTCATAAGCAAAGTGTTTCAGACTCTGGAGGTTCATAGCGTGTAACAAAATCTCCATCCCAATTTCCATCGGCAGGCAAGGACTTCCAGGCACTTTGAAGGAATCCCATGCTCAGCTCCTACTTCACTAACTGACTCTGTGACTCCAAACCTTTCAAGTTCCTTTGGAATTCCCACCTGTAAGTGGATCACATTCTGCAGTTATTAATTAGCTAAAATCCTTTCCTTTCGTAGGAAGGTTCATTTGTTTATCATGGAACACATGAAGAGTAGTCTGGTGTTTCCACCTGAACAGACACCACTTCCCTACCCTACACAGATAACTGGTTCCTATGTACTACCCAAATATTCCTATTTGCTTTTGAAGGCTGCAGGCTGCACCCAGTGCATCAACAGGCACCCTGTTGGATTCACAGACATGGTACAGAGCTGGAAGAAAAACAGATGATATTTCAAAGAAGAAAAGGGGCACAGCCTATTCCTTCCCTGCAAGGGAGACCCTCTGGGCCAGTTTGAGCAAAATTGTTGCAAAAACAAAGCCAGCTTTCTTCCCTGGTGCTGCTATTTAAATCACTTCTATGGGATGCCGCTGTCAGTCCCTGAGTTTTAATATTACTGCAGCAGCATTACAGGAGAATGAGAGCTGAATCAATAAAAAATTAAGGAAATAGTTTTTATTACACAGTGATATTTGGAATTGATCCCTTAGGCTTTCCAGTCACCTCAGTTTTGTTTTATACACCAGTGGATGGAGCATCGTGCAAAGTAGTTTGAACACAGGAACCAATCAGTTGTAATCTAATTTTAAATGGACCACAAGCAAGCTGAGAAAATAAGGACAGGCAGGGGCATCATGTTGACATATTTGCCTATAGTATATTGTATCTCTGCTCTACCCAACAAGGAAGAATACTCTCTTCAATTGTTTTATCTATGTATAATGCCAATAAGAACAACAAATGGGGGAAACTTGGTTTCTGCAGGGACATGAAGAATAAATTTATTTTAAAAAACTCAAAAAGATAAAATAATATCATCTCATCTTGTTCTTGCTTGTAAAATGCTAAACTAACAGCTGACAAGCATATGAAAAGCATAGAATAAGAAGCACAGATGCTTTTTGCTCCTTCAAGTTAACAGGGATTTCTCCGAGGCCCAAATCCAATTGTTCCTCTGACTCCTCAAGCAAAGGGGCTACAACTTGCCTGGAGGAATTGTGGACGAATGAAGAGATTGTGAAAATCAGCAGGCAGTTACATCCAGCACAGTGCACAGCTTTCTGCAACAACTCCTCACACTGCAGTCCTAATTAATTTTGCCAGCTATTTGCAATTACGATTTGCTCTTTCATTTCTGCCACCATGAGTTCCTACAGTTGACCAGTTCCTCCCTGCTTAACCCAGCTCATATTGCGCCGTGAAGCAGGTCCTTAAATCCCAACCTCCTCACAACTCCCAGTGCTGTCAGACTGCAGTGCCGAACAGCTAGCTCTGCTCCCCACAGCCAAAATCTGTTTCCCCACAGCAACATCCTCAGTCTCAGCTGAATTGTACAATCACAGAATGGTTTGGGTAGGAAGGCACCTCAAAGCCCATTCAATTCCAAGCCCCTGCCATTGGGGGTCCCATCAGATCAGGTTCAAAGCCCCATCCAACCTGGCCTTGAACAGCTCCAGGGATGGGGCAGCCACAGCTTCTCTGGGCAACCTGGACCAGGGCCTCACCACTTTCACAGGAAACATTTCTTCCTAAAATCTCATCCCAATCTCCCCTCTTTCAGTTTAAAATCATTCTCCCTCATCCTATATCCCTACAGTCTTCGATCAAGAGCCCCTCCCCTAGCTTTCCTGTATCCTCTTTTCAGTATCAGAAGCTGCTCTAAGGTCTCCTCAGAGCCTTCTGTTCTCCTGGCTGAACCACCCCAACGTGTAAGCAGTTGAAGCTCCAGAACCTGCTTGCTCCTCTGGGAGGTTTAACAGTCTTAGTGCACCTTTAGATCCAATCCCCTCAAGACAGCATCCTGTTTTGGTCCTTCATTGAATTTGCACATTTTATACCTTTATCAGGTCACCCATCACTGTAATTCCTGCTTTTTCCTGACTCAAACTGCTCTATTTGCTTCCTAAACAAAAAGAAAACAGAATTAGAGGCTGCTCTATAAATATCAGACATGGTTAGTACAGGATGATACCAGAGTGCATTAAGAGCCTTCACTCTGAGACCCCTCCAGACCTGCTGAAATACATCTGCTATAACGTGAGGAAGAAGTTACATTACCACAGGGGCTCAGCTTCAGGAAAAACTTGAGAAATTGCTATTTCTCTACCAGAAAAAAAAAAAAATAGGCGATACAGTGAGGTGGTTCAAAAGTCAATCTGCCCAGACAAAAAAACCCCAAACAGATAAAGAGAAGGAATCACTACTCTAAATATTCATTGCGGCTTCACCACTAGTAATCATGACCACATTCCATTTGTCTCTGCAGACACTAGTTTGACAATTAATGTTTCCAGCTGGTTCTCTGAAAAACCAGCAAGCTAAAACAGAAACTAAAAATGCTTCTGAGGCAAATTGAGCACACATGAATAATATTCAGGAGGTAAGAAATAAGACAGAAAAAAAAAAACCCTCATAGCCGCAAAATGTTTCTTTAGTTAAAAAGGAGAAATATACAGTTAAAATAAAAGCTGTAAAAATAATTTCAAAATTCAGTCATAAATGGAAAAAATGATGGCTATGATCTCCAGGAACATAAATTGGCAACAAAGAAGAGCAAACTATTTGAAAAAAGAACCTGAAGGTATCAATGGAAATCCTATGACTTGTAGAATAATAAAAAATGGAAATCTAATATAATAGCATAACATTAAATCCTAGAAAGGTTGCAGATTTTGTAATAGATGAGGATGGAAAAGTTTGTCGAACACCATGCAGAAAATGCAGAAATAAATAGCAAACATTTCTGTTCTGTATTTAAAGTGATGGGAAAATTCATTCAGCTTTTACAGCAACATAGCAACACTTTCTATTTCAACAGTAACAGATTTTAAAGAGCAATTAAACGTAAACATTTAAGTGTGAGAGGGAATAATTCCCTCTCCAGACTACTGAAAAACAGATATAGAACTCTATGAAACAGCCATATCTCTTTCAAATTATCTGCATTCAATCAGGCAGCCTCAAGGGATCTCAAGAAATTCTGGATTACCCCAGTACTGAGGTGGTTTCACAGGGGGACTGCAGACCGCACCCTTGCACCCACAGTCCTCCCTAGATTAAAGGGAGAAGAAATCCCAGCCCTGGAGGTGTTGAAGGCCAGGCTGGATGGACCTTGGGCAGCCTGATCCAGTGGGAGGTATCCCTGCCCGTGGCAGGGGGGTGGAACTGGATGATCTTTAAAGTCTCTTCTAACTCAAACCATTCTATGATTCCATAACCCTGCTACATTATTTTGCTTTTGGTTTGCTTGATTTCCCTGTTTTCTAGCCCACCTTGGAGGATACTACTTGTCAAATAGTTCCTGCTAGAGTTTTTGTGAACGTATTTTGATTGGATTTGATTATCATAGATTAGTTTGGGTTGGAAGAGACCTTAAAGCCCATCCAGTTCCATCCCCCCCGGCCATAAGCAGGGACACCTCCCACTGGATCAGGTGCCGAAGGCCCATCCAACCTGGCCTTGAACACCTCCAGGGATGGGGCAGCCACAGCTTCCCTGGGCAACCTGGGTCAGGGCCTCACCACTCTCATCGTGATCCTCCTTATGTCTAATCTAAATCTGTCCCTCTCCAGTTTACAGCCATTGACCCTTGTCCTGTCACCACAAGTCTTTGTAAACAGTCCCTGCCCAGCTTTCTTGTAGCCCCTTCAGGTACTAGAAGGTCGCTAGAAGGTCTCCTCTGAGCCTTCTCTTCTCCAGGCTGAACAACCCCAACTCTCAGCCTGTCATATGGGAGGTGCTCCAGCCTTTGGATCATTCTTGTAGCCTCCTCTGGACTCACCATCACACAGTTCTCGTGATGCCCAGGAATATAAATACAATTACTAGTAGTAACAAACATTGAGCAAAGCTGCAGTGATTCACCACAAAACAATCCTCGAGCTCCAGCCAAATAACTGCTCGTGCTTTGCTCTCCTACCCCTACTGTTTCTGCAGTGGATGCTCTCCAGGGGGAAAAGTTGGATCACCTTCACCCAGAGCCCAGTTTGACTTTTCGACACAGTTGCCCTCTTGCTTAAGTTATGCCAGCCCATCTGCAGGCATAGCTAATCCTCTAGTTAGCTAGCAACTGGTAACTCAGCTCTGCTCCACTGTGCTTAGCATTATACAGAGCAGCCAAGTATTGATGCGGCATCACTGAGGAGAATCTAGATTGGCTTTTCCCCATGCTTCCTTCTTTTGAAACTTAGAATACGTGCTGGAAATAATTTCAAGGGCTGCTGAGCATTGCCCCGGGGGAACGTAAGGGGCTTTCAACATTAAGACTAAAAGACAGTTGGAAATTTGCAAGCGGTAGCCTTTGAAATTGGATTTTGAGGCTAAATTCAAAGAAGCCCCTGTAGCTTGTCCCACTCCCTGCAAATACACATGGAGCTTCTGACACTGTCTCATTCCAGAGCTCTGGCTAAACCGAAAGCACCCAACTGACAGCCTGCATGGGAGCTGCATGGTCCATCAGCACTGGACTTGAAGCATCGGGCAGGCCAATCCAGCACTGCAAGCTCCCCACAGTGCCAGGAAAGCTGCTCCAAGAGGAAGGCACAGAGCAGCTCTTATTTGCTCAATGTGTAAACTTAAGTCCAGATTTCCTCAAAACCAACTCACCCATAGAGACAGGATGGGAAGAGCTCAGCTCCAGCATCTCTCTCTCACAGATCCTGAATCACTGGAGACAGCCAAGAGCCACCAGATGCAGTATGATTTACCATCTCTGTTTCAGCGGCACAGAGAGGCCTCCAGCAGGGGCCAGACCTTCACCTTTTCATGATAAAACCTTCTACAAAGTACTGAAACTCAAATTAGCCGAAGCAGACCAGAAGTATCATAAAACAAACAGCAAAGCAGAAAAAAAACAATGAGGAAGTTGCTCAAGTGCACAGAAGTCACCTTAGGCAGAAAGAGAAACTAAAGCCAGGTAACCTCAGCCTTAGCTTCAAGCTCAGACACTCCCTATACTCCATTTATCTAATTTCCCTCCTGCTTCTTTGCCCCCCTGAGGCACGACAGGGACACATTTTCTACTACAGAAAAGGAAAGAAAGCAGCATTGTACCAGAAGAGGATCTGCTAGGATCAACAGCATGTTGCATTTCACTCTTGGTACTAGTTTTCACTCCTGTAATATGTTTTTAAATGACAGATTTCCACATTCTGTCTTCCTGTAACCTAAATGTAGCGTAGTGACATCTGCTTCCATGTCATCTCTACTTCTACACGATGAGTGAAGGAAACATGCCAAGTCATCCTCACAGAGAGGTCATTTAATTTTAGTTTGTAAAGCCAAATCTCCTGCGATCTCCATAATTACTGATCAATTTTACATAAAAAGAAAAATTAAGCCCCATTATTGTCATTTACGACAAAATTAAAGAAATTAATTAAACATGGGAAAAGTGCTGATGCCTGCCAAATTGTTACTTCCAGCAGATAAAACTGAATTCGGGAAAGATTCGCAGTCAGGAGCAGAAAACCAGTTTCCCATCCAGCAACTCAGTGAACTATGGCAAGGAGAATTGTAAATAACAGTCGTTGGGCTGAGCTTCTCAATGTGAACACTGGGACAAGAAAAACATGTTACATGTTATGGAGGAAAAAACAATGCTGAAACAATCCCCTCGTTTTTGGTTTTGCACAACAGAAGAGGCCCCAGGGACTGGTAACAACAGGCTTCAACAAGGCTGATTTCTCAAAGGACTGCTGCTCTGTAATTTTTATGAATGGTTTCAGCTAAACATCTCAAAGGAACAAACACTCGGAGACAAACTGTGACCACAAGAAATCTTTGCAGGTGGCTTAATTATGATGGGGGGAAGAGACTTTCCAAAGTGCGGGAGCCAGGGTTGGAAAAACAGGGAAAAACTGAACTAAGTATTAAAGAGCTTTCAAACTCTTTCTGTCCTAACGAAGATGCATCAACAGGCTGGATCTGAAGCTACTGTCAAGACAAATGCATTACTGCAAGCAGTGTTTGAAAGACACTTGCAATTACAGCTGCTCTGGAACAATGAAATATATACTGTTCCTTAAATAAACTGAAAAAATGATAACCTCTTTTAACTGTCGTGGTGTAGTAGAGAGATCTTCATATCTTCCTTAATGAGATTTTTATTGCCAGTGTAAATTTGTCTTGAACTGAATTTTTGTCTTGGGAACTCTGAATTATGTTATACAGAGTTGTTCCTGGTAAGCACGCAGGCTTGCACACATTTTTTGCTGTGAAAATGGCTCCTTCTGGCAAACTGAAAGCAATTGAAGCTCAATTTAATTAGCCGCCTTCTGTAAATATGCCATTATTCTTCTAGCTCAGTGCTGGAGTTATATTTACAAAGGGAACAGATAGCAATAATTATTTTGGGCCGTAGTTAGTCAGTATTAGTTAATGCCTGAGCATAATTGAGAGAAAATTAAGACAAGTGTAGTCTTTGGGGGGGAAACAAAAGAATATGTAAGTCTGTGGCAGTACAGACACTGCACCTGGATGTTCTTCCTGAGGCTGAAATATGCAGAAAATTGGAGCTAAAAAGGCAAACACTTACCTGTGCTCCAGAAATGCTCTGGAACCAGAGAGTTAATGATCATCACCTTACATTTTTGGTCATTTGTTGGATTTTTGAAATAAGTCTTACCAATCGTCTTCTGCAAGTTTTTATCTGCTTTTCAAGTTACAGTCATGACCAAACAGCCATTACCACATGACTCCTTGCCAAAAAAAGGAGCACTGAGCCAAGCAGCTTGGAAAGCTGCATCAGAGAATCCACAGCTTGAGTAGTACGAGCTGCTTGGAAATGTTTTGAAGACAGTGTCTGAGAGCCCCTGCATGGGTCCAGGCAGGGGGAACCTGTACCACGACCTTTTATGGGTCTGGATACACTATTCATATTAACTCTCAGAACAGACTAGTTTAATTGCATCACGATATAGATGCTTCAATTTCAGTTTAAAGAGACCTTAATTCAATTTACTTTAATCCACTTTCAAAGTAAATTACAGCAAATGAAGACTTCACTAATTCTGAACGATTGTTCACACTTAGGTTGAATATACTTTAACTAATTCTCTTTAAATGTATATACCTACTTATTTTTCATTACTTTCCCTTACTCCTCCTTCTTTGGGCTTGCAAGCGTTAAATCATAAGTGAAACTGCATTTACTGGTGGAGCAACAGTTTTTAAACAGACTTATGGGAATTCTTCATGCACAAGGGTTAGCAAATTGGGCCCATTCATAGAATTATTAGGTTGGAAAGGACCTTTGAGATTATCGAGTACCTATCCACTACTAAATCATATCCCTAAGCACTTCATCTTGATTCCACGTTGGAAGTAACTGTCTGTGCATGAGGTATGATGAGGATAGTTTTGAGATTAGCTTCTTGCACCAAGCAATAGAAGGTGGTGTTTTGAGATTCACGTTTCTAACAAAAGCTATCTCTCTGCCACATGGGATGGGACAAGAGCTGCAGTGGGCATGTGAGAGCCGAGGAATGTGCCTTGGCCATCAGCATCAACCTCCTGAGATCTTGCACTGACAGCTGCTGTGCTAAATGGCTTCTGGCTTCAGGACTCATCTGCCTGCTGTGCTGCCTTACATGATGCCGAAACCCTCTCCAGTTCCCTCGTCTTCAACATCTCCTTTAAGACAGGTCAGGAAGCATTTGTTGTCAACTGCTTATTGCCCATCCAAATTGTTGTCTCAGGAGCCTTCAGCATGGTCATACCCAACATGAAGAGAAGGAACCTGGGCTGAGACACACACAGTCCCTCTCCGCAAAGACAGGCCTTGCACAGGTAGGTCAGCCCAGCAATTGTCCCCTCTCCTCCACCCCAGGCAAAGGCAGGATGCACAGTGCCCACTGCACCCCTCTCCAAAATGCATTGTTGCCCCCAGCCAAATACACAACACTGACTAATCTGCAGTTGGCGAGTTCCTGTGGTTTGAATAGCAAGACACTGACAAGCCAGAAAGTACCAGAGCTCCAGTGATGTTGCTACCTTCTGTGGTATTTCCATGCATAGTGAGTTCTACAGCAAATCAAAGGACCCCCAGGCTACCTATTCAACAAGGAAAAATTTCTCACTTCAGCCATTATGTAAATGAAATGCTAAAAATGTTCTTTTGTTCAACTGAGGTATTAGTACTACTAATGCGAAGTGCACAAACCTCATAATCAAGTAAAATATTATCTTGGGGTACTTGCAAAGTGCCACAAGTTTATGGACGGCATCTCTGGGAGACTCGCAATGCTCAGAGCTTTAGATGTTCTTTTGTCAAAGTTCAGACAAGTGTTTCCATAATTCAGAATTCTGTTGTCAGGCAGGACAGGCAATGGCATGCATCTGGCGTGGAGCTACTTAGAAATGAAGAGTTAGCACAATAACAATAAAAAAAGATCTAGTATCTGAGCACACATGGTTTCTCCTTTGTGTAACTTACGATTTCAGAGCACCTTGCCAAAGCTGAGCTGAACTATGAATACCAACTATTTTAGTCTTCGAGAGTTATAGTGTAAGAAATTCACATCTCTCTGTACTTTCCCCTAGCTGTCACTCAGGCTGCTCTTCGCAAAAGACCAGAATCCAAAAGCCAGCTTTGGACATTAATTTGACAGCAGATGGATCAGATTGGACCCCTGCTTGAGCAGTATGAAAGCGGAATATATTGCTGTGGTGCGTGCTGAACCGCTGCAGTGCCTGACCTGCAGCACAGCAGCCCGTTTGCCCTGGCCAGTAGCACCAGTGATCCACAGGCTGGCAAGGCTCCACCCCAGGGTACTGCAGACCCACGGGCTCTCACAGACATACTCATCCTGACGGGCACGACGGCCGCGCTCTGCAGCAAGCCACATGCATGTGAGAATTGGTTGATGGGTTTTGCTGCAGCTGGTTTGTGTGCTTTTGTGATGTGGATCTGTCTCATGTCGGGAGATGGTGTACAGACAATCCTCAGACATAACTGGATAACCTAAATAAATATTCTTTGAGACCTTACACCATTCTTTATCTAAAATGTATACTGAAGGCAAATCCTGGCCAGCTTGCAGTAATAAAGGATGTGATTGTAACAGGAGTTTAGCTTGTTTACTAGTCAAAACAAGGACAGTTCCCGAGCAGGAACAAAGAGCAGACCTGAGCTCACCAAGAGGAGACAATGAAGAAGGAGATAAGATAAAGAGCATCAGAGGATTCTGAAGACACAAAGGAACTGTGATGTACATTTGAGGGTGGGTGATATGAGTTCTGTGTATGATTAACCAATATTCTTCAAATATGGAACCAGTGTTTCTCAAAATCCGTATGAATATACATGTTTAACAGTATAAAACTCCTGTAACCAGCCTTTGTGATATGCCTTTTTTAGAAGGGCATCCAATTCAGCGCTGGATTGTAAAATAAAAATATTATTATCTTTGCTTCAAAGACTTTGTTCTTTTTAATATTTTAGCAGTGAATGAGTGTTTCTAACATGCAGCACAAGAGTCATGGGAAATCAGTAAAAACTGTTCATCGAGGCACCAAACTCCAACACAGAAGCAGCCTGTGGAGAACTGCCTCTGAACAAAGCCTCATCAGCTCCTGTGGCTTCCACGTTGTGACAAAGTTGATAAAACATCCAAGATAGATCCTCATAGAAACAACTGATGCTCTAATTAGACTACCTCTTCTAGAAAATACATCCATCACACCCAGCATTCCACTGATTTAAGTTTCTTCCCTGCACACAAAATTAACGAGAGCACTTAATAATAAAAGTTAGTGCTACAGCTGTACTCAGCAAGACATGAAAGCAGCCCTGAGCAAGCATCACCAACACAGACAAAGGTCCACCATGTCAAAACCTTACAGTCTACCAGTCAAATTGGGAAACTTGGCTCTAGCCTCCACAAAATCCTACTGAGAGCTGGCGGAAGGTGTTCTAGCACTGAGAAAGAAAATGAAGAGACTGGGGCAAGAGGGCACAGGAGGAAGAAGGGAATTCTGCTAGCTCGGGGTGTTGGCATGTGTTCAGACTCAGGCAGGAGTCTGAGGGAGGAGCAAGTGGTGAAGTATAGAGCATGGGGTCCATACAAGACACCTGAAGATGACAGGTACATATCATCCCTCCATGGGAAAACACATGGCAGCTGGAGGTGCAGATGAGTCTTATGGATTAGGGAAGGTGCAGGATAGAGAAAGCTTTTCACAGAGAGAGGCTAGAACAGAGTAGGGAGTGAGTTTCATAGCCAAGATGCAGGAGATGTAAAAAGGTTCAGAGCAGGGGGTGGGTTGAACCAGAAGCAGCAGAGGCACGAGCTCGGCATAGCTGCCAAGACCTGTGGAACAGAGAGGCTGGGAGCTGCAGCTCTTAGAGAGCAGCCCAACTTCTTTCCTTACATCAAAGTAATTCCAGCTAGAGCATTAAATGTTTTTAATGCAGGAATAAGCAGCAATGGACAGAGACTCCACTGGGCAACAAGTCCAGGTTCCTGCAGGACTCACCTCTGTAATCTCTTCTCCGCTCCATTGAAAAAGAGTTCTGTGTTCTTTTCTCAGACTGCTCTTACCGAGCCACTGTATCAGAATCACCCTGCCCAGACATGAGGAAGCTTCCAACATCCTATATTAATTCATGACAAATCTAACCCTCTTTGTTCTCCTGCTAACACTATCGCTAACTGAAACAGCTCTTCCCTGCCCACCTGGGGTTTTGCCCCTTGATGTGCTCACAGGAAGTAAACTAATTCCTTCTCAGCTTTTGTTTTGCTTGGCTGAGGAGGTCAAGCTGAAGTTTAAACCTATTTGTTAGCCAAGACTTCGTAGCAATTCCAATTAGTTTTTAAATAGAGCTAAAATGCTGTGATAGTGGCCACTGCTTTTTTTCCCTGCTATAGGCACAAAACTAGAAACGTAGACACCTGGTGAATGAAACGCATACAGGATGGTTAACACAGCAACCCAAACCTCACTTCTGCTGTTTATCTTGTGCAACCAGGTAGGATGGTTGAACTGAAGCCAAATTTAGCTCTTGAAATGGAGGAAATCCTGTCAAACAGACATGCCTCACTACTGTCAAATAACTTCATTCAGGGGAAGCTATTTACATTCCTGTTAGGTCTGCTTTCCAAGTAAAACTTTAATAATGCTTTTGAAATGCAGTGTTAAGACTGAACACCAGGCATCTTGGACACAGAGGCAGACAAATGGACAGCAGGATGCTGCAGGGGGAGGTCACAGCACTGCAGTCTCAAAGGGAAGAATTAGAATATGTCCAAAGGACACACAATGGAACAAGGGAGTCTGGAAGTAAGCAAAGGTGTGGACACCAGCGAGACACCATGTCCACAGACAGCTGGAAGATGATGCCCCATTGCCCCATCAGTGAAGTCAAGAGAGACATGAAAACCCACAAAGGGCTAAATTCCCATTAGCTTACAGGGACCAAATGCTGAACTGTTAATTGAGAATTATGTGGGTGCACTAAGTGTTCCAGATGAGCAGCAGGTAATAGGACAGGCACAGCCACGAGTTCACAGCTGAGATGGGGGCTGTGCTCTGCCCAGCAGCAGAGCTGTCTCAGCTTACTGCTGTAACACAGATGAAAAAATGCCATTAAAGGCTGTTACTCTGCTCAGCACTACCATATATAAAAATGTTGTTCCGAGATACAATTCACTACAGAAAGAGTTGAGTACATTTCTCTGTCACAGCAAGAAAGAAAGAAAAAAGGTAGTTAGGTTTAAAGGAGAAGAAAGCATGTGCCCTGCTTTCTGACCCTGGTTTTTGTTTATTGTTTGGATCCTACACCATATTTTTCTCATTTTCTCTTTCAATTATTTAGTAAGAAAAAAAAAGATGGAGAAGGGTTCTCTGTTCTTGTTTGTGCCACAGCTCCTGGCTGCTGCTGTGGGAATACTGCTAACAGCAGCTACTAGTGTTTTATTAAAAATAATAAAATATATTGTTATCATAAAATAGCAACGTGATCAAAAGGATTTTATTCTCTTATGCCCTTCTCCGAGTTTCAGCTGTAAATTAGAGCACAGATAAAAACAATCTACTGTAGACCATATGAAGTTTTGAAAAGCTGATATATTTCTATATAAACTGTTCAGTTACTCTTAGATATATATTACAGAAAAAAAACCCCAAATCCTCCCTGAAACTGTGAATCTCACAAGTATTTTTTTTAATCCAGAACCTTTATTCCATATTTTATAGACTCACAGGGACCACTCCCCTTAATTCCACTGAGTTCCACCACAGCATCCCTCTTGAGCAGGAGCACTGCTCCATCTGCTGGGCTCCAGCACAAGGGACCCAGGCAGGCCAGGGCAGAAGCAATATTCAGGGCGAGCGATAAATTCCAGGCATGTGGATGCCTGGCACACAGGCATTAAACCAGTTGAGTGAGGCTGGAAGCAGAGAGCACACTTAAAACACCTTCCTAAAACACCACCACCCCTCTGGGTTGCAAACCATGGCATCACAAATGGACTGCACGCAGAAACATTGCTAATCACTTGACCTTATCACTGTCTACAACTGCCTGAAAGGAGGTGGCAGAGAGGTGGGTGTTAGTTTCTTCTCCAAAATGACAGGACAAGAGTGAAGGGCCTCAAGGTGCCTCAGGGGAGGCTTGGATTGGGAAAAATTCTTCCGGGTTCTCAGGCACTGGAACAGGCTGACCAGGGAGGTGGTGGAGTCCCCATCCTTGGAGGTATTTAAAAGGCAGATAGATTAAGTACCTAGGGATATGGTTTAGTATTGGACAGATACAGTTGAGCTTGATGATCTCTTTTCCAACTTAATAATTCTATGATCCCTTACACACAGCTTTGTGTCACACACAGCTCCCAGCCAACACACCATGCAAGTGCCCACACCCCTGCTGATGCTCCCTAGGTACAATGAGTTCCCCCCTTTACTGGCCATCCCAGCCTCTACACAACAACCCCTTTTCCCATTGTCCCCTTTGGTTAAAACATTACTGCTTGCCTGCAGATCAGTCTTTTCCTTATTTTAAGCTCATAGCACTGATAGTTCTCAGTTATTACTAATGACTCTTTTCCACTACTTGCTCTCTTTTCTAGCATCTCATACATAAATGTGGTAGATTGTAGCCAAAATAGACCTGAGGTACACCCAGACTGATGCAGCTTTTCAAGTTCTTGATCTTTCCAATACAGACCAGTAGTATTTTCCCCTCCCCTACACACACCCCATTAAAAACATGTATGAGTTAGGTGACTAAAATGGTATCTTTCCCTAGCAAGGTAACATGGCTTTGCATTGAAATAATCAGTTTAAAATCCCTTATTTAAAAAAAAAAAAAAGGTCCTTGTCATGATTATTATTCAAAGCATATTCAATGATTCAAGTGTAAAAAAAAAAAAAATCAAACATTTGCATATAACTTCTCTTGTTATTATGCTGCACTCTCTGCCTGCATTTCTAAGAGCTCAGATAGTGCATAATACGGGAACTGACTTCCTGGCTTTGTTTTTACTTTCTAACGTGTCGTTGTCACCTTATTGTCAATTCACTTCGGGGTCCTTTTCATTAACATAAAGTGGTAACATCTGGATTGCAAATGCTGCAAGGCAATGTTCATTTATGTAAAAATTGTTCCCACTGAAGTAAAGTAACAAAAGAAATTCATTTGCAGAGCTGTTTTTATTAACCCAGTAGCTAGCAGAAGTTGAGAACAGTATCTAAATAGAGGGAAGGTGAGACCTGGAGACGTATCCGATAACATGGAAGGTTTAAAACCCAGAAATCTGGGCTATGAATGTCGCTAGGCACATTGTTGGGGAGGACCTCGTACAGCCAGAAGCATTTGCAGAAGCCTCTGTGCTCACCTTCAGGCAGCTCAGGCTGTGGGCAAGCAGGGTGAGCACTGCCCACCACAGTGCTACAGAAACCAGGACTGTCTGGGAGCAATACATCCACAGGAGGAGAATAACAGGTGGTGAATGAAGGGAGCTCAGAGATGATAAAGTGAACTGGTTTCATGTATCCAGGATGCACAGTAAAGCAGCAGCCTTAATACTTATCCCCTAGCATTAAGCATTATGTTGATGGAGTGACTTCTTGGTCAGAAGCCATCTGCTCTTTCCATGGGTAAGAGTCTAAAAGAATTTGCAAAGCTGGCTATCAAAACAAGGAAAGTTTCATTTGGCTGTGGGCGTTTTCATAAGGCACCAGACCAGTAGCAACACTGACATGCAAAATAAATCTGTTTCTGAAGCAAATCAGAGTGCGTGAGGTATCCTGCTGCTGAGGCCCCACAGTTACAGGGAGCGATGGTTGCTCACGTTAGCTGCCCTTTGAGACACAGAAGGCAAAGTTCTGGTCTTTCCGGGAAAGCTGGGATAAAAGTCTTGTTTTTTTCAGCTCTGAGAAGGGCAGGGGTTGTGCTTGCTAGATTTGTGGATTTCCAAGATGGCACAGAGACAGAGTGAAAGCAGAGACAGCAAGTCAAGGAAGGAGGTGCTAGGGGCCAAGGCACCCCAAGGACCCTTGCTCATGGCTGCATCCAGCAGCAGTGTGGCACTGAGGACACCTCTGGCAGAGCTGGATTCTTCTTCCACGTGACAGGGGACAGGACAAGAGGGAATGGCCTCAAGCTCCACCAGAGGAGGTTTAGGCTGAACATTAGGAAAAAAAATTTCACAGAAAGGGTCATTGGGCACTGGAACAGGCTGCCCAGTGAGGGGGTTGAGTCACCTTCCCTGGAGGTGTTTAAGGCATGGGTGGACAAGGTGTTGAGGAGTATGGTTTAGTGTTTGATAGGAATGGTTGGACTCGATGATCCAGTGGGTCTCTTCCAACCTTTGGTGATTCTATGATTTTATTCTGATGTGCGTCCCTCTGAACAAGTTCAAAATTAATAGACATTGCTCCACCCACTACCTCCATGTGTCCCAGTTGCACATAGGAAGATGGGCAGCCTCACAGGTTTTCAAGAAGGTCAAGGCAGGGGCAGAGGGAGGGTGAAAGACAGGACAGCCTGGCAGCAGCAGGCAGGGCTGCTGCTCTGCTGTCACTCCCCAGGCACAAAGCAGCCAAAACCCTTCAGTTGTCAAACGTGCACTATGCTATTGTTAATGATGCTATTACTTACCATATGTTAGCAGTATGGCTGGATTTATTCAGCTTATTCAAATGCGGAATTGAACATTTCAGTGTAGCATGCGGCCTCAGGCTCAGGGGGGTCCAGACTGTGGGAGAAAGCAAAAGCTATTGCAGAGGAGGGAAAACATTTGTTACTTAACAAGGTCAATAGCATAAATTCTTATTCTGTTTACTTCAGAGAGCACAGAAGCTGTTGTTTACACTCTGATTTTGTTAATTACTTTCAGAGTAGGTTGTAAAATCATTTGCTCTCCTACCTAAAATTGTGCTTTATGCCGCTAAAAAGAGCTTCCAGCCAATTCACCCAGGAATTACTACACTCTATAGACAGATAAATTGATCTTCTATATCATCATAGGTGGGGTGAAGCTATAATACAGAGCTGGTGCTTGCAGGACCTGGAACATTGGTTCAGCTACTTGAAAAAGTGAAGGTTATTCGTAAAATCTAGATTCAAGTTCAGCTTTCAAACTTGTCCAAATATTTGAGTTAGCCAGAGAAAGGAGCTGACTTGCCTTGGTTTTTCTCTTAATTACAGGTGCTCAAAAGCTGTAGCTCCCATGAATTTCATATAAACCTGTGTCCTGCATGTTCAAAAAGAAAGGGCCAGTACTTGCCAAAAGTACCACAATGGTCCAGAAAGATTGTAAATAATCATATAATGTCCTGAGTTGGAAGGAACTCACAAGGATCATAGGATCCAACTCCTGTCCCTGCATAGGACAATGTTCTACCAAAAAATGTATTTGTTTGAAAGAGAACTAAACCCAAGAACTGTCTTGTTTCCTTCTACCTTGCCACTGTGAAAAAAAACTGTTAACCCCAAGTATCTAACCCATACAATCATAAAATAGTTTGGGTTGGAAGGGACCCATCCTGTCCAACTCCCTTGCAGTTAGCAGGGACATCTTCAACCAGATGAAGCTGTTCAGGGTCCTATCCAATCAGACTCTTACCCTGTACAACCTGTTTAATTCCCAATATCTTCCTATTACCAGAAATTTTTCTGGTACTGAGGTACTCCTTGCTTAGGATATCCCACAGATGTGGCTGTTTTTACAGAAGAATGCAGCACATTGGCCTCTATTACCCTGCCTCTGTCACATTCTGGGCCTTAGATGTATCCCAGCACAGCTCTAAGTTCATCACCAGTCCAAACTCTTATTTTATTCTAGCAAGCCTGCTGACAAAGGAAATATCTTCCGAATTTATCTGAAATATACCATTTTATTGAGAGTCCTTAATAAAACCAGTAAAACACTGAGTCCATATAAAATGCAAATTTTGCCAGCTGATCTGCAGTTTGACTGGATAATGGAGTGAAGGGAAAAGTGAATAAAAAATTGCAGAATGGTAACTGAAAGCATATTAATTTCCAAAGTAGCAAGAAACCTTGCAAGACCTCCGCAGCTATTTAACATTAAATATCCTTCCAGATATTCACTCATCCCAGAATAAACTGTACTAGTTCAATGCCCTTGAACTACGCCTTCATGACCTATGGTTTCCAAGGAACAGACAAGGCAGTAATTAGTGGGGTATGCAAACTAACTCTGATGACTCATAAAACAATCCCTGATTGTGGAAGTGACAGCGCTTGGAATATCAAAGCACTTGTCATTCAGAACAAGACTAGCTGTTCCTTTGACAACAACCACACTTCTATGACTCCATCTTTTCAAACCAAACAAAAAGTAGTCGCAAACCCTGCCACTACACACACCTACCAGGGGAAACACCAGTCCTGAAAAACAAAAACACATGTGCTGAAATCAGCTCTGAGGTACCAACCAGTCCCTTGTCTGGCTATCACTACCAGAGCTCTGCCTTCATACCTGGGACCATCCCAAGCAGCACTTTCTTTGCTCTCTACAACTACCTGAAAGGAGGTTGTAGAGAGGAGGGAGCTGGGTTCTTCTCCCAGGTGACAGGGGACAGGATGAGAGGAAATGGCCTCAAGCTCCACCAGGGTAGGTTTAGACTGAACATAAGGAAAAGTTTTTTCACAGAAAGGGTCACTGGGCACTGGAACAGGCTGCCCAGGGAGGTGGTTGAGTCACATTCCCTGGAGGTGTTTAAAGGACAGGTGGACGAGGTGATGAGGGACATGGTTTAGTGTTTGATAGGAATGGTTGGACTCAGTGATCCGGTGGGTCTCTTCCAACCTGGTTATTCTATGATTCTATATCTGATGTGGTAGATTTGGAGTGCGCTATCGTTCCGCACAAACAAGTAGAAGAAGATATGGCCCTCAATCCCTCTAATCCTGTCTGTCTCTGCTAAAAGGGTGTAACAGGTCCCCACTTGCCTAGCAGTGCATTGACAACAGAGGGAACTCATTCCTTGCCTCAGAGCACCCATCCAAACCAATTCCAGTTACAGGCCCGGGAACATGACATCCTAAGCACACTAGGTGACAGGGGAGTATTTCATACCTCTTCTTTAGCAGATCTTCAAAACAGAAAGCCCATCAACTTGAAGACTAAAATGTACTTTGACAGAGAAGAGAAACCATCAAGCTAATTTGCCACAAAAAGTGTGAACAAAATCAGCAAGTTTCTTCTGCAAACAACATCACATGCTCTCTGTAGATAGAGCTGTAATTTACCCAAAGCATCACTAGCCCAGCTGAGAGGCTCCTGTTTCATGCTGTGCAGGCAGCCCTGAGAGGCACCTAATCAATGGATAATACAAGGATGGTTCTTGCAGTGCCAGATCTTAGTTAAAAACAGAAAATGTGTCTTTTTCAGAGTGGCTGCAAGGCCGAGATGCTTTGTAGCATATACAAAACACTCAGTAACTGGATGTCCTTACCACTATGAGTCAATACAGGACAATTATCGGTGAAGAACAGCTCATCAGTAGCCGCCTTCATTACTGTCACCTTTGCACACAATGCTGCAGGTGTGGGACCGAAGCAGCAGTGTGCCAAACAACAGAGAGGCAAATCCATGATCCATTTGTAACTCTAGTTGTAAGAGAAAGACCTCCTAATGGGGACCACAGAGGGAGCTGGCAGCTTGTCTTAATGGCCCTGCTGGCACCCCACTTCTTGGTTGCCCCCACTGTGCTGCTTACCCTCGTTGCTCCAAGCACATCCCCATCCCCACAGCAGCCAGGGTGTTAAAGGTTAATCATGGAATCATCAGGTTGGAAAAGACCCATCAGATCATCAAGTCCAACCATTCCTATCAAACACTAAACCATGTCCCTCAGCACCTCATCCACTCATCCCTTAAACACCTCCAGGGAATGTGACTCAGCCCCCTCCCTGGGCAGCCTGTTCCNCACAAAGACATTTTCAACCAGAGGAACAGAAAACTAGTGGCTATATAGCACCAGCAGAGAGAACAACATTATGTGTAAAAAGAAATTGTAATAAGACATCTCTTTGGGTCAAGATCCAGGGCTTGGCTTAGTGAGGTAAAAGGCGCAAGGAAAGAACAGTAACAGATGCAAAAGTGCCTGGAACTGAAAACAAATGAAACAGAAAAAGAAAAAAAAAAAAAAGAAACATTTCAGACCTTAAAGTACATACTTAATAGTAGCAGCAAAAACCCTGCTTTGATCTGTCACAGCTCTGCCTATGGGTGTGCTATCCCAAGCATTTCAAAGAAATCTTTTATCCTTGTGGACCTGCCTCAGAGAAATTATACCTCTGAAGGAATAAAAAAGGTTGATTGTTATTTTAATTGAATTTGTTTTCAATTTATTTTCAAGCTGTCTGGGGGAAACCTTTTCCACGTGCATTGTTTGATTTGTTTTTAACTTTGCTACCATTACGCTAATAATGAAGCTTTTAAGGCATTTTAAGAAGCCTGCTTGTCAAAAAAAAAAAAGTTGCTCTCATTGATCAGATCAATACTTACGAAAGCACCTGAAAGCAGGGAATAAATATAGACTACAAAAAGCCAGCATTATTTTAGAGAACTGGGGTTTTGTTGTGACCTCAGATGCTCAGCATGAATCGCTGACTTGATCTCTGCCAAAAGACACATCCATGAGCTAATGTGCCAGGGGATTATTTTCCAGCATCCTTTAATGCAGTCTCCCTGCACACGATCGCTTTTTCAAAGGCGCTCAACACTTCCACCTCCCACTGCTCCTTGCGTTAAAGCTCAGGGACCAACCAGGGCAGAAAGACTCCTTGAATGAGATTAACAGTGAAGCCAGGATTTGTGCTACAAAAGGTTAATTAGTTTTATAGGTAGCTGGTTAATAGTTCTTTTTACTTTTCTAACAAAACAGAGGCGCACAAGCTGTGGAGCAGCGGGAAAGGGCATGACTCCAGCTGCACAGCCCTGTGAGCTCCTCAGCTCCTGGTCCATCACAACCATTTCTGTCAGGCCAGCTCGCAGCTTCTTCACCACCCACCTCCCTCCCACTCTTCAAATATATCAAATTAGGCAAAACATCCTATCATAGAAGAAATTGAGGGGGTTTTGCTCCTTCAAAGCGTGCTTTGTGTAAAGACAAAAAGGTTTTAAAGTTGAGCTTTTCACTTCTGAGCTTTCTACTCCAAGTGATAACACATTTCATTTTTTTAAAAGATGTTTGGAATCTAGTTTTCATTAATAATAAAAAACCCTCCTCTCAGATAATCGTCCAATGATCACTTTCTTTAGTGTAGTTTTAGCTCAACTAATAGCTAATGTAACAGCAACAGCTAATATCCAGATCTTAAATGCAAAAAAGTGAATGTATGAATCAAATGCATTACTTCTTTGCCATTACAGTAAAGCAGCTGGGTGGCATCTTTCAGACAGGTCTCATTTTATGTTGTTATTTCAGCAGAGAGCTATTAATTTTTCTGAATATGAGGTTTCTTGAAAAGCAGAAATGAAAGGGCCAAAATGACTTATAATGACTTGTTTCTGTCACTCCCTTCCCTTCCTCCAGCCCCCAAAAAGGAACCAAACTGTCAACACCATTAAATTTTTAAAAGCCATTTTGAAATTAAATATTGAGCTAGGTTTCTAAAAGACAGGGCAGTTTTAAAAATTAAAGAACAGAGAACTGAACTAAGTACTTTTCCAGAGTACAGGCGATTTCTTTTGGTCACTAAGCTATGACTGCTCATTCCACGTAGCCAATTTTTCACTTTTACTAATGATCCAAAATATCCACTATTTACTCCGCTCTAGCTTCACTTAAGCAGCAAACCAGAAGTTTGAATAGTCTGAAGAGGAAACTATTTAACTAAAGGTCCTTAAGAAAGGGCCTGCCATTAGTCACATGTTTGCTCAGCATGAAGTTCAAATCTTAGTTCCCTGCAAGACCGTGTCATAATGTGTTACACTAATGCTGGTGGCTGTGAGAGTCAGAGAGCCCGTAGAGGTAGGCACAAAATTTAAACACGGGGAATAACACCAAAAATGTTCATTTGAAGACACAGAGAATCTCTCTCAGCTGCAATAGCATTGCTGTAAAGTCATAAATGGAGCAACTGCAGTTTGCATTTTGCATCCAGTGGAACAGGTGAAAGCTGCAGCTGCCTGCCCGTGCCCTGGGGCAGGTCTCACTGCACATCTCACCACAGGCAAAGTACATAAAAAACAGCTCTAATCTCCTTCAGTAACAGATTTTTTGTATCTCCTCATGAAAGCACTGAAGCTGAGGAGTGCTATTAGCATGTCCTTAGACTGCACGGTTCATACCTGTATCAAGGAGCACTGCGCTGTTCAGGCAGTCCCAGCGCGACAGATTAAAGCCTCAAGTATTAGATATGCAGGAGGAGCAGCCTGGCACAAAGCAAATGCCACTGTCATATCTGGCTCTTTTGAACAGGGAATCTCTATTGCTAGATGGGAGAGAGTAGCTCCATTACCAGCTTCAGCCCTTGGCTTCTGGCCCGTATTAACTTGCTGCCAGCAATGTAAATCTCTGCCAGGACATATCAGTGTGGTTGGTACCAGCACCAAAGAGAGGATGGAGCCCCAGAATCCTCATATAGGTCTGTGGGGCGCAGAGACATGCACGGACCCAGTCCTACACCCCACAGCTGTCATAGACTCCAGGTGGAAGTCCTGGCCTCCAAGAAAACCCATCCCATCACCAGCTGCTTTGGCAGTTAGTCCACTGGCTGGTAGCTGTGCTCCTCAAGCTGGAAAACCTTCACTGCTCCCCACCAACAAAGGAGGAAGAACACGTAGTGCTGGCCTCCCTGGGTGTGAACCGCTATCGCCTTGGCCCCTCGCTATGCACAAAGGGCACGGTCACAGCCCAGTCCCCAGCTTGGGGCCAGCCTCCCTGCTGTCCTCACAGTGCCAAATTAGATGCCACCACCACTGCCCTCCCACCTCCGCTTTAATTTCTGTTCCCTGCCGTTTGCAGTAGTGAACAATGATGCATTACAATTTTCAGGTGCCCAGGGCTCAGAGAGCTTTCCTAGATATAATCAGCAGAAAAGAAGGATTTTGCATTGAAAGCCAGTGCCAATATCCCTGCAGTGATAACCATCCCTGTATAATTAAAACGAACATTTCATAAAATGTCATCTCCAAGCTGCACATTTTAGATAGAAGAAAAAAAAAACCCACAACACATTTTCAAGATCAAAAGAAGAGAATTATAATTGGGAAAGGGCGGAGGAGGGGGCGGACAGTGTGACAGCCCCAAGAAGTATTACTATTATTATGAGGCAAAGTTTGCTGAAATGCCAACTGCTCGCCCACAGAAAGGAAGCTCCAGTTTACTTGTTAATCGCCTTAATTAATTAACTGGCATTGTCCTGGATTTTCTGAAGCTGGGTTTACTGTGGGAATCAATTCTAAAGAGCTTCCAGAAAGAAAATTTGAATTTCTGCTTAAAGACTTCACAGATTAGTAAACAAGAG
Organism: Piaya cayana; assembly: GCA_013389865.1. NCBI lineage: Eukaryota > Metazoa > Chordata > Aves > Cuculiformes > Coccyzidae > Piaya > Piaya cayana. The sequence goes on from WAAB01003683.1 coordinate 58,300, forward strand.
CCTGCTTCCAAACCATTTGGGCAAAACCACAGCTCTGATTTATGACAACATGGCCTTTTTTCCCATGTAGTCTGTTTTGATCAGCTGTATTGACCTATTGCACAGCACAAACTTCCCTGAATTAATCCTTCTTTGAACTATAGCAGCTCTGTTACAAAAACACATCCCGATTATCAAATTGGCAGCGAAGCAGAAGCTGGCACTGTCATGTTTTGCTGTACCAGGGGCAAGCTCCCACCAACACCCCTGCATTTTCCCACTGCTGATTTGCTCTGTTCCATAATCCACCATCTCCTTTGCTGGCCTTCTCCTTTGCTAGGATGAAATACAACCTGGTCAGCCCGTGCTCCTTGTACAAGCACTTACAGATGGCGACTAAGTTTTCATTACCAGAGCTGTGATCTTCCAGGCTTTCTCAATTAAATAGGCACAAAACATGCCCCGAGGTTTCTCACAGCTACTCCAGATCCTAGCATGCTTCTCCAGAGCGGGACACAGTTGTACCCACTGCTACTAGGGCAGCATTATCTTCCTGAAAGATATATATTAGTATACACAATCATCCACACTGTACCTGCTGACCATATCACAGACTTATCCCCATCCGATCTGTGCTCCAACTCTCACTTTAATCACCATCTCCAGGATTAGCAATTCCCACTCTGTAAACCTAACTGCTGATCCCTGGTTTTTCTGTAGTAAAATGGATCTTAAACCGTTGATGAAATAGTAACTATGAAAGCACACAGACAAAAATTCTCACGCTTTGAACTTGTCTTCTCTCCCCATGTTCATCAGAGCCCTTTCTTTCCTGGAGCTCTGCAGAAGGCTGAGGTGCAGGATTGGTTCTCGTCTTACTGCAAATTTGACCCACTGAGGTCTGGCACCCAAAACGTCCTCTGTGATCAGCAGGAAGAAATAGGGACTTTCAAGGTTCATTTCATCTCACCTGTCTTACACATCTCTTTGGACAAAGAATGACACCTGTGAAGTACCAGCTTCTTTCAACTAACTGTACTAGAAACTGCATGTATCCAAACTAAGAGGAAGAAACCTATATCAGGTAAGGTGAATCTCACCTTTTGAGCCTAAATAATACATTGCAGATAAATATAGCAGAACATGTATGACCTTATTAAAATGCTCCAGTAGTAAAACACCCACCACATAAATATGGAAGTGCATACTTCTTTAAATAATAGATTTGAAGTGCTAATCTTGATGTCAGATTCTGCTTTTACATGCGTGTAACAGAACAGGAGGGAGTAAGGGATTCTCCTAGCTCAGTCCTTGGAAAGAAGAGCTGTGCAGAACCAACCCCTTCCAAAAACAGGCACACAGAGATGGTTGTTCTCTTCTCTAACTTGGTCAGCATCACAAAGTGAGGATGGAGAATGCATCCCTTTCACACACATATTAACACCTTAGTCCTTTTTCCGCCTGGAGAGGTGGGAGGAAAAGTCACAACCTAGCAATATTTTTCTTTCTGCCCCACGGAACAGCTTATTTGGCAATGGCAAAATTTTCATTGAGAAAACTATATTCCACAGAGGAAGGGCTCAACAGATTCTCAAATATTCTCAATCAAGAAAGCTGAATGGAAAGTGCACACAGTCATTTCTCCTTTTTTTTTCTAATGTGCAAATACAACAGTTCCTCACTCTGGGCAGGAGGAGAACAACTAAGGAGGCAGTGCTGACGTCCCAAACCCAGAGAACTTGGAAAAATCAGATAGAAAAAAGTGCTGTAGCCTCTCCTTCCCTGCTCGCAGCTCATGCTAGTTAACTGGTTTCTCACACCACCTGGCATACTAGAGAAGCTGCAAGGAAACTGGTAAGAGCTGTTTTGGATAAGAAGGATATTTTGAAGATATCCCTGCACATCTCAGCCCCTGAACATGCATTTCTGTGCAGGACTGAGAGCAAGACACCTCTCTGTGCATGAGTACCTTGTTTGGTATGAAGTGGGTCCTCTGGCACTTAATATCAGCATTTATGTAATGAGGAAAATTTTGGACAACACAACAGAAACTCAAGCTACAGAGAAATCTGGTGAGACCTGAGGAGGGAGAGAAGAGTGTGGCGTGGGGAACAGGGGGAGAGAAGGGAAGAACAACGTGGCCTCCAGAGGGATGGCCTGCATTTAAGATTGGTTTGTCATCCTGCTACTCCACTCCCCTTAGAAAGGGCTCCTTTCTCAGCACAGCTCTTACCTACTTGCCCAACTGTGAAATCCTTTTGAGGAACCTCTCTAAGCTGGAGTTGGTCACAGGGCAGCTGGGAGGACCAGCAATAGGAATGCAGGACCAAGGGGCCACACGCTGCCAGGGTCTGTCCAGACACTGACAGTGAGACAAGGCTGTGCAGCACTGCAGTTTAGCATCTTTGGCCCATCTGGAGCTGCAGTAGTCCCAGTACAGCTGAACAGGCTTCAATTTGCACCCACCTGTGCTCACAGCAGGATACGCGTTGTAGTTTGTCTGCAACAGCCGCTTTTCTGAATGTCCAGCCATTGGCTATTTCCAGACCAACAAATCAACCTTCTGCAAGATTTGGCTGAACCTGCTCAGTGACTGCTGTATTACAGAGAACATCTGTTAATGCCTGGCACTAGGAATTAACTCCTTGTCACTCAACCAGGTGACTGACTGAGGTTGGGAGAGGAGCTTAAGGGGCAGAAGGGAAAGTTGGATAAGGGGGACTGGCAGATATGAAGTAAATACTGGGGTTCCAGACAGAAACAGCAGAGAAGCCCACAATCAGTGCACTTCGGAAAGACAATTTTGCACAGATCAAAAAAGGAAAGTTGAATTTCACACATCAGAAACATAACAAGTTGCAATGATAAGTTTCTGGGTGACCTGTCCTCAGTCAGGGTGGGACCATGCACCATGAGCAGTATCTACCCTCTCTCCCTTCTGAGATAGGTCTGTCTTTCATGGGGACCAGAGAGGTGTTCAAAATCTTTCTATACCACTGAAAGCTCTTCCACTTAGTAATAAGCTGTTGGGAAAGAGGATAGCCGAATAATCCTGCACAGCAGGTGCAATTGCTGCTGAACAATGCTCTAGAGTTGTGGGGCTTTGCCTAACCACCTCCAACAATATGAAGTTTCACCTGAGAGTTTGGTTTTCTCTCTGCAAAAATACTATAGTACCAACACAGAGATGTGGATAAGTCACGTAGTGGCCCATTGCCCAGCTTAGCATTTGGTTTGGCTTCAGCAGTTCAGCTGACCCATAGGTTTTTCTTTCCTTTCTCCAGCCCTCAGTTGCCCTAGTGGAAATTCTCCTGCCTCTGCTGCTTTCCATCAACCACTCAGCCCACTGCACGCATGCTCCATTAGGGCTACACATGATGCCCTACTTGGGTCACACACACCTCTCTTCAGGCTGTGTTATGCCTTCTCATGCAAGTTATCACCGAAAAACCCCTAAACAAATAGGTCTGTTGACTAGGATATCCTAGACTTGACTGAAAGGGCAAAACAGCCCAGAGAAGAAAACAGGAGATGAGGTAGTCATGTCACATCCATGTTTTTTACATAGCCATGTCCTGTAGCCATGGCACAGTTTATTAGACCCAGTCAGCCTTTCATTCACCTTTTTAGCCACCAGCCATTGACAATCTGTGCCATTAATCCTGCCTGTCACTGAAGCTACAGCCTACCTGCACATTGCAATAATGTACAACGGCTCAATATACTGCATCAGAGCCAGAACCTTCTTAATGTACTTCTGCAGCAAGAGTGGGAAGTAGGGGTGTTCCCAGCTCCATATAACCTAGTGAGAGGTAATGAACAGCACTCCCATAGCATTTTGCTAATAACCTCAAATAGAGTGAAGAGTTCAGCTAGGAGGGGGGAAATTTTTTTTTTTTGGTAAAAGTTTGATGAGCTTTCAGAATCCAGTATTTCAGAGCTTGCTCGTTGCTAATTAAGGGTTAGTATACTAAATTAGCAGCAAATTAACATTCATTTCTCTGCTAGTACACTAGAGCTGCAGGAAATTACCCAAATTATTCAGGTAGTGACATTCATCACTGGGTGGAATGACTGTAGCTTAAACAAGATTTAGTGCTACTCTGTAGTTCATATTCACAGCTGCAGCAGCAGAGAGGCAGGGTCCCTCCTTCACAGTAATTTTGACAGCATAGGTGCCAAGATAGGGTAAATCGTTCATCCAAGCTGTTGATTATTGAGGCAACAGGACACGACAACCCACGCGTTGCTGAGAGATCACTGCACGCTTGGGGTGCAAAAAGGGAGGCACCTGGCTGGCGGCTGCAAGTGGTAGAATGCTGCCGTAAAATTAAAGTATCACCCCAAAAATATCTCTGTGCCGTTGCTGGGGATAATTGATGCTGGTGCAGCATTACTTCAAACCAGTAGTAAAGCTCCATCTGTAGCTGCAGCTCTAAAGACATTTCATAATTATGTTTAATATTGCAATCCCCTATCTCTAGGGAGGATTTAAGGATCTCTGCACATTTGTCTAAGTGATGAGTGTTTTATCTAGGGTTTAGGAGCTTACCTGCCTCCTCAGGGGAACAGAAGTTGCCGGCTGCCTTCAGAGCCCTCCCCCACCCTCCTTTCATGTCAAATGCAATTCAACCACAGCAGCCTGAATCATAGAATCACCAGGCTGGAAGAGACCCACCAGATGATCGAGTCCAACCATTCCTATCAAACACTATACTAAACCAAAGTCTACACCTGACAAGCTTTTGATGGTCTAGGAGAGAGGTAGTGGGCACCTCTTACTGCAGCCATACACCCACATTCCAGCAGAGAGCTTTCTCAATCCCCTGCATCTTCAAGGGAAAGGGTACAGTTGAACTGTTGAAGCCTGGAGCTTGCTGTAGTACCCAGCTGATTGGGCTCTGGGGAGGATTTGTTCCACCGTTATCCACCCCATCCTACTGCAAACATCACCCTGCTCCCTTCACCAGCTTGCCATTTGCACCACATTCCTTGCAAGAACTTCAAGCCAACATCCGCTACTTAGGGAGAACTTAAAGCTTGCGTGTTTGGGGCTTTCCTAAACTCTCTGTACTTCAGAGCAGGCTGCAAGCAAGGTGTGCAGAGAGGGAAGGTCCCTCCAAGAGAAGCAAATCAACAGAAAAAGAAGCAAAAGAACAGGGTAAGCAAAGAACCTGTGTGAAGAAGAAAGTGGCAAAGGGGAAGAGAGAGTCTTAGAACAAAGTGCTGCTGCTTTCTTATTCACTAAGGCTGTGTGTCAAAGACCAAAAGCCCTTAATATTAGAGACACTTCAGGATACTATTTTACCCTTAACTATTACGAACACAGCCACTTTGTAAAATGCATCTGCCTGAATAGAGCAGTTACATAGACAACAGGACATATTTCATTTGGTCACAAAGAAGTCCATGTGCTCTCTGAAACCTTGTGCAGCATGGCAGCAGGGGTCTTCACGCTATTTTTGAATTTTTCAGAATTCAGACTGGTGGAATGAACTATTCCCCCCTGCAAATAAAGCTCCAGTCTAAAGCAGACATGTTTTTAAGCTCTACGGATGGAGATTTCAGATGCTGCCACTATTAATTTTCACTCTTCTGGCTCTGTTCCTTGTCTGCTGCTGGCAATCACAGTGGGATCAAGAATGAGTCTCAAAACAGGAGGAAAAGACGGTTGTCTAGTTGTGCTTTTCACATTCTCTCACAAGCAGCCCAAAGCAGGGATAATAATGCATACCTTAATTAACTAAGGGCCTCCACAAACTGCCTGGGGCAGGTTTTTATAGATACTGGCTTCTGGCTAGACAGAAGACTGGCAAGCAGACTTTTACTGCCTGGAAACAATGGCATTGCAAAAAGCCAGTTAGTTAAATCAATGTTCTAGTAATTCATTTTTAAAATCTCACAGGAACATAGCACTTTTGTCCAAAAAAATGTTCCAGAGCTTTAGCAGCTGCACTGCTAGCATGGGAAGCAGAAGAACAGGCTTCTCAGTTGTCAACATGTGCATGGACATATCTCTAGTTTAAAATCCACCAGGCTACATAAAGAGCTGGTTATCAGCCTGTCGTGTAGCTTGCCCTTAAGGTGAGGAATCACCAGATTGTCGTGCTGAGAAAAGCTACTAATATGAAAGCTGCAAATCTCTAGTTTGTGGAGTGGGGTGAACTCCCAAGAAAACCCACAGTTCATGTCTCTCTCCTCATTTTTCATTGTACAACCTCCACATACATGCCCAGATAGTGAGCAGCAGCAGAAGGAACAGATCCCCCACTAATTCTTTGTGCCACTCCTGGAGTGGAATAAGAGAAGAATCTATTTACTTGCCCCTTGGTGACTTGCAACGAAGAATGAATTTTGTACAGTGCTCTCAGGAGGAGCAGCTACTGTCTCCCCTCCCAAAGGGATAGAGTTCATTCTCCCTCATAGAACTGTAGAATTATAACATCACCAGGTTGGAAAAGACCCATCGGATCATTGAGTCAAACCATTCCTATCAAATACTAAACTATGTCCCTCAGTGCCTCATCTACCTATCCCTTAAACTCCTCCAGGGAAGGTGACTCAACTACCTCCCTGGGTAGCCTGTTTCAGCATTGCTCTGCCAGGCAATGCAGAGAGCACAGCAAGGGAACTGAAGTCTCCTAGATCTTTTTTAGTGCTGTTTATCACTGAGGAAGTGGAAGGGGCAGGACTGCTTCTCTCATTAGCTGTGGCCTCATCTGAGTCCCTCAGTAGTGTCTGTCTGCCTTACACAGCCCTTCTTGCAGGACCAAGAGCCTCAGCAGAACACAGCACTTCCAAAGGACACTGGCTGTTGAGCAGAACACGGAATAAAGCCCGAGACTATAAGACGAACAGAGAAATCCAGATGTATTACTTGGTATTGAAGTTGTGTGGGGTAGGAAAGCCAGCAGCTCACAGCACTGGGTTGACTGCACCCTGACCTGGCCCCATGCCCATCCCCATCCAAAAGAATCCGTAATCATCTCACTTCCCATTTTATATTGCTGTTCCCCAGCTCACACAGAGCCTGCACGTGGGGCTGGATGTTCACAATCCCCATTTTGCAGAGGGCTGAGGTAGCTGCAGTGCCTTCCCTCAACTCACCCGGGAGGTCTGAGCAGAGCCAAGAACAGACCGCAGGTTTCCTGCATGCCGAGTTACCCGCTCTCCATTAGGCTAAACTGTCCTACAAGCATAAAGTGCCTTAGAGCACAATTTTTGGGCATGGAGCAGGAACTGCACAGAACTGAGCATCTGTGCCGGCGCTGCACCCAGGCTCAGCCTGTTTCGACTCTGCCTGCCCATCTGTCCCCTCCCCTTCCCCCAAAGGGTTCTCCACAACCAAATATCACAGTACGTTTTGGAAAGATTTCCATCCCGTGGATATTTTACAAAATATGTGGTTTTAACTTTCCACACTTTCAAAGGAAAAAAAAAAAAGCAATGAACACCTTGCAGTGGCGAATAACATATGCTGTGACATTGGAAAACATGCAGCATCTTAACAAGAGCTCTAGAACTAGTCTGTTAGAAGCACTAAGTCAAAGTGCCAATTTTTTAATGCTGTTTACCAAATCAAACAGGCATTCTGCAGTCCACCTGTTTCCAGCTCCGTCGACTTCACGACAGCCATTTTCTGAAGCCAGGGAAATAATTACTAGACCAGTTTATTGGTGGCAGCTGGTTTGGACTGAAAAAGTCCAAAATGTGCAATAATTAAAGACTGTAAAGGATGCAAGCTATTAAAAGGACAAAGGAAGTAAAACAACTCAGTCCAGAATGGGCAAATAGAGACCTTCCAAGGGAAGCAAAAATCTCTCCTCCTCCAAGATGATGTATTCACAGCCAACTCGCAGGGAAGTCAATAAAGGCAGAGAGGGACAAAAAACAAGCCAAACTTCTACACTTACATTTTTTTATCCAGGAATTACAAGTGCAGCCCTTGTCACCAGCAGAGAATTCAAAGCGCTGGAGCTGAGGAACAGCCTAGAGACCAACCTGCACCAGCTGCTTCGAAAGGCACTGTAAAATCCCATAATGGAGGATTATGCACCAGTATGCCTGAGGGAGAAGTTGTGTTTAGCGTATGGCCAGCAGTACAAAGGATGAAGCTCCAGCCCGCCTAACTGTAGATGATATTGCTAATCATACAAACGATGCCAATCTGTCGGTCTCAATATCCTACCTTGTAGCAATGAGTCCCAAAGGCTAATTAAAACTTAGGTTAAAAGTCCTTCCTATTAAAGCTGTTCAATGCATCAACTTTGAATTTAATTTGACATCTCTTTCTTATCCAAGAGAGGAAAAAGTCATGGTGTTATTGTTTTATTTATACCCCTCATAGCTTGTCTCTCGGTGGCACTTCCTCACATATTGTTCCCCCTAAAAAAAAACCAGACCTAACCTTTTCAGCCTCTGCTGGCATGCAAATCTTCCTGAAGCATTTTCCATGCTTCTGATTATGTTTCCTGCCCTTCCCTGAACTTCTTCTCTTTCCTGCTCTATCATTTTTTAATTAGGGTAACCAAATCAAATACGCCTCTCAAGATGAGGCCGCATCACCATCTCTAGAACAACTGTCATATTTTCAGTGTTGTCCTCTATTCAACAAATTAATGTCATGTCATTTCAGATTTACGCTTTCCTGATGACCACTCAGACCTAAGCAGATGTTTTCCATTGAGCTCTTCAAGATCTTTTTCTCTTTTGAAGCCTAACCCACTATAAGATCCACTGTTCCATCCAATTAATAGTGACTTCTTTTTCCTCACATTGCATTTTTCTATCAGTATTTTGATTCACATAGCATTGGTAAATTCAAAAGGAAACTCTTAATTGTGTTGAAATTTAATTAATTTTTGGAGCATCAAATTTCATCAGTTTGTTACCTACCATCTTTTTCAGATTATCAAAAAAACCTGAGTACAGGCTCAAGGGGTGCCTGCCACACAAATGCCTGCATACGCAATTACTGAAGCTCTCCATGGAGACATGATTTTTATAGAATACACATGTTATAATGTAAATAAACACCCAATTTCTTTTTAGAGCATTTTTATGTCTCCAATCTCACCTCCCTGCACCGCACCACAAGCCTACAAAGCACGAAGGAGGGAAGCTGCCTCTGTCATTTCCCAGGGTATGTTCACAGGCACAGCACCAGGGCAAACAAACACACCTCCTCTACCTGCTGTAACACAACTGTCAGGAGACACGAACACAACTGCTTTCAAAGGGATTTTAAGCAAAACAATGCCAGGAAAGGCTTTATCACCCCATGTACCACACACTGCCAAAGCGTGAAGAGAAACGGCCCCCTTAGAGACACTCAGACCACACGTGGTTTCTGAATGCAGATGTCTTTCTATAATGATATATTCATGCTCACTACCATCCTTCAGAGACTTCCTAGAGAGTGGATACTTTTCTCTCAAAAGAAGTGTTGAATTACTTCAGCAGGAATCAAGTGTCTGAACATCCACAGGAGGAAGAAGAGAGATGAAGGGAACCTTTAGTAGTTTCACATCTAGGCAGAAGTCCCTTTCCAAGGATTTAGATACATCTGTTCCTACTAGAGAAATATTCCTGAGTTCTTGGCAGCTGCCTCCTGCAGCCACAGACAGGAGGCATTTTGCCCTTCAAACAGCTCAAGAGCTCACCTCAAACCACCACTTCATGCCATGGTTGTTAGCAATGTCTGCTGGGGTGTTATTAATTACAAGAGTTGAATTAATATATTTTTTTTTCCCCACCACCACCACAAAACACACTCAGTAGTCACGAGTTACTTATTTCTAATGAGAACTGCTGCATTTTAGAGAAGGGTCCAGAAGCATAGCAGGGTGTTATTTGAAAAAGCTGTGTTTCTGCTGGGAAGGGGAAAAAAAAATCATCACACTTTCCAGAGATCAGATTTCCAGAAAAGAAAAATGTCTACTTCCCTTTTAGGACAAAACCAATGGTTTCTACCTCTGTTAAAGAATCCCATCTGCTGAGGGCTATGAGTCATCAGCTTATCAGCAAAAGTGTCTGAGAAGCATAAATGTGATGTGCTCAGAAACCAAATCTGCAGCTAGACAAGAAGCACAGTCTGCCCTTCCCCACCAGGGGAGGTTTAGGCTGGACATTAGAAAAATATTTTTCACAGAAAGGGTCATTGGGCACTGGAACAGGCTACCCAGGGAGGTGGTTGAGTCACCTTCCCTGGAGGTGTTTAAGGCATGAGTGGACGAGGTGCTAAAGGGCATGGTTTAGTGTTTGATAGGAATGGTTGGACTTGATGATCTGGTGGGTCTCTTCCAACCTGGTGATTCTATTATTCCCCCTAAACTAGCTCCTGCCTTGCCTTGACCCATCATCCCCCGGCAATCAGCAGCCAGTGCTGACAGGCTGCTCTCCCAAATCTCCTGCAGCATCCTCCCTCTCTTGGGAGACCTTTGGCCAGCACCAGTCCCAAAAGGTTTCTCTCCCCGACAGGCAGCCCACCCCCACACCATGACTTCTGGCCAGTGGCATTTATGTTGCAATTCCCTTTTGGCCACATGTACCAAGCAACCCATTTGTTCTGCTTTTTCCTCTCCCTGCCTCTTCTTATCTTCCAACTACAACACACTGTCAGAGCCACGTGTTGGTTTGTATCTTAACAGCTGTCACCACTGGGCAGCTCACTCCATGCTTCTCTTCTGTTTTACCATGAGCCATTACTGCTTGGGCAACCAATGCTACACACTTATGGGGTTGGCTGTGTGATTGTAAGTTTGCTGGGGTTAATTTCCAAGTTGTTTTTTTGCTAGTACTTAGACATGCTCACTTAGAGCACATCAGAGCTAATAGCGGAGGGAGCCAAAGGAGGACAATCAAGGCATACCTTACAGGTTATGTTCATAGCTATCTCTTTTCTTCACCTGAGCCTGTCATCTGGGGAGGCGGCACATCCTGATCTCTACCGATGCAAGATCAAAGGCTTCCAGAGCTGTCAGAACTCAGAGCCTGTCGCTATCCCTATTTACGCGTGTTTATTTTTAGTATTATTATTAATATTAGCTCATCTTGGTAGTTCCTGAGTAAAGACTATCTGCTAAATGCTGTACAAACACAAATCAAAATTAAATACCCCCAAAGAGCTTATAGCCTCAGGAGAGGTTTATAACACAGATGCTTAAATTCTGGACTACAAGTTGGCTCAGAGTAAACAGAGCCATGCTGCATAGGCCAGGGCATGAGACCCCCCCTTCTGCCACGGTAAGCCAGAAGCACCAAGATGTCTCTGAAGAACTGACTCTCAGTCCCTGTGCACCTCATTTCCAGTAACAGTCAAGGAACGCTTCCCATAACAGCAGCACCTCGACAATGTCGCTGCAGAGCTCTGCACAGCTGTATGTTTTCTCAGGCCATGAGGAGATACTCTTGGGTCTCTCAGGAAAACCTACACCAAGATTTTAATAGCCCATTCATCAGCCATGGAGGAACCCAGCTCTCCCTAAAGCACAGTGCTCAAGTACCCAAGGGATCTGGGAGCTTGTTCCATTTTGGCAGAGCTGCTCCTAACTTGGGAGATGCTACGAGCAAGGTCACAAGTGCAGAGGTCCACTTGGAATCACTTCTCTGATAAACAGCACCAAAGGAGAACTGTGCCAAATGCAGCTGGAATTTTACAATTGTTCCTTTAGCACCTCTTTGGATTTTGTTCCCTTCTGCAACAACAGCTGGGAGCAGTATTTCCTTCAAATTACAGAAAGATTTGGTGTTATCTTAATGCGATACAAGTGTAGCCTGAATTATATTTAGGAGGAAGCACAATATGTGCTAATGAATAATACAGTGTACAAGAGTATTGCCTGTCTCCAAGTGCTGCTGCTTGAGCCAGTTCTCACCTTATCAGTGTTAGTAATTCCCAATGGCTCTGCCACTCTACTACCCCCTCCCAAGGAAGCAAATAGGAAACGCCTTCCACTTTGTACAGTTTCAGCTGGAAAGAGGCATCAACTTCCAGACTCAAGAGAGCTAAGCTAGAAGCCAGCCCTCACCTCCCCACTCTGCTAGAGATAGAATCATGGAATCACAGGGTTAGAAAAGACCCACCGTATCATCAAGTCCAACCATTCCCATTAAACACTAAACCATACCCCTCAGCACCTTATCCACTCATCCCTTAAACACCTCCAGGGAAGGTGAATCAACCACCTCCCTGGGCAGCCTGTTCCAGTGCCCAATGACCCTTTCTGTGAATTTTTTTTTCCTAATGTCCAGCCTAAACCTCCCCTGGCAGAGCTTGAGGCCATTCCCTCTTGTCCTGTCCTCTGTCACTTGGGAGAAGAGCCCAGCTCCCTCCTCTCCACAACCTCCTTTCAGGTAGTTATAGAGTGCCATGAGGTCTCCCCTCAGCCTTCTCTTCTCCAAGATAAACAACTCCAGCTCTCTCATAAGTCCTGTTCTCCAGCCCCTTCACCAGTCTCGTTGCTCTTCTCTGGACTCGCTCCAGAGCATCAACATCCTTCTTGTGGTGAGGGGCCCAGAACTGAATGTGGGATTGCATGCCCAGATGCGGGATTGCAAAGCCAGCACCTACAAAAACAGGGTTGTCCACAGCCACCATGTGAAAACTGCCAGTGATGCCAAGTCTGGGCAGAGGTTTGGCCACAGCTTCACTCCCCAAGCTGACAGCAAATCCAAGATGCAGTCTCTATTTCACCCGTTTCAGTTTGCAGAACATTAAGGTCTGTATCACTGCCATGGAGATGTAGCTGATAGAAAAGAGAAGTTTAGGGTAGCCAACGGTAAACTGTCAGTTGTGATCAAGAATAGCAGCAATACAGTTCACTGGTTATCTGAATTACTTCAGGGTATCTTAGCAAATCCCTGTAATGTATCACAGCCACCAAAGGAACACAGGGTTTAAAAAGATGCTACAGAAAAGCCACCAATACTCATAACTGAGAAAGAAAGGAACATCCATTAACACTGAGCTTTCTGCATTATTCATCTTCATTACTATACAAACACTTTCTCCTTCAGAAAGAGTCAAAAATAACTTATTGACTTATCTGCTTAGGAAACAGTGACATGTGTCAACCAAATCTTTTCAACATGGGATTCTTCAGTTTCAACAACTGTTAGAGGACTCGTCTATTGAAAATAATCAATGTCTTTGACAGATAGAGAGGTAACATAGTGACTTATTTTGATACTCCTTGATAGCTGGTTTTGACAGCAGTTTTCACTGTCAGTCCATTGAATTTGAATTTTAACTGAGGCCCATGAGAAATATGCTTTTGGTCTTTAGCACTGACTCTGCAAATCAAAAGGGCAGTGGAAGTGTGATACTTTGCTGCTTTTTATTCACCATTATATATCACTCATCAATTTTAATTACTCTTTTTTAATATCTTTCCCGATTTTCATACTCTTGAGATGTCGTAATAAGGCACATTTAAACTATACTTTGCTGCTCCCTTGGCAAGAAGGGACATTTCATCCAGCTAGATTTGGAAATGGTGTCATCTTCTAATGTCACGGTGTTCAGATTGACAGTTTAGTTCCATCAGGAGCTCAGCTGTTTGTTCTGCTCTTAAAAGACTGCAGAAACTTAAAATAAGATATTGATATTGTTTATGAAATATTCAAACACTTGTCCATAAAGAAGTTTGTGAGGCTTCGGATCTTACAGTTAAATTTCCTTATAAAACCCCACACCTTTCCTTTTAAAAAAAAAAAATCCATAGGATGCAGATCTGAATCTTCATAGAACAAGAAAAAGGCGTTTGAAAGAAATGCTTGGATTAGAATCACGTCCTTCACTGCTACAAAGCAGCACGGCCCCACCAAACAGGTGAGGAGGCATGTGCAGATGTTTCAAAAATGAAGCAGAGGACAGAGGGAAATTCCTTCTTAATCTGTATTTTGATACCAGCTTCTTTCAATAACTACAGTCTCAAACAGCCTCTCCCACTGAAAGGTCAGGCAGAATCCATTAGCTGTGATCCAAACTGCTTGATCGCGGCTGCAATATCCACAAACACTGTCATCATATCATTTATTTCATCTTTGATATGACTACATGACCTTGTTGGGTTCAATATCTAAATATTTATTTGTTTCCAAGCCTAAATTCACCACGTGATGTGTGAAAATTCCCTTTGGTACAACAATGCTCAAAGATACAAGGCTGTGAGATGACTGAATGTACAAAGGTGCAGGAAATAAAAGGACTCGTATTCCCAACTCATCACTCCATATACTGCTTGAGACAAGAATCATATCCTGGCTTTTGATGTATTGTTGTTGTATATGTTGAGAGCTCAGTTACATTTATATGTAGTACTTCAGCTCCTTTGCTTAACAGCACCTGATAACTTGCTTGACATCTCAAAGAGTTTCTTAAAATATTCTTAAACCTTTGGCATCTCTTCCTGCCCAGGGCTTCATGAATAAAACATTTATCCAGTCAGCAGCTTCAGCAAAGAGGAACAGCCAAGTTCCATCCATCAACGTCAGTAGCTGAATTACTGAGTGATTTCAGATCCTTTAATAACTCTGCTTTTTTATGACTATGTTGGTAAACAATCAAATAGTGCTGGCACCTGACTTTCAGTGAACATTATTTTTTTTGCATTATCAAGTAAGACTAATGCAGCTCGTGGCTGTTATTGTTATTTCAATAAAAAAAGTCCACAATGGTCTCCCCCATTGTGAGAATGCACTGAGGTTTACTCTTGATTTGTTATGAAGGTCATCAAAAGCTACTCACGTTAAACCTGCTGGGACTTAAAAAAAAAAAAAGCAAGGATAAATAGAGCCTTTACTTCACACATAATGTACTTCATTTATCATTGATATCACCAAGTAGTACTACAGTGCCCTTTTTATAAGATTGTTAATAGAAACTAAGCATTTTGGGGTGCAAAATCAATGACATAAAGCTTCTTTTGTTGTCCAAGTCCAATGAAGCTTGAAGATCCATGTCCTATAAGGAAATTGCCTATAGAGATTCAAAAGGAGGTTCCTGGTTCATGCCTTGTGTCGGAGAGCAAGAGAAATGGACCGAAGAAAAAAATCAGAGCTTTCCAAATTATAAACACAGCCAGCAAAAATGTCCGAGCATGTTTGGTTTGAATTAAATAGATACCAAAGATACAAATCTTTTCATAGCACTTAACACTGGCAGAACAGTAGGAAGAGCTTTTCCACACACCTGGACGGTGTCTTAGCTTCTAACTAGGGCATGCAAATGGGAAGCCCCAATATTCAATCCTCTAATCTCTCATGCAGGAAACCTCTTCTTGGATATGCAAGAATGTCACATTGAAGTCAAAGGCGTCATCTAAATAAGGACAACTGGCCAGGGCACAGCCCCTGCTCTGTCTCTGCTCAACAGGGATTTGCACCTGGAACTTAAACCCACAGACACACTGATATGAGCATAACTTTGAATATCTGATCCCGCATAAATGAACCTTCCCAGCTCTGGCAGAGAAACAATTACAGCTATCGAATTTGCAGAGGATGAAGACCAAGTGAGGTCTCAATAAACAACAAAAGAGTACAAGCTGTATGCTTATTTCTAAGCCCAGCTTTCTAATCCCTTTGGGGTGCAGTCAGAAGGTGCCATTGTGGGATCCACAGGGGTTACAATATTGTCTCTTCTGTCTATTGTCTCTTCTCCCAGCACAGCACTGGCAATAGTTCATGTGTTGCCCTGCTCTGCTGAGCCTCCAGAGCCAGATGTGAGCAGTTCAATGCATCCAGAAAGACAGAAGGGTTGTTCTCACCCCCATTTACATTCCCAGCTGCAGATCTGTAAGAAAACACAGGTTGATTGTACCATAGGAAACATGTTTTTTTCCAGGTTTCCACAAGTATAAATGAGCTCTGTGCTGTGGGTGTCAGGAGGCAGAGGTAGGGACCTGTAACATTTTCATTTAGAGGTGGCTTAGAGCCTCTCCATAGGAAAATAAACAGACTCTTCAGTAAAATTACACCCAATTAAGCCACAGGTAAATAATTAAGCCACAGGCTTCAGTATTTAAGCATTTCCCAGTTGCTTGGATAAGTGAAGTGTCACTGTTATGGATTAAGCTTCCGTACTCTACGTTTTCTATTGCACATTAAAAATAAACCCCAGTACTTATAACTCTAACTGAAGACTGGCTCTGATGAGGTTGCCCGTTCTTTGATTCCCAGGAAGGGTGATAACAAAAAAAAATTATTAACCATGAGCATTCCAGCCAGGTAAAACAAAAACCCATTGGCACAGGACCAGCTCCAGACCCTCATCACAACTCATATGTGTTGATCATGGCTCAGCACACTGACTCATCACCTTTTCCCATCTGCTCCAGGATAACCAGTTCCCATCCACTCACGTATCCAGCGTGCCTGCCCTGGGGCCAGCTCCCACCCTCAACTGACTGCTTTGGGGACCACTGTCCCAGCATCGGAGAAGTTCCCATCAACATCTTCTCCCATCTGCACAGAGCAGCCCAACAGAGGCAGTAGAGCAGAGAGCCAGAAGGGCTTGCCAGCCAGACACCGTATCCTGCTCTTGCTGGCAGAGGATTGGGGACAACCTCTTGGCCACCTGCCTCTCCAGGCTGAGCCAGGGACAGCAGGTCCCTGCTCCAACACTTGTAGAGTGGGGGTTAGAGAGAGCTTTGAATGCTGTGGGGTCCTAAATTCCTTTTAGAATTTGCAATACTTCCTATGCCCTGTTGAAGGAGAAACATATGCCCCACCAGAGGTCTTTGCACAGGCTTTGGAGCGACCCCTGTGAATTTCTAGTTTGAGCTTAAAAAAAACTTTAAACATTCTCATTCTATTTCCTCCCTTGATTCCCAGGGAAGTTGTAAATACAAACAAATAGTTGTAAATTCTCTGAAGTTGTAAATACAAACTGCACCTCACCCATCTGAACTCTGCAACCTCTCCATTACAAATCAATCTACAGAGAAATTAATTACAATTTTTTCCTCTTTGTGTGTGGGAATTATTTTGCCTCGTTTCCCTGTTTTAAAGACTGCAGATTATGTAACCTGATATGTGGCTATTTTTTCTTTAAATAGAAAAAATAAATAAATAGAAAACCAGTCCCATCTCTGCTATATTGACAGCAGCTGCAGCTGGAATGCCCAAGGCCAAAAAACCTTTGTCTTGGATATTTTTTTTAAAAAAGAGCCTGTTTCCCCTCCCGTATCCCCACTGAAATGTGTTTTACACTCAGCTACTGGAAACGTACCCTGCAGACATTTACATCACAGGCTTTGTTATTATAAGCTATAGTAAAAGACAAAAGGAACAAGGTTTCGTAACCAGAGGGGAAAACAGCGCAGCTGCTAATTTGTTCAGAGGTGACATTTCTGATAATGCCGCTTTAGATGAGCTGCCATTCTGTATTGTAATTTCATTATGCTATCCTATCATAGCACTTAATAGCAGATACACACATCAACAGATCTATTACCTAAAACAAACAAAGATATTAGGAAACTTCTTGAGACCGAGTTGTATATTGACTTCTGGTCAGTGTTTCCAGAGAATTTCATTAAATTTATGTCATCAAAAAATATAACGTATGGACCTTCTGAACAGGAACTCATACCAGCAGGAGTAACGCAATTGTTTTTCCCCGTTTCGTGATTTATCATTCATTCCATTACGTGCTACACAGGCTGTCATTTTTCTTTAAATGTGTTTGATAAAAGAGTTCTTGTTCTACTAGGTCAGGTATTATTATTCACCAACATTATGTATTGAGCAGCACGAACGCCCGCAGCAGCTGTGGAGCTGTCACTGAATATCAGAGTTAGTTAGCACCAGGCTTTTCCCCACCATGTCTTGGTCCCATAAAATGGGGTAGACAGCTGAAAAGGAAGCAGTTCTGCTCTTGCCCTGTGCCGAGTGGGACATGTGCTCTCACAACCTTTATCACAGCAGGAGGCTGCAGAGAACGGAAACCAGCCATGCTTCTCCACAGCCCACCTGAAAGATCTAGAGCTACTTTGGCTCCCTGTCACCCTGGCAGCGGGCTGCCCCTCATGCAGTTCTGGGGCTGTAGTTGCCCATGACTCCCTGTCAATTCTTGCACCCGCAGCCCAGAACTGCCCTGATGAAACCCCCATGAGTTTTGTGGGATGCTCAGCGGCGCTGCAAGGAGCATGGTACGAGGAAGGAGACCTGTTCTTGCCACCCAGTAGCTGGTCCAAACAGTGGCAGGGCTGGGAACCTCTCGCCCTCCACAGCACCTGCACCAGCAAGATCACTGCACGGAGCCCAAAGGCAAGAGGCTCGCTCTGCACTTCTTGCCAGTTCTTAGATGCTCCCTTATCTGTTCTTAATTATCCAGGCTATTTTTACACTGTTTCTCCCTCCACCTAATTGCCCGAACTTATTTTCCTGATGGTTTTCTGCTGAAGATGAATTTCGGGAGCTCTGTATCTCAGGCAATTTCAAAACGTAATTAACACCACCACTCCCCTCATTAGCGAGTGGCCTACTTTCTCTCCAGCTACCATTCCCCTCGATGTTTGGAAAAAGTCCTTATTATCTCCCTGTAGCTCTCTGACTAACATTAACTCCTTGCGCTTCATGGGGCTTTCCTCTCTGTCTGCAGGTGGGAAACACCTACTGGAGTCCCCTTTGCTTGCTGGTTTCCCTCTCAAGGTCCTGCACTGGGTAGTTTCAGCTCCCAGTCACAGATGCAAACTGCTTTTCCTGTCCCTGCACAGAGTAAAGTCCCTTTTTGCCATCGAGGTACACGGCTGACACTGTTCTAGGTGCTGCTCACATATCTGGGAGTGTCCCCATCCCAGAGGACCTGCAACTGCTGCATAGAAGAAAAAACACCCATGCCCATGGAAATTTTGGGTATAGAGGCACAATCACAGCCAGCCTTCAGCTAGCCTGGTTTTAGAGCCCAGTTGCAAAACACCTTTTTCTTATAAGTGCCCAAGTAGGTCTCCTCCCCACCACCCAAGCTGGACTTCTTTTGGCTTCAGTAGTTTTCCTCAAATGAAAATAGTTGCTTTAAGAGAGCTTTCCTCCAGCTTTCCTTTCCTGTACTCCCACACCCTGGTACTGATATGTCCCACAAACCCCTCACTTAGTAAGCAAACCCAAAGGCTTATTTCCAAAGCTAATCCATTGGGAGTTCACATCGGAGACTAAACTTAATTGTCTGTGGCTGTAACAATATCAGGTAACCCCTGCAGAGATAAACAAGCAGACTTGAGTGATTAATATTTTCTTTGATATAAACTTTGTAGGATGCTCTGTTGTCAAAAAGTCCACAGAGATTACTTGTGCTGTAGTAGGTGGCACTTCATTTTCCAGAATCTATGACCCAGCAGAAATTACTGTCAGCTCCCCAACCAGCCGAGGGGTATTGATTCCTCTGTTACTACAGCAACCCATTAGTTATTAGATCACATCTCATATGCAGTGACTAATCTGCCTCAGCAAGGTCTCAGATTTTGACACTTTTTCATTCTAATCCTTAATTAGTTTATTTGATGCGGCCTGCACATTTTATTTTTATACTAAGTAGTTATTGAAAAATACAGTCAAACTGAGCAGAGATCAAAGGAGCAAAACCAGTAGGCTGTCAACTAAACTAGTTATGCAAATTAAGAGGAAAAAGGAGCACGCCATATCAAATGCATAAAATGGCTTCTCTCAACACTCCTGAAGTCGCACAAAAAAAAACCCCAGGGCATGCTTCCATCCCCAGACATCACTTGAAATGCGGGTGTCTCCAGTAGGTCATCACCTCCACTCCAACGCTTATACCAAAAGACTATGTTCACCAGCAATTTTTGTACTTAATGTCTTGGAAAGGTATAGACTTTGGCAGGTATCTTCCTTGTACACAAAGACAACCGGGCAGTGGCTACTCTTCTAGGGCTTACACCCTCTTTGATGCAGATGGTGAGCGAGGGTCCTCACCAGTGCAGACAACCCAAACCTGAACAGAGGAGCTTCAGACTCAGCCAAGCCCCATGCTCATCCTCACAAACCACTTGGCACACAAAACTCAACCATTTGGCCACAAACTCAAGCAACTTTGTCTCACACTCATTAATAAGCCCCTGTATCATCTGACAAAACAATCTCAGTTCTGGAAACAAACCTACCTGGTGTTAATTCGGAAAGTTATTCATATGCACAAAACCACCAAAAATGGAGAACCCAGAAGTCTGTAGACTAAAAGTAAAAATGAAGACTTCATGTTGAGCTGAGGTTTTGTATAAAATCCCCAATGTCTTACATCTCCTCCTTCAATGCTATTAAGTTATTAACTGAAATTGAAGTTCCAGATGGAGTCTATACCTTCCACCTTTCCTATTACAGGATACAAAATAGGAAAGCAACTTCATTCTCAGGCAACAAAATCCAGTGACATCTATTGACTGTACAGGAAAGGCACTTGCTATGTGTTTACCAAGGGAAAGCTTCATCACACCAGCAGTCTGCATTCTGATAAAATGATTCGTGGTCCCTTTATGGAAACTATACCCCTTGCACATCTGTAGAGAATAGAGGACCACAAATCAGTGTGCTAGGTCTGCTGTTCTACTGAGTGTCAGCAGAACATTTGGCATAACAATGTTCAACTACTGACAAGGAGATGAGGAAGAGTGCCAGATGAACTGACTGGGAAACCACTGCCTTAACGTGGAAAGGGCAAACTCTAGCTAAAGCCTTGCACATAACACCTCCCTTTCTTCTCACCTACAAATGTTTAGGCACATAACACCTACCAGACCCACGTGCATTTAAATGGATGAACCGTGAAACCCGTGTTCCCACAGAGATTTTGCTGAGCTCCATCTCTGGATGTCAGGGTGTCTACAAGTCTCAGTTGCACATTGGAGCTTACACAAGCAAGATCATAGAATCATAGAATAACTAGGTTGGAAGAGACCCCCCCCCCAGTCCAACCATTCCCATCAAACACTAAATCATGCCCCTTAGCATCATATCCACCCGTCCCTTAAACACCTCCAGGGAACGTGACTCAGCCCNGATGTGTCTGTACAGATTAGGAGGGGGATGGATAATTTGCCAAGCTGAGCAATAAGGAAAGGCTTCATTTGTTCAACTACAGATTCATGCTGTGGCTTTTTCCCCAGCTTCAATTCATCAAGAGGAGGAAAAGGATCCCAAAGTAGAAAGGTAAATATTCAGACATCTAAGTGCACGCATTTGTATTGCTTGGTATTATCACCAGGCTGGAGGGCACCAAAGGTTACAAATTCAACCTGGGGACTCTGTTTCTCCAGTATTCCCTGTCCCACAACTTAAGTTTTACAAAACCAAAGAGATGGAAAGCAGGCATTTAGATCACACTCTCACTGTGAAGTCAGACTATGTTTATCTATTTGCCTTAAACATGTTGTCTGAGGACTACTCACTTGTGACACCAGCTTGTATGTGTTGCCATGGTTCAGCGGGGGGCAGTGCAGGAGCAGGCACAGCTCCTAATATTTCTTTCCTACACTAAACGCTCTTCTCCGTTTCTTCTGAAGTCAATGGCAGTGCAGTATGTCCTACAAACACCCTGGGATATCACAGCACCAAGCCCAAAGGCCCAGCCTTGCTCGCACCATGTAAACATGAGGCACTTCAGCCATCCCTTTGAAGCCTATTTTAATTACCCCGTCAACCATCTAATAGGCTGTTAGTTAAGAAAGAATTTCAGGAAGGTGAGATGCAGAAGAGAGGCAGTGCTAGGAGAAGAGGCTTATTAGCTAAGTCTCTCATACAGCTGAGCTTGGCAATGAATGAGAAAACAGAAGAGATGCTGCTGCTAAGTACTAGCTCCTGACTCTTAATATACCATTACATACCCAGTTACCCACAAATAAAGCACATTCTGCGCTCCTTTCCACACTATATATCACTCTAGCATATGAATAATTTTATATGCCTGTAAGCAGAGAGCCCAGATTCAAGAATACTAAGGAATTGCAAAGATAGTAATAAAAAGCAAAATTCCTAAGCCAGATTAAAACCAGCTGTGTGTAATTCATTATGTCACCAGGTCATCATGTTGCTCAACAGAAAAAACAAGCCTTTTGCCTAGCTCAGGTCAGACCCATTTGCTGCTGGGAATCATGCTCAACCTATGGCGAAACATGAATTGAGCTTCAGGATATCACACATTTGTCTTGCAAATGTGACCTAACTTGAGACATTTCTGAGAATAAAGCAACGTGCAATGAAAACACACACGCATACACAGACTGTTCATACATGGATGAAGCTGAAAAAGCTATAGTTCGACCAGAGTAGAGCATCTCCTCAAGTCCTGGGACTATCACCAGCAGATATATCTATGGATCACATCCTAATACCAGTGCCCATTAGAGCAATTTGCTTTGGTGCAGGGCATCTATGTGTAAAAGCACCAGATGGAAGTGTGTTTTAACAGCACCTGCATGCTAAGCAGGCAGTAACAGAGAGAAAAAGGAACAAGTTTGTAGCAGACAGCTTATCATAGTTGAACTGAGGACTCGCTCCTCTTACAGGCTGCCCCGAGCAGCTGTTGTGCCTTGGAGGCATTTGCTTTGCCTAGAAAGCAGAGCATAGAAAATCTTGCATCTTCTCCCAGGGGTGGCTGGCTGTGATCCCAGCACCACTGTATGTAGCTTTAAGGTCAATATGCCCATAACCATAAATACCAAAATACATTTTGCTAATGATCAACCTCCGTCACTGAGCAAAGACTGATGTGTTCACCACAAACTCCGAGCATGCCAAAGCATTGCTTTTAGAAGACTAAAATGCACAGAACCTGGACTTCTCATCCCTGGAAATAAGCCACATCTTCATGGTCTAGTCACCTCTATAATACAATGAAGTATGGTAAGTACATCTGGGATTACATTAGACACTGAGCAATTTGGGAAGATTGGTCAACTGTGGAAATCCAAAACAATCTCACTAAAGCAACTTAAGAAGCACTAGCTAAGCACATTCAGAGCTCACATTTCAGCGCAGGATGCCATTTGTAAGCCTCACTCGCTTTGCAAAACTGTCAAAGCTCAATGTCCATTACTTGACTACTTGATGATTTATTGTGTCAGAGTCAGAACTTCTCCAGGTGCCCTTTGTGTTGATGATGTCATTTGAAGATGACTTCTCTTTATGGTTGGTAGATGCAATAACAAGATTTACAGTGTTCATATGACCCCACCAATGGCTCTTACGCACAACCTTTAAGATTCAAACACAGTTGAAGACTGGGATTCACCTCTCTTAACTAATATCCCAAAGCCAGGCAGTCAGCCTGCTTTGCAATGTAAGCCTCTCTTTCTGTAGAAAGAAGAAAGGAAAAGGTATCCCCAGACCACAAGTCTTCCCACTAATTCTATCATCTACTTGATGAATCCAAGCCAAAATTATGTTTCATACTTGTCTCAACCCGGACAAAGGGAGGAGGAAAAAGGTGGGTCCATTTGTCTGTGTGGCGATCCAGAGACCAAAAAGGTTACTCCCAGGGTGAATATCAAACAGTATTTATTTCCAAGGGGCACAACAACGAGCCGAGGTACGCAGCCACCCAGAGTTACAGAAATAAATCCCCTGTAACCCAAGCCCCTACAATCCAAGCAGACATGCATGCCGTGAGGTCCGGGGGAGGGGGGGTGGGGAGAGGTATAGAGAAGGACAGAAAGAGAAATAGAGACTGTAGCATCCCATGGTCTTATCACGTGGTTTAGGCTGCTCCAGTCCAGGTCTGTGTTTCAGTCCAGGCGCGTCCCTGGCCCCATGGCGACCGCCCAGCACCCAGCCACATGGCCGCTCTCCAGGACCCAGCCGCGTGGCACCCCCCAGCACAGCCCCCTGGCAACTCCCCGAAGAGCCCTGTGGCAACTTGCTCCACCCCTGCCTGGAACCTGCCTGGCACCGCTGCAAGAGAGCAGCCAGGGAAGGTGGAGGGGGGGGGAAGGTGGGCTAGTGGGGGCAGGGGTGCCTGGTCCTGCACTGTTGCCCATTGGACAAAATGTTTAAGGCAAAATCATCCAGGCTGACTTGACAATACTTTTCTGATGATGCTGTGTAAGTTCAGTAATACAGGACAGACTTACCATGCCATAGAGCAGCAAGACCTCTGCCCAGTAAACAGCATAAATTAAAAGGAGGGGCATCAGCATATTAAGGTGAGACATATCCACCTTATTTATACATTTCTAACAAGTTTTAGTCCAATTAATCCAACAGATTAATGAGATTTTCCCCCCAAACTTCACTTATACTTGAAACCCAACAAAACAAAAACAAGTGAAAAAAAGATGTGAGCTCAAGGAATTCATGACTCTAAATCACATCACATTTCTCAAGCTTCTGCAGATGCAAGCCCTTTTAGAAGCAAAGAGGAGCAGTGGAGATGGATTAATCAAAATTATTCCCCGAGCACACCACTCCTGCCTCACTGAATTTCGGGGCAGAATTTCCCCAGAAAGGCTCTAGCCGTTTCAATGCAGCAACATAAAGTTCACAGGGATGATGAAAACCAGAGCACTGTGTCCCACAACAGCCACTGAGCTCAGCTTTATCCTGCAGTGAAGCTTCTGTGTCTTCACAACCCTCTGATTTTGCAGCCCTGCTCAGCCTGGAAGGGCTCTGCACGGTAGAGGCAAGTCCAACAACGCCCAGTCAGAAAGAGCAGAGGGAGCTGTACAGCCACCAGTGTTTTATGTGACCCAAAGCACTGTCCTGGCAGCACTACAGGTGGGAGGGATATACAGCAGCATCTATAGTGAGCCCTAGACTGCAATTCTGCATCAAAAGAACCATGGCCAGGAGGGCAAAGGAGGGGATTCTGCCCCTTCATTTCTCTCATGAGGCCTCATCTGGAGTTTTGTCTCCAGTTCTGGAATCCCCAGCATAAGGAGATGGAGCTGTTGGAACAGTTCCAGAGGAGGCTACAAGGATGGTCAGTGGGCTGAAACACCTCAGGACAGGCTGAGAGAGGTGGGGTTGTTCAGCCTGGAGAAGAGAAGGATCCAAGGAGACCTTAGAGCGACCTTCCAGTACCTGAAGGGGTTACAAGCAAGCTGGGGAGGTACTGGTTACAATGGCTTGTGGTGATAGGACAAGGGGCAATGGGGATAAACTGGAGAGGGGCAGATTTAGACTAGACACAAGGAGGAATTTGTTCAGTATGAGAGTGGGGAGGCCCTGGCCCAGGTTGCCCAGAGCAGGGGTGGCTACCGCATCCCTGGAGGTGTTCAAGGCCAGGCTGGACGAGCCTTGGCTGCCTGATCCCGTGGGAGGTGTCTGCCTGTGACAGGGGGTGGAACTGGATGTGCTTTAGGGTCCCTTCCAACCCAAACTATTCTATGATTCTGCCTTTGGAGGATTTGAAAGGGATCTGTGCATTACCTAGAATTGAAGGAGGTGAAAACCTGCACTATGGCACCACTAAAGGCACCCCAAAAGCATGCTCAAAAATAACCATTTTAAAGATAGCAGAGGAGAAGAGCTGTTGTGTCAGTGCAGAACACCAGACAGTGAAAGAAGCACCTTCCCTGCACTGGCTGGGGCTGGTCTCACTGCAGACAATGGGGTTTTACCCAACACACAGCCCCCTCAGATTATTTGTCAGCCTTTACTTCTTACTTCTCCCACATCACAAGAGGAACATTCAACGTGGGCAACACAGCAAGTGAAGACAGGCACGTTTCTGGGTGCTGCGGCCCCTCTTCCCCAAGACATTGTGGGACACAGCAGGCAAACCAGTTAGCGCCTTCACCCCTGCAAGGGCCTCTGTACCCTGTACAAGTCTAGCCTCTGTACCCATAAGGATTAGAGCTGTATAACCATACCCACCTCTAAGATCCTGTTGCCAAATTAGTAAAACATGCAGCTACTGTATGTCATTTTTATTGTATATAAAAAGAACTGGTTACATTTATTTGGTACTTTTTGTTGCTGTCATGAATACCTAAATAATCCTTCTGTGTTTAGAAACTACCCACTGGGGACCAATGAGATACATTTATTGTAATTACATGATTCTTCTAATTAATTTTTGTCAGCAAATTTCAAAGTAAAAATCTCCAGCTAAATGTGCCCTGCTTTCCCTCCAGCCAACAGAGATATTCCTCAGCCTTGCCTAAAAAGCTTGTTTCCTTTTTGTCTAGTTGAAATAAAGTGAAATTGTTAGTGAAAGTGGGCAGAAAGGAAAGAACGTTATCATTAGACCACATTGTTTAAATCAAACCCTAACAAGCATTTCATTTTGTTTGGGTCATTAACCACATTTGAGTGAAAAACGCAGTTTGCTTGGCAAATTGGTTGGTGGCCAAATGTCTCTTACAGGAGACTCTGAGTTAAAACCAAACACTGCAACTCAGACACATGAATTTTACAGGTGGGAAGCTTAACCATAAAGAAAACATCTCAAGCAAGTATCCAAAGAAGTGGATGCCGATCAAAGATATACACAAAATTTGATATTTACTGATTTATGAGATTGCATAGCCCGAGGCGGCATTCTCATAATTATTCTATTCTCCTCTTTAACACAGATCACTGAGTGTCATAAAGCAATTCAGATAAGATAGTCTCTAATTAAGGAACATCTATATCAACTGTGCTGGATGCACAGCCACTTCTGACATATGACACCCAAGCGATTGTATAAAATCAGATAGCACATCCCTGGATGAACCTCAAACAAATCCATTTGGATGATCACACCCCACACACTCCTTTCCCAAGCCACGTTGAGCTTTGGGAACACTTCACTTACTTTCTCTCTTGCCACAATTATCTGCAGAACTTAAAAAGCTACCACCTCATCCCAGTCTTTCCCATTACCTCAAATTAAACAAGCCCATCTCCTCAGCCTTTCCATGCAGCACATGCCCACCAGCCACGGGAGGCTCCCTGCAGCTCTCTATCAGACCCCTCCATCTCCTCAGCTTCCCCACAGCACTCCTCAAACCACATGCTCTGCTCAAACCCTTGTCTCACTGATGTGGGTGAGCAAAAAGGCAACTGCCCCCCTCCCATACAACACCTCAGGTTAGCAGTTTGCAAGGAAAGTCTGGTCTATTTTTGCCTTTGGAGATTGGCATGAAAAGCCTCACTGCAGCCAAGCTGTCTGACCCCCCCTCTTCCCACCATGTTGTGCTGTCAGAGGGGAACTAGGTGGGGCTGATATGATGTGTCCCCAGCAGTTCTGCTGGCTGCTCTGTATCACCTGTGAGGCTCCAAGTGCATATTATTGGATCACTGGGTCATTCACTGCAGCAGCAAAGTCAAACAGACAGTCCAGATTTGCCCAGATCATCTTCCCCTCTCTGAAAGAGGCAGGTGCTACACCAGACCTCCTCATGCTTCTGAGAAAAATTGCAAATTTGCTCTGAAAACGCTCCAGACTTCTCAAAATGCTGCAAGGATATCCAGTTTTCTGCAGTAGCTGCACAAATTTAGAAATTGGTAGGGTCTGCTGGTGTACTCATTACTGGAGAACAAAAGGAAAAGGTTTTCTTCTACGGACCATTTCAAACCTTCAGCTTAAACTGTGAGCTTTCCTCACACAGGGGTCATCTGCATTGCTCTTCACCTTCCCAACTCCACCATCTCCCTGCATGTTCAGATTTGTTCCTGCCCAGCCAGCACTCTACAGACAAAAATTGCAAAGCTGCTGGGTATTGTACCTTGCTGTGTTCTTCTTTCCAAATCCTCCCTTGTGCTAACCAGTGATCTGATCTACCAGATGCTCAGCAGCAACCTCATTCACCTCATCTCTTTGGTGGCGTGCAGCCAGCTGTCTCCTATGGATGGTCTGTTCTGACAGCCAGCACTGGGAGCCTTGTAGCAGAGGCACCTCGACTTCACCCCCGGCATCGGCCTCTCCCCTGTGGCCAAGTCTTCCCTCAACAAGCTGCACACACTGCTATCAGGACTCTGGCCACAGACATTCTCCGCTGAGAGTCTGCTGTGGTATTTAAACAGCTGATTATACACAACTGATTTAAGTAACTCTGACTAAACACAAGATCTGAAGTTACTCCTTTTTATTTCTTATGTTGACATATCCAAGACATCTGGCTGACAAACCCCTTGATTTTCTGATTACTCCCAGTGTTCTGATGCATCACCATCCTCTGCCAATCCTATTCCAAAGCATTCCTCAGCAGCAGCAAATCTCACCTGACTGTGGTTTTACTGGAACAATTCATAACCCGGGGACAGAGTCTTGCATTGCATTTGGTCCCTGCTGCTTTAAACTCTAGTCTCTACTGCCCACCACCTTAACTGCAGCAATGATTATTTAGAACAACCATCACCCTAAGCTATTCTCTCCTATCATCCTGTTTATGGAAAAGCACTGATTAACCAGAGGTAATTTTTTTTAAATCTAAAAGTAATTTATATATTATAAGTAAAAAAGGTCAGGTAGATACTCCATTTATCACTATTACAGAGGGCTGTAACACAGGGATGAAAAGAAAGAGAAATTAATTACAAGTCAGAGGCTGCAATAACTCTCTCTGTAACTGTGACGAAAAATTTAAATTAACGTTTCTGTCACCAAGAGAAGTTTGATTAATTTTACAATAGTGGAGATGCTATCACCTTAATATTGGTGGGTAAGGAAATTTTACTATTTGCAATTTAGATGGAGATCATTTCTTTAAGACTCAAAAAGTGCCTGCGAGGCACCTTCACACTTTATTAACAGCTCAATCAGTGCCACGCTAGAAATAATTAGCCAAGAAACCACGTAGTAAATATATCTAGACCAGCAAACCTTCAGAATAAGAAGTATATGATAAAATCCAGACACCCTCAAAGAGAAACAGCTTCTCCCCGGCACCCCAAAGCGATAGCCACTATCTGGCTGCCTGCTGTGCCTCTCTCCCTTCAGGGAAACAACACAAACACCAGATTTTCTGACAGTGTTGTTTTGTTTTCTGCTTTTAAGCCTCCACTCGACTGCAGAGCCAGAGGGTAGCAGGATTAGATCCAAGCAGCAGCCACCGCCACTGCGCCCTGGCGTGACATCAGCCCTGCACACCAGCTGCCTTCTGGGGCTGCCAAGTGCAAGAGGTGGGATGGCAGAGGGCTCCTGAGCAAAGCCACCCGCCGTCAAAGGCCTCTGAAATGCAATAGGAGAGAAACTGAGGCAGGGACTGCCATGGTGCTGGAGCAGGGCTCCCAGCCTGCAACGCTTGCACCTGAACACAGCATTCGGCAGCCAGGCAGAGCCCTCCTGTTCCCAGCCCATAAACACAGGAGTTGTCCTGGGTGGATTTTGTTTTGCTTTCGCCATCTCTTCATCCTCACACTCTGGTTAGGGTCTCAGACAGGACCTGGACATACACAAACATTAGCACTCTGGCACATAGAATCACCTGGTTGGAAAAGACCCACCAGATCATCGAGTCCAGCCATTCCTCAAATACTAAACCATACCCCTCAGCACCTTATCCACCCATCCTTTAAACACCTCCAGGGAAGGTGACTCAACCACCTCCCTGGGCAGCCTGTTCCAGTGGCTTCAATGCTGAACACCCTATAGACAGACGATGACCAGCCCCTTACCTCTCTCTGCATCTCCAAAGCCTCCTGTCCCCCTCAAGATAGGAGTAATCCCCATGTGGGACAAACCAGGACCTG
This sequence comes from Piaya cayana, assembly GCA_013389865.1. Taxonomy (NCBI): domain Eukaryota; kingdom Metazoa; phylum Chordata; class Aves; order Cuculiformes; family Coccyzidae; genus Piaya; species Piaya cayana. Next base: position 87,913 of record WAAB01003683.1, read on the forward strand.
AGCAGCCTCTCCCCTCCTCCAGCTGGGAGCAGCAGCACCCCTTGGACTCCAGCCTCTCAGCTCCTTTCTCTGCAGAACAGGAAAGGGCAGCACTGCCTTGGGATCCCCCGTGAGACTTCAGGTGTTAACAGTGCACACATCCCTGTACCCTCCAGGACCTTCTCATTACTGTCTCCAAGGAGAGGGAACAAGCAGTGTATTCTTGTCCCCTGAAGACCTTCTCTACCTCCAGCATGCACAGGGCAATGCGGTGAGGGAGCTTGGGAGCCCAGTAGCCAGGCTCTGCAGCAACATCAATCCCTAGTCTTTGCTACCAGAACCACCCCTGCAAAAGCCCAAAGATTTAATGCAGGCAAGTAAGGATCAGACCAAAGCCCTGGGAAACTTTCCCAGTTGCTCTTTGCTCTATTTAGCAAGGGCCATTAATTTATTCCTTTCATAAACACTGAACGATAAAAATCTGGAAAATAAAATGAACCTAATGAAAATGTATTGGTGCTAAGGCAATCAATGCCATTTGGCTTATGGAGAGAAGGAAACAGTTCCCTGTCTGTACTCAACTCCCTGTAGTCAACAAGGCTGACTGTTTCCAGCAATGAACCATTCGTTAGGGGAAGTGAACCTGTATGAACAGCACTCATCTCTCTCCTCCAAGATCAAACAGATTCGCATGGGAGGCTTCAAGACTGCGCTTGAAACTTCAAGTCCAAGGGAAGTTGAAGGACTTGAAGGCAGTCTGCATATAACTGCCTGGCAAGTCTTCATACCCACTGCAACCACAGACTGAGCAGCGAGAAGCTGTGACATTGCCCACGGAGGCTGGAGTGCCTCCTCTGCAGAGCACAGCAATGTGCACCATGGGTGCAGGGGCTCGTGACAGGTCCTGGTGTGAGCAGGGAGGCTTCAAGCAGCCTTCTAACACTGTCATCTTGTAAGCAAGACTGAACAGCCAATGCAAGTTTCTCTTTGAATTTCTTTAGATAGCGATACTAAAGGCAGGTAGGGAAAGACACTACGGAAGGAAGGAAATGGTAGTGTAATATAACCAAAGTAGTCTACTCTTTATTCAAAGAACTCAAAAGGAGGGGTACCCTAAACCCTGAAGAACTTTACAAAGAGTGCTATGGAAAATGCTTTCTTCAGCAGCGAAGACATCCCCCAAAGCAGGCAGGAGCTGGCACTGCCACAGCTCCAAAGCATTTGTGCAGTGGGGGAACTGTTTTGTCAAGCACAAGACCTTTTCCTCGGATGCTTCACCATCTCATCTGAGAAATGGACCTCCAGGACAGCTGTCAGAGGCTGGCATCAATAGAGTACAAGTAGCCAGTGTAATTCAGTGTGACATTTACTGACACCAGGTAACACAGGTCCACAAACCACACTCGTTAAATAACTAGAAAGCCACTGGCTGGCCGAGAAGGTGAACTGCAGCAGGCACATAAAAAAAGCAAAAGTTTATAGCACATGGGTAAGGAAAGGCCATGTTTCTTCCTCCCTCTGAGCTGACACAAAAGTTAATGGGAGATCTTTATAAGGATAGGCTATGGAAAGAGGCATTAAAGGCTGTTTCCAATGACTTCAAAGCACTTAGAAGTAGGCAACAATAAAAAGAGGAAATTGGAGAATACAGATGCTAGACTGGCATCAAGATTTGTCTCTAAAATTTAAAGGTGGAACTTCCTCAGGTTCAGAGTATTGTTGTAAGTCATGGAGAAACACTTGGCCACCTTCTGAAAAAGCAATATATGAAGAGCAAAGCAAGTGCAAGAGGATAATGCCGCTGTAGCAGTGTGCACTACAGGCTGAGCTACAGCTGACAAAATGGGACCATCCCAGAGAGCAGCACTGGGCACAACTGCAGGCAAAAGCATAGCACAGCATCTACTGACTCCAAATACCAAAAGCATTTACAAATACTATAGGGCTGGTATCATGAGGCAACTTAAAACACAACTTTCCTCATACTGCTCCAGTAGCTTTCTGGATGAGCTGTCTCTTGGGACCACCACTGCCAATGGCCTCCAAAGAAAAATTGCTCCTCACTGGGCAGCAACAGCCCTGCTGCCAAGATATTTTGGTAGGGCCTTTCACACACACTAAACCCTGCAATACACCACTTCAGTTCAGCAGACAGAGAGGGACAGTCCCCTGGGACACCACCCCATGCTCTCCCCATCGCACTGGTGCTGCAGCACAAGGGTAATGCTGAGTCCAGCCTTTCCATGGTGTTCAGCTGCACATCCTTTCAGCAGACACCTCTGATGCCACTTGCCTCCCCTCTTTTCAGGGCTACTCTCACATTCTGATTTTTCTTTAAACTCTCCCCTCCTGCCCATTTCCCCAAGCTGTATGTATACACCTGCCTCTGCTCGAGCTGATGCCTTTTCCCAGTAGGTGGGCACTGCCTGAGTATAACCTACACATGAAGTAGCAGTTCTCCAATAAGTATTTGACAGATTCAACATTGCCTTGAGCTTTAGTTCTTCAGCAGAGTTATGAAAAAAATAACTTCCACTGGAATTTGCATTTTGTGACAGCTTGCAGAGCTACTGCCTGCCCACTGAGGCTCTGCTTGGGAGTGCATCTGTGCTTGGCAAGTGGTCTCTCTCCACCCCTCAGCTCCATCTCCAGCTCCCATGGCACTGCTCCAGCTGTCCAGCAGGGATGACTAGTCAACCCAAACTATTCTATGATCTCTGAGAGCAGGGCAGGCTCCAGAGGGATGCCAGGGACAGAGTTTGCAGGATACAGAGGCCAGTTTTGATGTTCTGGAGTATATATTGTGTACAGCACAACTGGAGTTTGTCCTAGAGACCTAATGGAGCCATCCTCAAGTACAGAGGAGAGTAGAGGACACAGATGCTGTAATTTCACCCACATAGTAACTGAAATTAAAAATGTAGGAGAAACACGATTCTTGTTTTGAGAGCCAAAGACCTAAGAATTTTATGAATCACCCAGAACACCTACATACTTGTGTGACCTGGCAAGATAAGAGGCTTTCCAAGCAACTTACTATCTCCAGACAAACTGATATCACAAAGCACGCAACTTCTACATTGTATGTCTCCTTCTTGTTGTTCGATCAGGCAGCAGCCACAGCAAATCAATTCAACTTGTTTACTGAGAAAATACTTTCAAAGAAATGACTGATTCCCTATCAGAGAGGATGCACTTGGGAACTATGCACCAGCTATGAATTAGATTCAAAAGCTCTCTAGAACTTCAAGTCTTTGAAGGGTACAGATTTTAGAGAGCTGTTGCCAGTAGCAGTTTACCTTTGACTGCTGAAGGAATAAAAAGGGAAATCATTAAATGTATCTTTCACAGAATCCATTTTACAAGCTAATGTCACTTTGCTTTGCTTTCAATCAGAGATTAAGGTTAATCTCCAGAACTACTGGCACACATGCAGACACAGTGGAAAGATGCAAATAACTCTACAGAGGAGGCACAGAAGAGAGCTCTTCACCAAAAATCTATTATTCCACATTAAAATGCATCAGCTGATTTACAGTCCCTGTTGGATGCTAAAGGACAGCTGGGAGCCGGCAGAAACTCCAAGCCCAGAATACAGCACCATGAAAAGCTGCTAGAAATGACCATGTGGGTGTGTGTCCATCAGGTGGGGGTAGGGGTGCGCAATCTAAGTGCTTGTGAAATACTGACCTCGACAAACCTCATGTTCCATCCACTGTAAGAGCTCCAACATGAGCCTGAATGGATACAGAAGGATCCACTTGTGAAGATGCAGCTCTCGTGGTGCCCTGCGAGACACAGCTCCCTGCACTGAGGGCAAACAGCTACCCGCCCCCACACTAGCAGGGTATAGCTGTGTCCTGTAGAAGACAACCAGCATGAAGTCCAGGATTGCATCAGTGCGTTTCTCCTAAAAGACTCTCAACTTTACCCCACAGCTGGGTTTCAGAGCAGCTGTTGGTGTCCTAGGCACCTACTGGCAGTTCTGTTGCAAGGTACTGAAGCATGTGGCAGGGCAGGGAGACAAAAAGCAATATTATAATTTTAATTATTTCAATTACAGAGCTGTCCTGAAGTCCCATAACCCAGGGACTGGGTTGCAGTCTTCTCAAATAAGAGAGTTGTATCTCCTAAAAATGATTGAACTCAAAAGGGACGTGCTATAGGTTAGATAAACATGATGAAGCCAATACTAAGTGGTAAGACACTTCCATCCCTCTTTACCATGAATTTGCCATTAAAGTTTTGCTGCTCTGCTCTGCTCTTCAAAAGGGTGTTCAGACGCTATCCTCAAATAGTCCCCAGCTTTGAGTTGTATCCTAAACTAACCCATCCTTGACTACTATGATGCCAACACCCTTCTGAGGGTTTTGCCCCCTCCTATTTCTCTTCCTCCTCCATTTTCTTTGCTTGGTTTCTTCTGTTCTCAACCAGAGTTTGAGTTTGCTGACCAAAGTTGACCTCATATTTGACTGACATGTTGGTCTGTTTGTGATCATATGGCTGACAGAACCACCCATTGTTTCTTTTACCTTCCTTTACACCTGAATTGTCTTGCAGACCCGTGAGCACCTGCTGGGAAACTGGCAAACAATTGTTTCATACTGTCAAGCAACTCCCTATCACCAATCCTCTTTAAAGCCGGGTGCAGTCCTACAGCACATGTCCCTGGGTAGAAGTGCACAGACAATGAGGCAAACCCTCCCTGGGACCACATGAAAAAGAATCCGGAAACGTGTCAGCAAGGAAAGCCTAAGGACACTATTTAGTAAAACACGTTTGAAAGCTGCGGAAGGTCTGTCTTGTAGTCAAGACCTCATCATTAAAATTCAATCAAAAAAGGCAGTAGAACCTTCCAAGTTAAAGGAGATCAAGACAAATAGCAGATGTCACCTGAGCCTGTCATAAGAACAAATGTGAATCAGTCTCCAAAAAAAGTCACTCAAGATTGATAACACCAAAAGACAACATCTTGATAATCAGTTTTACAGAGATGGATTGAGGGAAAGCTTAATGAGTCAACTACAGGATTGGAATTTCATTAGATACTTTACCAGAGCTAGAAAAAGGTGTAAAAACATAAGACAAAATCTGCCCTGTAAAATACAGGCGCGCATACATTTCTGTCTACATGATGACTTACCACACACGTAGGAGTCTGACTGGAACCCACTGCAGAAAAACACCCACGTCTGCCAGGATTATATTATGCCTACCACTCTTATTTAACAGTTGTGAGAATAGATCTAACCTAACGTAACTGTATTTTAACATCTCCTTCCTCCTCCTAAAGAGGAACACCAGCTGAAGCTGCATGTCATTACGCCAAGTCATCAGGCATATGGTGCTCACAACTGTGTTCACACTAACCTTTGAGTCAGGCTCTACCAGTGAACAAAATGTGACGGAAGCATCCTTAAGATGTGAAGCTGGTTTTCAGTTTGAAACTAAATAAAACCTGTTTTACGTTCTACATTATCACGGGCGGTGAAAGTGTTCCATGTTTCTTTGGTTAATCCTCACTTTACTTAAAGCTGCAAAGTTACTCTAGATTCAGTTGATCTGTACCAGATTTTGCAGCCAATGGCTAAATCTTGAGAGTAAAATTGCATCATTGGAGAACCATCTATGGTGTTAAAGTAAACTTTCTCCTTTTTAACATAACACATCAGTGACACAGCTCTTCTTGAGGCTTTGCCCCGCCATTTGCTAATCCACTTGGCCATATGCCCTACTTGTCTGTGTAGCATAACTCAAAATATCGCGTGACACGCTGCTTCAGAAGCTAAAATGCTAACATAGAGCTCAAAACTCCTGACTCATAGGATGCTGGAACAGAACAAGAGGGTCTCAACTTGGTTGGTTTTAAGTAAAACTTTAGGTCTAAATTTTATCCTGAGAAAAAGTAGTTTCTCTGTTGTTGATTCAATTGCCATAAAACCACAAATGCTAATATCAGATACACAGTAATTATCAAACTCTCCTGGTGTTACATTAAGTATGTTGCCAACAGCAAGTTTTTCCCTGGAAGGCAAGCTCATTTAGCAAAGACTTTTCTTTTATGGTTGTAAGTGTTTACCTTATTACATTAAAAGTGTATAATGATCCAGTAACACAAGCATCATGAACAGGAGCATAACCCTTTATACAAGTTATCTGCGCAAATTATTCACATAGGCAGAACATCAGAAGAAAAGCTCAACTATCAAAATAGTTATATAGCCCCTGAGACTACCTAGTAGTGATAAAATAGCTTATTATGCCTTTTGTAGGATATCTATTTGTAAAAAGCTTACATTTTTCATTCCCTAAAAGATTAATTATTAACAACAAACATATCTTTGCCAAAGTCCTGCCTGTGCAATCCATGTGGAGAAGAAACTCTGCAAGGTGATTCAGCCTGCTGTAAGCGCCGTGGCTACAGGGCAGTGCTTGTATCTGAAGCCACGTGGGCTTCAAGTGCTTCACCCAAACATCTCAGATCCTGCCCTTTTCAATCCAAGCTCCTACCCCAGCAACTACTGGGCAGCCAGCAGACCAGTAGCAGCTCCCCACCAAAGCCAGGGAGAGATCAATATTGTGCCCAGCGCATACTGGCAGAGAGCTGGAGGTGCTCCTCAGTCCTGGGACAGAGATGGCCAGCTGACACCAAGCAATCCTCGTACTCACTTTCATAGAGCCATAGAATCACCAGGTTGGAAAAGACCCATCAGATCATCAAGTCCAACCATTCCTATCAAACACCAAACTATGCCTCTCAGCACCTCATCCATCCGTCCCTTAATCACCTCCAGGGAAGGTGACTCAACCACCTCCCTGGGCAGCCTCTGTCAGTGCCCAGTGACCCTTTCTGTGAATTTTTTTTCCTAATAACCAGCCTAAACCTCACCAGGTGGAGCTTGAGGCCATTCCCTCTTGTCCTGTCCCTTATCACTTGGGAGAAGAGCCCAGCTCCCTCCTCTCCACAACCTCCTTTCAGGAAGTTGGAGAGATCAATGAGGTCTCCCATCAGCCTCCTCTTCTCCAGGCTNAGTCTGTAGCTGCACAAAGTTGTTGTGCCCCAAGTGCAGGACCCGGCATTTGGCTGTACTAAACTTCTTGTCATTGGACTCTGCCCAGTGGTCCAGCTTGTTCAGATCCCTTTGGAGCCTCCCTACCCTCCAGAAGATCAACACTTCCACTCAGCTTAGTGTCATCCAACCCTAACCATTCTATGATATTTTTTAAACACATGGCAAGATGAACATATTTAACCAATTCTGAAGTGAATGCCTCTCTGGAAACCCAAGTGGCAGACATTTGGGTCTTCCTAAGTGGATAATTGATCACAAGATGTTATGATAATGAAACAAAGATGGAACTGGGATTTAAGGATTTCAAATAAGCCTGTCAAAAACATGCAATAATACTGTCAGATCAATTTGCTGTCAAATATAGGTGTAATATGATAAAAACCTCAGAGTTTTTAGTAGATTTTATTTTTGAAGCAGTAATTTAAGAACACCTTCTATGTAATAAATTACAATAAATCAAACTTTAAAACTTGAAAGCACACACCAGAAGACAGTGTACGATATGAGAAAGAGAAGCAAATTTAAACCTATTCCCAAGCTAGAATAAAGCAAATTCAATTGCTTTAGAAAGATAACGATCAAAGCCTAGTTTTGTATGAAATCAATAAAACTTGCACAAAAATATAAGGAAAAATCTGCTGAATGCTTCTGTTCTTTACCCTCCTGTGTTTCCAGTGGAAGCATAACCAGAGGCAAGAAAGGAATCAGCCCTCACAAACCAGAGGGCAGCAGTGAGCACTGCACCAATACAACAGGGGTGATGTTTTTAAGAGGAAGTTTTCTGTAAGAAGAGTCTGGTATCTGCAAGCAGCATCATTCATCAAAACCAGAAAATACCTTGGGAGTTGCCAAAACGTGCTCTGCTCTTCTAAAGGAAAACGCACAACTTCCATTACAGAAATATACAGTTTTTTCATGGAAAGAATTTCAGTATCTTCAAGCGTACCCCACTGAGAGTGTCTATAGCTCATAGTCCATAATTCACCTGTTTCTGTCCTCTAGAACAACAAAAGGGATGTGAAGAGAAATCTGAAGTCACAGTTTGGACCAGGTGGGAATAGTGCCATCAGCAGAGTTTACTGACAAGTACAAAACAATTAGGGAGAGTACAACACACGGTACTTAAGCTTCTTAAACATGATGCAGCCAACAAGCAGGACAATATCATGACTGACTTTGCCTTAGTGACAAAGAATGGAAAACAGTGATCGATTACTGGAATGGCAGCCAGCAGAGGTGAGGGAAGAAAATAAAATAAATTGCATCTAGATCAGCAGAAAGAAGTTTTATCAGCCTTCAGCAAAGGTCTTACAGCAAGGGATGTTTTCTAAAGCCAGATTATACCTCATAAGTTACGAGGTTATAGCTCACACGTTCTCCTAGTCAAACTATTTTGCAGTTTGTGTTAACTATGAATTCCTAAAGAAAAAAAAAGATACACAGATGTACACACATAACAGCCCCATATCCCCAGCACTCAGTGCATTCACTGCAGTCACTTAAGTGGACAAGGGGAGAAAAAAAAAAACCCAACAAACCCAAAAGCATGAAGGAGAGTATTTAACATATTTTTAATACCTTTTATCCAATTCAGCACCTGGATTCCAAATCCAGCAGAATGCGACCAGCCATCCCTCTCCTCTGAAAAGGGCTCATTCACTGCTTTACTCAGGGGAATGTTCTTCCAGCACAACCAGAGCACACAAGCTGCAGCTGGGCAGCTAATGCTTTGCTGCCCAGGGATCAGAATCAGCAAAATGTTTCCTCTATTATATTTTACATAGGCCTTCTTACAGAGAAAGAGACAGAACAATATTGTATTTCTCTGCCTTTGATGAACCTTTTTTCCCCAGCAATCATTTGCCACAAGTTTTCCCTTTAGAATTTAGGTCATAAGAAGCTTTGCTGACTTAACTTTCTGGTGCAGCATATTTTCCTCTGAAAAGCAGAGCCCAAGAGCCAGGTCAGTATTACAGCAGCACTCCTATTCCTGCTCCAAGCTGAAACTGTTCCACAAAGATGTGTAGCTACCCAATTTTGGTCAGGGCTTGCACTTAAAATGTACTGTCAGTTCTCATTTCTCAGATTAGCATCTCAAATGGGCAGAAAAGGACAAATGAACTGGCAATCAGCTTCCACAAAGAGAAAAGAAAAATAGACTCATGTGAAGAGCCACGAGAAAGCCATAACAGCTGCAGGTAGCAGTGCAGGACATTTAATGTGCTCACTGGAAGAGCTCGCACCAAGACAGCCCCAGCCTGGTGCCACATTTAAGTGACTCATAGAATCTCACATGGACACATCACCCACATGAGGTGTTTCTGTTGTTCTTCATAAAACCACACTGCAGTGCAGAACAGCTACACACAGTCACCCGTTTAGCAGGCACCAAGGCCTGGCCACAAGATGTTCCTGAAGCTGAAGGGCCACAGAGAACTGCACATAACAGCACTGAACACCAGGTGTGAACCACCCCAAAGCATATGGATACCCAAACCAGGTAAAGGCTCCACATCATCTACATGAAAGATGCAGAGTTCCTCCCTTGGCCTGAAACACTTCTTCCAATGAATAAGACGTCCCTCTATCAGAGGCTGAGCTTCAGTTCAGCTGCAAAGTTCAAAATGCTGTTATTTGGTGATTTGACAAGGGAAAGAACTAAATGGGAAATAAGTCCTTCCTTGTTCCTGGCCAGAAAACATGGTATCAAAATGGATCTCTGCTTTGACTGTTTACTGAACATAGGATTAGCCAGTGTCCCACGTTGTACCAAATGGCACTTGGCCCAAATTTTAGTAAGCTTAGTGTTGTCACAAACTCCATCATGCATTAAAAGCCGATATCTGTATCCCTCTCCCCACCCAGAAGGTGAATTGATATTGAACTGATGCCTCCTGCTGCTGCAACAAAATAAACCCCTAAAACCTGGGAGTAAATGGAAAACGGTGCGTTTTATTGATTGTGATGTTTTCAGTTAACTAGGTTTTGCCTGTGGCTGTCCCCTGCAGCACATGCGCACCGGGGAGGTGCTGCACTGCTCCAACCAATAACTTTTAGGAAATGGAAAGCTGCGTCTGTTTAATAGATGTTTCCAATTTCTTACCTCACCATCAGTATCTGTTTTAGTCACTTGGCAGGTTTTCTATAGCTTCTCAGGCCCAAGCTGATTTCAAACCCATTTGGTAATGTCAATGTGACTTCAAGGTTTAATGATTCATTATTTTTTAGGCCCAAGAGCAAGAGAATGTGTTAATTTTTTTCCTGCATGCGCTTAGTGGCTTCCTTCTGGTTTATTCCCTCTATGTATCATTAAAAGAAGGGCTGATAAGGGTGGGAAAAAAAAAGCCGCCTCAGTGAAACATACATAAAAGGACTTTAAAAAACTATTACAAGCTCTCTACCTTTTTATCATCTGCAGAACTGTTACAGGATTAGACTAGTGAAAACTCACCACTCTATCCTTAGATAAAATTCACATGCACACAAATATATTTGACGTATGCTAGAAAGTTTTGAGCCTTGCTCCTTCTCCAGCTTATTATTAATTAGTGAGAAAGAAACCCCCAACCCTTCAACACGCCACCCTCCAAGCAGATTAGCCAGCACTCTGCGTTGCTCTGCATGAGCTCTCTAGCATCATCTAAGGAATGATTCTAGCCACAACCTAGGCAATGCCACAAGTGCTGGCAGTGTCCCACATACCCAGAAAGCTCTTCCACAGCTTCTTCTAGATCTGCACATCTCGCTGGAGTTTCACAGGCAAAGGCCTTTTCTGTGGCATCAAAGTCACCAGTGGATCATCAGGAACCCTCTTGCAAGGTTGGAAGAATTTAATCAGTTTCCTTTCTCCTTCATCATTGCTGTTACATACAGGAAAAGGAGAAAGTATTCACATAAAGCAGAATTAGAGGTCTGCAGCAGCCCTGGAAGACTGATCAGTTTGGTTCTGAGTTTGCACTGGTCACTCTCCTGGAACAAGCTCAGATCTCTTGCATTTCTCCAAGGTCATATCATCAGACATCGCAGGGGGAAGAGTTCAGCAGGGTCTGGGTTGGCAGCCTGTCACTGCATGGATGTGGGCAAGCACCAGGCTACAGCCACTACTCCCCACCCTGTGCCACTCCTGAGCAACCTGCTGCTCCCTACACAGAGAGGGCATGGTGCTAGAAAGCAAACACGCACAGGGTACAGGCCAAGCAGAGAAATGTTCTTCTTCTGAGTGGATTCTTTTCCTAACAACCATTAGCCTCTGCTCCTTCACAAGCAATATCTTTGATGTCTTGGCAGTAAAAGTATTTCCTTCATTAAGATGTCTGCAGGTTGCCCATCAGCTTCTGCGTGACTTGGGAGTTGGGCAAGGATTTTTCCTGCCATGGGAATCAGAATTGGAAGCTGAACGCACTAGGAGCAAGGGAAGATAAACACCAGCCTGGTACATACAGAAAGAGAAGAAGGAAAAGGAGAAGGCCCCGTGGAGACCTTATAGCAACTTTCCAGTACCTGAAGGGGCTACAAGAAAGCTGCGGAGGGATTGTTTACAAAGGCTTGGAGTGATAGGACAAGGGGCAATGGCTATAAACTGGAGAGGGGCAGAGTTAGACTAGACATTAGGAAGAATTTATTCACCATAAGAGTGGCCCAGGTTGCCCACGGAAGCTGTGGCTGCCCCATCCCTGGAGGTGTTCAGGCTAGGCTCAATGGCCCTTGGGCAGCCTGATCTAGTGGGAGGTGTCCTTGCCCATGGCAGGGGTGGAACTGGATGGGCTTTAAGGCCCCTTCCAACCCGAACTATTCTATGATTTCATCCTAGTCTTTCTTAAGTGGAAGGGAATGTCCTGGTTTCAGCACAAGTAGAGAAGGACTTGGAGTCAAGGCTCGACTGATATTTCATCAAACTGCAGTCATTTGTTTCTTGAAGGAACTGAAAAGACTGCAAATAGCCAGCCCCAAGGTGCTCACCCAGAGAGGACTCGGAGTGAACTGCATCCCACAGCCCTGGCGAGGCACAGATCCTCAGACAGGGACATTAACATGCTGAATACACCACAGCTAAATGGCCTCATTCAGCCCAGAATGAAGAAGCAGCTTCACGGAATTTAATGACTGATTAATATTCATTTAATAATTCTTGCCTAAAACTGCAGCAAATTATTTTAAATTATACCATTCGGGAGACAGCAGACAATTCAACAGGATCACTGGGTTCAGACTGTCTAAGTAGTTCTGGATTATTTGGTGGTTCTTTCCATTGCCAGGTTTCTACCTTGCCTTTATTTCTCTGCTTATTTCAGCCTTTTTTTTCTTTCTCCTTTCCATATTTCTTTCTTTTTGCCATCTCTGCCTTAAAAAGGACGCAGAGGAACTGCTATTCGCGCAAAACAATGGCCCTACTGCAAACCAAGAAGAACAAGCCACACTTGTTCCACTGCCAGCAGACTCCAAAGGGAGCAATAAGGAGAGCATGCAGGGCAGAAAACAGATCTGAGACAGCAAGAAACACAGCTTGGGTCTGCTCATGCGCTGTAGGAAGACTGGAATTCTAACGGCATTAAAAAAAACCCAAACAAACAGAACAAAATTAAAGGAGCTCAGAGGGTCCCTAAGCACCCATCACTCAGCAGTCTTCACACCAAAACCTGTACGCATCAGCCAATGAGAAAGTCAAGGGAAGATCAATCAAGGGAGGAAAAAAAAAAAGCTACAAAATCCACATTATATTAGCTTCAAGGTTGTCCTTGGGGAGATGGGTCAGCACCCTGTTCAAGGCAGGGAAATAAGGCTCTTCACAACAAACCCACCGACCAGTGACATTTCCAGCACAATTCTCTGCACCCCACACCAACTCCAGCACAGGCACAAGGAAGGGGCGTCTGACACAGGGCTACTATATATCCACTGCACCACAAATGCCACTCAGGCACAACAATATGAATTTTCATAGCTACAGAAAGCCCAAACCCAACACCTCACCCTGCAACCCAAGCAAATGGAGGAAAACTCTCAAGATGCAAAAGCAATGGTGCAGCAGCCCCTCAGATCCCAGAAAGTATTATTCCCTTCTCCTGGTCTCCCCACAGCCCCCTGCAATGCGGACAGCATCACCTTTTCCTCGCTGTCCTGTGCCCTGGCATTGTGCTCCCCTTACCCAGAGCCAAACTTCCTTCCCATTCCCAGAGCCCAGCCAGCTGGAACCTTCACCTGAAACTCCTTCAACATACCTACAAGCTGGACAACTACAATTCATCCCTTTTTCAATTTCAATTTCTATTGATTTTTGAGGCCCTCATTTCTGAGACATATAGTATCATTGGATTATACTGTTTAGCAATTTATTTCTCTCTCTCTCTCTCTCTTTATGCACCGGAATGATTCTTTTTTTTCCACCAAGCTTTCAAAAAAGATGCTGCCACTGTTGTTATTTGGCTATTGTAACAACTCACGTAGCCCTGAACTATTAGGCAGTGCTGCTCCAAGAAATTTTGTGCTGAGGTAATTTGGAGACTAAATCACATTTTATCACTGAATGAGGTTAGTAGATATTAATGGGAAGGCAGGAGTTTGCACTGAATCATTAACATGGATAAATGGAGAGCGCCTGCTTAATACTTTATACAGCTAGTGCTAATAATGCTGAAAATGGTGGGGAAATATTGTAAGTTGTATTTAAACACAGCAGAGAAGGAGGCCTAATTTGACCTGTTCCAGTACATTGCCTGTGTCTACGCAGCAGGACCCTCCGTCACCCTGAGCCATCTCCCCATAGTGCCCTGCTGTATTTCAGTGCCCAAGCCCTCGCTTCAGGCTTGTTTATGAGTTTCTAGAACTGAACTAAAGAAAACCAAATACAGCTGCGACAATATGTATTTGAAGAAAATTGCTGCAAATAAATATTTCCAGGAACTTGAAACTTAGAATCTTTTTTTTTTTAAACAATGAAGATTAATTTACAAAAGAACCAACAATCAAAGCCAAGTGTAACTACCAGAACTTTCCCATCAATTAAATTCAAAATGTTTTGCATACAGACTCATGCACATGTTGATTAAGTTGTTCAGAAGTGCTCAGAGTGATTGTGACTTTTGTGTGCTATGCAAGAATCAGCTTTCTGGGACATACAGCCTAAACAGCCCTCCTAACATCCAGCACTTCCAGAAATCTCTCTGCTGGCCTCTTCTCCCAAGTGACAGAGGACAGGACAAGAGAGAATGGCCTCAAGCTCTGCCAGGGGAGGTTTACACTGGACATTAAGAAAAAAATTCACAGAAAGGGTCATTGGGCACTGGCAGAGGCTGCCCAGGGAGGTGGTTGAGTCACCTTCCCTGGAGGTGTTTAAGGGACTGGTGGACGAGGCACTGAGGGACATGGTTTAGTGATTGATAGGAATGGTTGGACTTGATGATCCAGTGGGTCTCTTCCAACCTGGTTATTCTATGATTCTATGATATGCACGGATAGACAGAAGCTACAGAGAGATGGACAAAGCCAGGGCACACACCTACACCTATTTTAACTGGCCAGAGCAATGCACTGCACCGAGATTTCATACATTTTATTTACAGCAATAAATTTGGACTCATTTGTCTGTACTGGGATGTGTCCGGCAGTTCTGATGCTGCCAGAGCATACAAAAGTCCTGCAGCAACAGGCACCTCCACTGCCAAGCAGCTGTCAGCCCTGTTTTGCCAAGGTAATTCATGCTAAGTAAGCAAAGCAAGGTACATTATCAGAACTAGACACACGGGTCCAGGGTCACCTACTACAGCATGAACATGCAGTCTGCACACAGGAGAGAGCTGCAAGAGATGATGGGATTGCAGAGGAAGACACTGAAGGGTGCTTACTGTTAGCAAAAGTAACTGGGTATTCTCTGTTTCCCAAGCAAAATCAACCACTCAAACCCTACATTAGTCCTTTCCAACAGTAAGAGCGAAGCTCAGCAATACTCACCAGCTGAAGAGACCAAAATCACAGTCAGTTATAAACCAGCATCTGCTACGCAGTTCTCCTACAGACAAAGAACAAGTCGCTGTGGAAAATGGGAAAAAAAAAAAAAAAAGGACTAGAAGGTCATAGAGGTGCTATTTAAATAGGGATGGCCCATACAGCTTGAAGAGCTTAGGTCCCTTTTTAAGCCGGTAAATGAAATGATGAACATCCTAAAAGTTTCCCCCACCCAAGCAGAGGTTGAGCCCAGGGCTGTTTATCATAAGAAAACATTGGCCACAGGTGAGCTGGGTGTGCCCTGCCCTGAACTCAGCTGATAAATAAGCAGCTGATAATTAGCTGGTAACTGGCTCCCAGAATCACAGACCTTTTGCTTCCCGCCAGGTCACAAAGCTGCTGGTTGGTGCAGAGAGCTTTGGGGGAGCCCTGAGTACTCCCCTTCTTTGTGTCCTCATGACTGCCTTTTCCAGGCTGTTTCCAGCAGTGTGCAAAGTAACTAGTTAACATGCTGTGTTCTAAGCTTTCTAATATTTTCCTCCTGTGCCTCCCAAGGTCATGGGAAGCCTCAACTACCTCCTGTTCTCACCTGAGTGCAGCTGGTGCTCTGTTCCTGCAGGCAAGGCAAGTGGGGGCTGCACCTGGGTTTTCAAAGGGATCTGCTGAGCGCAACAGGAATGCTCTGCAATGTTTAGTATTCATTAGCTTAAGTGAGCATCAGTAAAGCAATTAGTGTGAAGCTGATACAGCAGCGGTTCTGAGGCTACTCTTGGAGACACGGAGTTTGCAACTGGAATCCTACAACTGCAAATGGAATTTCAGAAGTTTTCTGAGCTGGCAAATCTACCAAAAAAGACATACAGGGAGCAAGCTTGCAGAGATGCACAGGCTAAGATACGATGCTACTGTTTGATTTATCCTCTAGGAATTCAGCTATATCTTGAGTAGCCCCCAAGATTGCCATGATGTTGCTTTGCGGGCTTCTCTGACTGCAGTTCCAACAGCTTTGATTCGTGTTGTTGCTCTGCATGGCACATGCAAATTGCACACGCTGTTGGGAGTCTTCAAGCAAGGGTACCCAGCAGAGAACTAAAGCTGTGGGGCTATGTGGTGGCAATCTTTTCCAAACAAGGAAGAATAGTGCTAAGAACAATTATAGAATCACCAGGTTGGAAAAGACCCACAGGATCATTGAGTCCAACCATTCCCATCAATCACTAAACCATGTCCCTCAGCACCTCATCCACCTGTACCTTAAACACCCCCAGGGAAGGTGACTTAACCACCTCCCTGAGCAGCCTGTTCCAGTGCCCAATGACCCTTTCTGTGAATTTTTTTTTCCTAATGTCCAACCTAAACCTCCCCTCGTGCAGCTTAAGGCCATTCTCTCTTGTCCTGTCCCCTGTCACTTGGGAGAAGAGCCCAGCTCCCTCCTCTCCACAACCTCCTTTCAGGGAGAGAGCAATAAGGTCTCCCCTCAGCCTCCTCTTCTCCAGGATAAATAACCCCAGCTCTCTCATAAGGCCTGTTCTCCAGCCCCTTCATCAGCTTTGTTGCTCGTCTCTGGACTCGCTCCAGAGCCTCAACATCCTTCTTGTGGTGAGGGGCCCAGAACAAGTCCAGCAGGGACAGCAGTTCCCTCTTGTCCTGTTTCATTCTCCCAACAGGCATAGGAATAAATGAGACTGTTCTGAGGAGACAAATAGGGCAGGAATATGCCAAGTTCCATTAAGACTAGTTAACGTACATTGTGGCTGTAAAGTCAGTAATAAGTGGATAGCTGCTGCAGTGGGATTAGCAAGAGAAATGATGATAACCTGAGATCACCTGTAGGGAACGAGTCATCCCAGACATGCTACAACCTGCACAGCACCTGCTGGGAGTATTGCACAGCTGCAGATCCTTTCCAGCTTCTGAGGGTCTGCTCTGAAGGCTACTTCCCACTGCAAGCTCTCCTATGAAAATTCAGTCAAATTGACTTTCTCAGAAACTTTCTCAGGAATAAGGGGTTTAGCCCAGCTGCAACTCAGAGATCGAGTCATGCAACTGAAAATCTACCACTTCATCAGCTTTTCCAAGCAATGAGCTTCAGATATTGTTGTGTTTTACTGAATCCATTTCAGAGAGTGAATTCTGAAATGCAAAGTCAAAACCCTCCTCGTAATCTGCTGTCACCAGCCTTGTCTAAACTGGCCCAAGTAATTCCCTCTCCTATTCTGATGAAGCAGATGGAGAGCTTTGCTCAGCTGAGAGGAAAAGGGCTATTTCAGGAAGGAGTGACTAAGTTGAACCAAGTTAGACTGTACAGGTGTCCGCAGTTGTTCTCTACAGCTCTAAGTGCAATTTCAATTCATTCAGTATTTAATAATGAATCCTTCTTGTTATTTGAGAAAATTCAATCTACTTTTTTATACGTTTACTGGAAAGTACTGGCAAGCACGGAAAGTGAAGAGTTAAACCAATACTAGCAGCTAAACCAAAGGAAAACACAAGTAGTGGAGCATCACATAGCAACAAGAGAATTATGATGAAGAAATGATTACAGTGTAGAAGGTGTAAGAAAGAACAATATAAAAAACTGAGTTATAAGGAGAATTTCATGTAAGGGGAAAATATACATAAATAGGGAAGATGCAGAGAGCTAAAGACAATGCTTTTGAAACTGGGAAATCTTTGGGCTTAGCACAGAACTATAATATTTTACAATATATTATTTTAGAACAAGTTTTCCCAGTCCTGAAAATTTCTGCAGATCAAGGAAGCAGCTGTTTTATAGACCTTACAGAGGATCAAGGACAAAAGAGATATTTAATGGTTTTTTTCTGATTCGATTTGCCCTCTAACAGAACAACTGGAATTTCACTTTATGAGTCTTTAGAAGGTATCCCCCACTGATTTAAACACCCCACTCATGGTAAATCTGCCACTTCTTCCTTAGGCTGTTTCAATTATTAATTACATTCATAGTTAAAAACCTGAATCTTATTTCCAGTGTAAACTTTGCTGACTTTTTCTATTCCATGCTGTGAAGTCAGATTCAGTCTTCTAATAGTGTACGTGAATTTTTTAAGCTGCAAATTATTTTTTTAAAGTGCCCTCTGAACTTCTTTTAAAAAATGAACATCTGAACAATGGTCATGGTTTTCATTAATTCAATACAGCTCTGCACATTATAAGATTATATGTATATATTTTATGTTGTATACGCTTAGGAATGTGTGGAAAGGCACTGATGGTTTGCGCAGCTTTCCAAATGTTCTGGAACATCTCAACAGTCTTAAACTCCCATCAAGTCCTTGGATTACCCAGGAGTTCAGGAATACAGGTGGGACACAGTGAAGGCTTGCCACTTCTTGGTAAATTCTGGCTACCAGTCTCCACACCGATCTCTGCATTCAGAGCTAATGGGGTGATGCTTTTTAAAGTGTTTCCAAAGTGTTTTCCAACTTGCATTAAAAAGACCTCCCTGCAGTGTGGTTGTCTCATGAGGAACCTTCTAGTGATCTGTTTTCAGGTTTCCTATCCTTCTTTTTACATTATTTCCCTCTTACTGCCAAAAGAGAAGAATTTACGTTCAGAAAGGTAGGGAGATAGAGTGCTGTTGGGAGATTTCCTGCATTCAGACCCACAGTGCTTCAGGGAAACTGTGACTACTGCAAAAGAGAGTAAGGAGTGAAAGTTGTCTAGAGACAGGGATTAACCTCATGCTAGGATGTTCACCTCAAATCCAAGTTCCAAAGGTTAGGCTGGATGGATCCCAAAAGCTAAAGGCCTCCCTACAAAGGTGGGAGTGGCATAATCAGCCATAGCAGCTTGAGCAGACAGAAACAAAATAGTGCATAAGGCACAGTGCCCATCTCTGCAGAGGAGAGAAATTCCCCTCCAGAATGAGGGATTGAAAAGTCAAAATAATCTCTTTACCCCTAACTGCAAATGAACCAATTTCCAAGGCGATATTCTTAGACCTGTTAAGTCTCTTTCTTTTTCACAGAAAATAAATTCAAGCCGCAATGCTGCAGGAAGGAGTGTGTGTATGTGTGTGGATTCATCTCAAAGAAAATAATTACTTAGAAGTCTTAAAATCTGGTAGGGAAATTTATTTTGAAAATACCTGTTTCTTCCTGAGAAAACATTACTCCTTCAGCAGCTCGATCCACATCTTCCCCAGAGACTGCCCTGGGTGAGTGCAGAAATTCTGCAAACAGGGCAGCTGAGGAGCAGCAGGATGAGACGCCCTGGAGGGTGTACTGAACAAAATAGCCCTGAGGTGAAAAACTCGCATTTGCTTATTGTATTCCATTGAAGATATAAGTGCTTTTTTCAAACCAGCATATCAGTCCATAAACAGTTGAAAGTCCAAGGCTCACCCCCCTTAAGAAAGCATCATTCCTGTCCTGCAGCCATACAACCCCCACAAGCAGCAGCTTTAAAACATTCTCCTATTATAGTCCAGGACATTGCAGCTACAAAAGAGTCGCTATTAAACTCAACACTCTTTTATGCAACCTGTTGGCAGTTTTACCACCATCCTCTTAAGCAGAGGCAGTTCCAGCTCTCTAGGAGCAGCCAAAGGCTGCAGCAGAACCCGCACTGCTTCTCAGGGGCTGAGGGGATGGCAAGAAGGGCAGATGTCCAGCAGGAATGCAGGAGATATCATGAGTCTGGTAGCCTGACAAGGTATGGTCTTAATGGAAGAATGCCATATCAATAGCCCTGCTCTGCACCTTCCCATGGAAAATCCCATTCCTGCTTGACTGTTCCCCCTTCTCTGTGTTACCGTAGTTGCACCCTTAGCTATCATCCTCAGAGGGATGGTTCTGCTATAGACGGGATGGAGTAAGGAGGCATCTGAGAAAGGGGCTGTTAGAGGAGAGACCTGCACTCACCAGGCAGAACAGATACAGAAACTGGTTTGAGCAGAAAGCTGCACAGCCACAGCGGCCACTTGGTTTGCATTTTGCTTATAGGACAGGTTCCCACCTTAGGCATTTGCCTGCTTAACCTGTCCCTGAAGCCCTAGTAATGGGGCCCATCTTGTGAACTCTGGCCCTAAAAACATCCTACAAGGTGGCTGTTTTCCTTGAGAAATCAGTTGGGGGGCATTTCCAGGAGCTGAAGACTGCTGAAATCAATCAAGTTAAACGGCGGTATACGAGAAGAGGAATGAATAAGCCTCAAGGGATATAATTTGTCATTTACTGCACTTGTTAAAAGTTACAAAACAGCAGTTCAGTAGAGGTTAGGACAATGCAAGGATACAAACATGCAACCCATTTCCCAAACTGCTTACAGCTCCAGTATTTTCCAGGAAGATGAAAAAATCATAATGAGGAAAATAATAAGGATTAAAATGAAACTTTATTTCTTTTAATGTCAAAGTAATGAGCTATTCAGACTTCTCAATTGCTGGCAACTATTGCTTACAAGATTCCTGATTCAGCCAGCAAGAACTTTTGGACAATAAAATGTCCATGAGCAAACACATGAAAACAATAATAAAGAAAACTGCTCAGCCAGGGGTCAGACATACTTTATACTAGGAGCTGAACCCTGATAATTCACTGTAGATTAAATTCAGCAGCAGCAGAGGCTTAGCAAGAAATTTGGATGTTAGGAAGATTTAAACTAGGAATAGGCCTTATTCTTATTTTACCAAAGGCCAGACATAGACTCATACATGTTTATGAGGAAAAAGCAAAACTGACTGAATTTCAAAGAATCAGCTGCGTAGAAAATAGTTTGGGCATAGCAGGGTTTATGGAAAATGCTGTCAAAAGTTAGAGGGCAATAACTGAATTTTCATCAGCAACTTTCAACTTTACTTCCAAATGCCAAAAGCTAAAAATCATGCTTAAGACTAGCAAGTACCAAAAGGTTTTTGAGTACATACTTACCATCTTCCAATGCGAAACTGAGAGTTCTGAAAGAAAGTAAATGCTTACAATCAGAATTTCTGTTATTCAAGCTTTTGACTTAAAAATATTTTTAGGTATATTTTTCTGTTGTTTACAGGCTAATTCCATTTCCTTTGAAAATAACACAACCTCTTTGATTACAGAGGGAGGCAGAAATCTTCAGAACACCGCAGAGACTCAGGAGCTTGGGGCTGCACTGTGTCACCCTTGGGTGACGTCTTGGTGGGACAGCGAGCAAGATGTCTGCCAGAGGACCAAACAGCAGCATTCTCCTGGATTTGCTCCAGAGTAAGTGACTCCGCTCATCCCTGCCTCCCTTCCCTGCCTGCCTCCATCCTTCTTGCATACCTATCCTATACACTCTTCTTGGCATGAGGCTGAGGCTTGCAGAGAGCCACCAGAGCCTGGTGGGTCTCAGACAGACTGTGAAAGGACACAGATTTAGTCACCAGGACATGGACTCACCTGTGCTACGGAAAGCTCGGGCACCCCCACAACAAAGAATTTTATTTTGGCAAGTTAAAACTTCACATGGAAGAGTCCATCTTGGCATTTACTTCAAAACAAGGTCTTTCTTTGTGGGCCAAGAAGTCCCTTCCATGCATCAGACCCCCACAGCCACTCCCATGCGGACAGTTCAGGCATTTGAGGTGGGGTTCTGTACAAAAGGATTGCAGGCTGAAATCTTCCAGTGACAGGAGGGAAGGGAATTTTCAGGGCAGTAGGACATAACTGCCTGTCATTATTATTAGCAGGTGACTACTACCGTAGTCATGGGCTGTCAGAGTTAAATTACAGCCTGCTGAGATCTTCTGCTATTCCTGTCCGTAGTCTGTTCTTGAGAGGCATTAGCTGTTGAAGAGACAATATAATTTTGATACCTGCTTAATTTGTGTACCTATATTCTGCCTGACAGAATGATTTCTCTGGCTTTATAAATGGATGAGTGTTCCTCTCAATTGCCATTCACTCCTCTTCCTGCAAGAGCATCTGTCTGTCCAAATCTTTAGAGAAACTGTTCATAGGGAGCATTTAATTGTGATCTCTCACAAAAAAATTAGTCCCTATTTTTCCTCTGACAAATGAAGACATTGTTCCAACAATATTTTCTTTCTCTGCTGACAGTACTAAATATTTATATCCTGTGCCTTCTAGAAGTGCTCTTCTCCTCATGAATAAATACCGGGCTAACAGCAAGCAGCTTCCAAGAAGGACGCAGGGTGCAGCTGACCTGTTTACCCTCCTTCCCTGCTTTAAATACCAGGATCCCCATGACAGCCATTTAAAATCAACACTGATCCCAATACCTGACCCGAGATTTTTGTGTTTGCCAGAAAATATACTTAAGGAGGCCCATCTTGGTGGGCAGTAACAAACAAGCCCAAGCCTTGCATTGTAAAACGTTACAGCCCAAGTCACATGTGAAAATTGTAGTAATAATATGAATGCGTTGTCAGTAAGCCTTGGTAAACACATCCCATTCCTGCCAGCTCCCATTTCATCATGCAAGCAAGCGTTGTTGTGGCGTTCCTCTTCCCTCTCCTGGTCTTTGCAGGTAACCTCCTCAGCAAGGAGTTTCTAATTTAATGGTGAAGGTTCCTCTATTAAGGACCATGGCCCGATCCACTGGACGGCCCGTTGCCGTCAAGGGAAAGGCCTCATGCTTGATGAATGTATGTTCAAAATCCCTGCACTCTCAACTTTCCAGGTGTTTTTTCACCAAAGCACGTGCAGGGCTGGGAGCTGCTCAGTTTCCCAGGTGAAGCGAAGCTGATGAGCAGCCCTGGCCACGCACCTCCAGCAGCACCAGCCAGCAGCGAGCCTTCCTCCCCACAGCAAAGCTTTAACTCTCTTCTACATTTTTATTTTAAGTTTAAAAGAAAGAACAAGGGAAGAAAATAAAATTATGATGAGGGCTGATGTTATTTTCAGCATTCACCCTTTTTATTCTTCAGTAGTTCAGGATTATCTCACGCACTGGGAAACGTGTACCAGCTCTGCTCCTGTCCAACCCCCCCGCCTCCTCAGGATTGCACCTACAGCAAGACCATTTACAAAGATGTCAATATAATCATACCACTAATGTTCCTTTGCTGTAAAGAGTATCAGAGAGGCAGTCAATTTGCAGCAGGAGAAGAGCATTATATTCTGATTACAGTGAAGTAAGACTCAAGGAATAACAAAACTAAATAGGTTTTGTCTTCTGGAGGTCAGTGTATGTGGAGAGTTTTTGTTAGATTGAAGAACCGTTTGGACAATTGGCTATCAGACCAGCACTGCGCCCAAAAGGAGCAGTCCCGCACTCTCTATTTGTATGGCTATTTGGTATTTTTCCACATTTTAGGATGAATATCCCTTTTGCTTACACAGCTGTAGTTGTTGTCATACTACCATCGCCTCTTCTTTCTCCTTCCCTTCTCAAACCTCCAGTTACTGTGCACCCATCGTAAGCCTTCAGGAATTTCCCAGATTCTGTGTCTGCCATTAAATAGCACTGCCCTCTTCTCCTTCATAGGGCTTTTCAAACCTCAAAACCCAGTGGTCTCTGGAAGAACTGAACAGCCTGCAGCAACCTTTCCTTCATCTTTTGCCCTTTATTATCACACACAACTCACATTTGAAATTAGCCCATCAGTATGTATCATTCATCGTTACATCTGGCGTGGAAAATGTACACTCCTGTCCCTTGTTTGCTTGCTCCCACTGAGCACCTTTGGAAATTATTCCTATGATGCTGAGTAACAAGAACAAGCCTAAATAAAGTAAACAAAATTCTATATAGCTTCTCTGGAAAACAATGCAAAATTTTCCCAACTTTTCTGCACAAACAAATACAAATCCTTGGCATGACTCCGGAGACACACACTTCTGCTGTTAAAGAATTTCTACATTATTTCTTTTATAGCATATGTGTGAGCCCACCCCTCATAAATATTTCCTTGCATTGGCACAGTTCAAGTAACTCACTCAATGGCAAGACTAGGAACACGTTCCCAATGTTTGTGGAAGCCCAGTAAAACTGAGCCCATGGCAGAAGCTCAATTCTGCTATTTAAAAACACTGTAAGTGTTAGGCTATTGAGTTCCCTTTCTCAGTACTTCCAGTACTCATTTCCAGATGGAAAGGAAACAACATTTCATGGTTAAAGGACTGCTTTATTCTGATCTCAAGAATACTTAACGAAGAAAAAAACCCAAAAGTCTCTTGTCTGTGATTACCTACTTTGCCAGGACCTCATTTGCACAACATGATTTGATTCTGTGGAAAGAGGAATCCAGAAGCATCATTCCTAACAGTGTTTATATCTCAGATAAACATGTTTGTTTATTTATTTTCTTAAAGATTAGCTTTTAAATTTTCGCAGTTGCCTGACCCTTTCCAACAGCCTAGTAGAACTTTTGTTTTATTTAAAAGTCTATCACCGCTTGTCAGTGCAGTATCAAAACAACACTGGAATGTGCCATTAGTCCTGAGCTTGGATCGGACAGATGAGTTTTTTAGTAGCTGTACTGTGTTAATGCCTTGTTAGGGTTTCTTGTATGTCTCCTGCTAACAGGAATAACCTCTGGAGCAATAGCAATTTATCCATACATCTAGCTCACACTGCTTGTCACAGTTAGTAACAGCTGATAAACCTCTTAGGCTACTTTTCATCTTCCATAGAAGCGCTCTCATTCTAGAATACATTATTTTAACCTGTCAGAGTATGAACAGGACAATTACTTTGACCAGTGTAGGCTGAAAGTGTTGATAACTAAAGTTAAATCCAGCATCATCACTCTAATGCGTTCGTGTTAAGCCAAGCACAATGAGGCAGCTTGCCTTCTCAAATGAAAACATTTGTCAAACTCGTTAATTCAAACTCGTCCTAGTGCAGATCTCTTGATTTGCACTGCTTGCCGACCAGCCTGGAAAAGCAGTGATGGAAACAGTGGCCTGATTAGTGGGCAAAGAAAGAAAGTTATCAAGCAGGAAGAATCAAGCTGGCTTGTGTCTGTGCAGGGCGATCTCACTAGACTGCAGGAAGGACAGCCACTCATCCATTGCACTCAGGTTTTATAAGACTTGCACAAAATCCAAGCCTGCTTCTGCACTCCTGAACACTCAGGAACACTGTCTGGTCACGGGGTATTTCTTGAGTCCACAAAACCTGCTAACAGCACCATGCTTTGCTCAACAGATTTCCAGCAGTAAAACTCCAGCCGATGCACTGCTTGCAGCTCACCTGCTCTTGCTGACCAATTTCTTCAAAGAGAAAGGGCAAAAGATGTCAATACCATTTCTGTCTCCACATCCCACCCATCCTACAGCCCCTTTTGTCTTGTTTATCCCATGGGTACAACACTTCCTGCCAAGAAGAGTCAAAGGTAATGCTACTCTCTAACCTTTCTGTTTTCTTCTTCAAGGACTACCTGGATGCTCTCCCTCAGAACTGACCTTATCTTTCTTCTCTGGATCCTTCCTCCCCTTATTGAAACCTAACACAAACTCCTCTGAAATCACTCCCATTTACAGTCTTTGCTGACCGGATCTGGGGATCCTCAGCTCCCTTAACCATTCTCTTGCTTTGATGATACTGCCCACAACTGCTCCTACATAAATACTCTACTTCAACTATCCTGGCATTAGCCCCTGACCCAGCTCTATTCAGACTGTCAGGACCTTGTCACTTCATAAGTCTTGACAGTTTGTAAGAGTCCTTCAAGAAATACAGATCCAAATGCCCTGTATCTGCCACATCCCACCTGCTATATGCAGTCCCCAGGATTGTGCATCTCTTGGACACCAACACTCATGAGAGGAACAAAGCAACTCACAGTTAGTGATCCGAGGAGGAGTTTAAGCAAAAACATGATGTCATGTATGTCTTTGCATCAAATCCTCACAAGAAAGTCCATGTTGGCTAAAAGTGTTATGCAAAAACTTAGAGGAAGCAAAGGGATGACTGACTCTGTCTCCCCCGGATGACCACAGCAAAACAGAAGGGTTGCTCACAATCTGGACCTGGGACCAAGCAGAACTTCACATTACCTTGTCACGTTCCACCGAATCCTACATTAAAATACCCTGTAATTTGGAAATGTAAATATCCCAGCTGGAAATAAATGAGTTCAATTGATTAGACTCCTCTTTTATGTAATTGCCATAAACACTTTATTCCCTGCAATACTCAGCCCAATTTTCATTTCCCTGTGATTGTAAGCAAGACAAGGGTTTGATTATAGTGACCCAATAATTAATATGAAGATTTTGAATTGAAATGTACCTGTAAAATTATTCCCGATTGTGCTAAAGTTTTTAAATGCACATCAGTTATGATTTTTTATGAGATTATACACCTTCATAGTTTCCTTAAGTTTACAGTTTCTAATTTTTTCCCAATTGTTTTATTTTAAACTGGCAACCAGGCTTTCCATTAGACTAAACATATCCTTTAATCTAATATTCAGGTGGTAACACATCCTTTTGTAATAGTTTTGGCAAGTAATTATAACAATGAATATATGTGCAGGTAATTGCTTGCACCTCTGGATAAAGCCTTTACCCCATGCTCTTCAGAAAGACTTTAATTAGACAAACAAGAGTGAAAATTAATGACCATACAAATGCCATATTAAAAATAACCGGAGACAGGAGATCACAAATACCCACCTATCAAGACAGAAGGACTGGGGTTCAGATATTTTCAAGCATGAAAGGGAATGAAATACTGGTTTGGTCCCATTCAATGTTAATATTATCTGTACCTTTCTACCAATGAGACTGACAGAAAAGACACAAGTTAATAAGCCACAGTCCAATTAAAGTCTTGGGTTTATTAGGTGTAGAGGTTAGCAACATAAATGTTTAAAATGCAATCAGAAATATTTGCTTCATTGATTATTTCTCCTGCAAAAGCCTGTGCCACAGAAAATGAGGAAACACAAAGTTATTTTACATACATCACAGCCCCTTACTGCACCAAGACCCAGCACGTGACACACTGAGTCAAGTTAATATAACCTTCCAGCTTTGCTTATCTTGGTATCACTGCTCTTCCTTTTCTAATCTGTAAGCATACTTTGAAAGTCTTAATTTGTTTCAAAGCCTTAGTTTGTTGCAAAGCCTTTGTTCAACTCTCTGCTATGACTGGTTCTTTAAATGGCAAAGTCCTTATTCATCACTGTAACTCTCTTGTGTCTCAAGTCTTGTTGACTAAATACTTCATTTTCCAGCAACAATTACTCAATAAGGATGTTAAACACCATCTCCTACAGTCTGAATCTTTAACCAGCAGTCTAGACAACTTATATCAAGAAGTACGAAGGCTCCGGATGAAGAATTCTTTTTCAGTCAATCTTGAATATACACAAAATTCCAGGCTACAGTACATTTACTCTTGTCACAATATTTAAAGCAAAATGACTGAATTGATTATAGGCTTCAAAGTAAGAAACCAAACTGTCATAAAAAAAAAATCTGGGATTTAACTGATACAGAATTAACAGGAAGTACTCCAAGGAAATTCTAAGTAATGGCAACCAACAGTAATTCAAGGAAAACAGACACTTTGGCTTTGCATTGTCAAATATTCCAAAGCTCTTTAAAAGATAATAACCCTAAACAAACAAGGATTCTTCTCACCATTTGACATGGCCTCTCATGGCATTTTGCCAAAGGAAACAGTCAATCCAAATTATTGAAAGAGGCATCAAACACATGCTAAAGGGACACAGCCACTAACTGGAGAAACTTGGTGTAGATGACCTAGCCAAAACGAACACTGCCCCACACCCTCTTATCTACTGTCTCTTGCATCTTTGTACCCAGCTGCGTCCTATCCAGGCAGTAAAAGCCATGGACCACATGGAAGACAATAATTTGAAATTCAGTGCAATGCAGTTAAAATGCAGCAGGGCTAAGAGAACATTCTGAGTGACACTGAATTTATGGACAGGGGAATCAGCAAAGCAAGATCAGAGTCTTTGCTGCAGGACTTTGTGGATCAATGTACAAATTGTTATTCTCATTGTTCAGTAGAACAATTACTAAAATCCATTTGCCAGTAAATGTGCCTTGTCTTGTAAATCATCAGGTCATTAACCTTAACAATGTCAGTGTGTTGTCACTATCCAATTCAATTAAATTACTGACCAAGGTAATATCTAAAAGCACGTTTCGGACAAAGGGATCTACTGTTATATTATCTATGATGACACTTAGCAATATCTCAATTTTATACCTGGATATAGGAATATATCCTCCAACTAAGGTAATCTACTCTAAAAGCCAGGTACACAAATAGGCTGAAAAGAAGAAATGGGACTTGAAATTCAGATAAAAGAGGAAGAAGGGATGGAACAGCTAGAAAAAGAGGAAGGGGGGAAGAGAGAGTAAGAATGGAAAATGGTACCAATCATCTCCAAGGGCTCATGTGTGCATTGTTGACACTTACTGGGGTAGGTCTGCCAAGGTGGAATGCTTTACCTTCAGTGTGTAATTTCTAGATATCCCACGTGCGCATTGTTGAGGTCAGAAGACAGGGGTTTGTCCTGCCCGTAAATTATTAAATCCAGTAACCTCCCTTAGCAAATGTCCAGGAATGCTGTGTCTAAAAAGGGGAGCTTCCTCCACATGCCAGAATGAATAATACAGATATGTATGGAAGGGATGAAGAAAGTCCCCGGTGACCTTCCCAAGCCAGCAGCAAAGCACAAGCACAGCAGTCTGTCCAACTGGGAGGGGAAAGAGCAGCTGCTGATTTCCACTTTCATTTGAAAAAAACACGTGTACGTGCGGTGCCAAAGGGCTGGTAAGCTGCTCTCATCACACTAAGGAGTCTCATTTAGATATCTTTCCACTGCATGCTTCCATGCATATATTCTCATATTTCAGGCAGATTCTGAGCAGGGCAAGAATATCCTCCTGGGTTCTTTGTCTCCTTTTGCTTTCCTCCAGTTTTCTCCTTTACCCCTAAAACCCCACAGGCTTTATCACACACAGACACAAACAGGAAGGCTCAGTGAGTCAGCTTATTAATATCATTGATATGGCTCCTGCTTTTCCATGGATAAAGACTTCACCACGCTGGGCACTGTAGAAATCCCAAGATGAAAGGATGGCCTCTGCCATCAGAGACTTGCCAGAGACTTGTGGGCAGATGGCACAAGAGTATGTGGAACCTACAAGACCAGGTTGTCAGTATATCAGGCAACAAGCGGCTGGTCTAGTCACTGTGAGCCGGAGCGCAAACAGATTTGCCTTACTCTGGGGTCTTGAATCAAGGAACTTAATTGTACTGGAGAACTCAGTCCCACTCATTAAACCTCAACCATCTTATACAGTGTCCTTGGTGGACATTTGCTGGGGTAGGTCTGCCAAGGTGGAACACTTTACCTTGAATGTTTAATTTCTAGATATGCCAAGTAAGGGAGGGCTTCTTCAAGCAAGTCCTTGTGCAGAAACAACACAGCACCACGTTAAACAAGAACAGTCAGAAACCCCGGCCACTGGCTTTAAGAACTGCTGATTCTGAGTCACCTATGAAAACTATACGCCTAACCTAGTAAGCGTTGAACTAGGCTATTGTTTCTCTTTGTTTTGGACACAATTCCAGACTAAATCAAGAACTTTATAAACCCTAATTGCACAGCAAGCCCCTGGTGCCATACAGAAATGGTACATAAAGACATGTGTGTTCTTCACATTTTACAGAACAGAGTATATCATCTCTCAAAGGCGGAGGGAGGAAACAGTGAAAAAAAAAGAAGAAAAATCAACTTACCATTTTATATAAGTGAAAATTTTGACCAAATAAATGCATTCTACTTTCAGTAGAAGTTCTATCTCAAATGGAAAAAATGAAAATGATTCTATCAACTACTTTCTAAAAATTTATTTGGACTACAAGCAAAGAGAAGAACACAGAAATGGAAATGAACTAAATTAAATCACCTGCAAAACTTCTAGTTTTATGGGAGACACAACAGCAGGAATGAGCTTTAAGCATAACAGCACACACAAAAGGTAGAGTGCTGCTTTGTTAATGGAATTGCACTATGGATCATGAGCCGAATGGATGCTATTTTATGTGAACTGCACTCACAAAAAATTTTCTCAATAAACATATGGAACACAAGGCTTCTTTTCTCCTTGCTTTAACTAGGCAGCAGGGGAACATTACAAGCAAAGAGTAGATATCAGCATTTGAAGACTTACAGGGCTGCTTAAATGGGAGTTCAAAATAAAGTAGGAGGCAGACAAAATAATTGTTCAAGCAACATCAGTCACTGTTGTTTTCCTTATAGGTTTTCTCTTCCTTCAGCAAGTACTAACCTGGGCATGCACACACAGTTTTGAAATTATATTTTCCTTTTAAATGCAGAAATGTCTTCTGAATGTATCAAGATAATAATATATCCTATAGCGTTTACTATGAGAGCTAGAGGTCTTTGAGGAGGAAAAGATACTTATAAAAAAAAGAACATTGTATCTGAATGAAGAGACACAAAGCAAGGCTTAAACAGTGTTCTGTGCTTTTAGGTGATTCTTTTTCATGTAACAGGTAATTAAGCAGAAACCACTGACATTAACAATATTGGACTTGTATTACTTGCCTTGGTTTGGAAGCTGAAGTTGGCAGCACCCGTAAGAGCTTTTCAGAAAGCTGTTGATAAACTATTAGAGTGAAATCCTCATACCATTTTCAGTTAACTAGCCCCATCAGATCATCTTTTAGTAGTCGCTGCTGGCAGTAACTATTTGTTTTTAAGAGAGCATCTCTTTTTAAAACTTACCTGACACTAAGGTGCTCTTTACGTTGCAAATTGCAGGAAACAAGGACAGCAGCTCTGGACCCAGAAAACACTGCCTGTTGCTGCTCTCCTCTTCCCCAGTGCCAGGTCTCTTAAGGGTGATTGCAGCGTGATCCTTTAAATGGCTGGTTTTGTCCCTCAAGCCTTGCAAGGAAGGATTTCAACAACACCCTAAAGCTTGCTACAAGACAATAACTCATTCAAAGTCAAGTGCAGCAGCTTCCAAAGACAGATTTTCTTCACGAAAGTTACATGGATACTCCAAGTGCTTTATTGCTGTTTGAAAAAAATACCCTCTCTCTTAGCTGCTGCAGTTTCCAAACCCTCCTTTTAGAATTCTCTGGAGAACCACTATTTTACTGCAAAACTCTTCACCCTTTCCTAGCTCTGAGCTGCATTTTCACACTATAGTATCTCAAAGATCTGCCTGAAATGGCTTTAGGTTTGTTCCTTCCAGTCTGATTGCAAACATGTTAAAATTCACTGGACTCCCCAGTAGGGAATGTGATGAGTGGCACAGGTGTGGGAAATGCCAGTGGGCACCACCTGACACTCTAGGGTAACAATTGAACGTAACAAGCACGTGGCCCTGAAGAAGGGTAAATCTTGTAGATCAGTGATGCGTGTTTTCAAAACGTTTTAATTATTTAGAGGTGTCTATTTTGGCTGACTAAATGCTAATGATGAGGGCCAAGAAATTGGAAGTTATTGATTATTGCTGAGTTCTCCAGGCTTTCAGTAGGACTGACATGCATGTAGCGCACAGCATGGCTGTGAATACCAACACCCATAATCTGCCTTGCTTATTCATAGTGCATTAATTGCAACAGACCACACAGACCTCACATACTTCATCATCCTGATAAGTTCTTATCACATGAATCATCTTATGGATTAGCTTTCAGTGCTTGTTTTGATCTTTGATTCCTAAAGAGGCACAGCCACACTCTGCCACACCCTCCCCAGCTTCACACACATAACATTCCCTATCTTTCCTGTGTACTTGCAGTTTCCAACACTGTGGGGTTTGCAGAGCAATCAATGACGGCAATGATGCTGAAACGACTTCACAGAATCACAGAATCACTAGGTTTGAAGAGACCCACCGGATCATCGAGTCCAACCATTCCTATCAAACACTAAACTATGGCCCTCAGCACCTCATCCACCCATCCATTCAACCCATCCCTGGAAGGTGACTCAACCACCTCCCNACCCTCAACATCCTTCTTGTGGTGAGGGGCCCAGAACTGAATACAGGATTCGAGGAGCGGTCTCACCAGTGCAGAGTACAGAGGGAGAAGAACCTCCCTGGACCTGCTGGTCACGCCATTTCTGATACAGGCCAAGATGCCATTTACATTTCATTTACACCTGTCTTGCTTTGCCTCCAGCACTCGAGACCCAGTGCCAAAACCCTCAGCAAAATGGCCTTCTCCAAAAACTCACCAAAGCCTGTTCCATACTCCTGCTTCAAGACAAATGAGCAATTAGAGGGAATTTTTAGTATACCTCAGCTTCTAAAAAGCTTCAGGAAGAGTTCAGATTTCACTAACTTGCAGCTAGGCAAGTCTGCTAAATCTTTAATCATTGAATACCCAGAAGAACATTGAAAATAACACATGAAATCCCAACAAAACCCTCAAACATCAACACCTGGATAAGTTTACCTGCTACTGTGAGGGAAGTCTTGAGCTTTCTGAAATGGCATTGTCTTAGCTGAGCCACAGTTTCACTGGGTTTCTACAGGACTCCTCTTCCCAGAGAGGATGCTTTTTCTCAGCAGTAATTTTTTGGTACAAAATGGAGAGTGGTGAGTGCTCCAACATCCCGCATAGGCTGTGAAGGCTCCAAAATCCTACATAAGCTGTGCGTGCAGTGTCATCTCTGTGTCTGATGTGTAAAACAAATAATTTTCTCATAATTTTAATGAAAACTTATTCAAATTGAATAGAGATAGTGCACAAAAAACATAATGCAAGCATACGCAAGAGATTAGAAATGTCGCTACATTTCATAAATACATTGTAATAAAACAAAAGTCAGAGATGATCCAACAGTAGTTGGGAATCTCAATTGCACCATTCAAGGCAATTCTGGGACCTTGTTATTGTTTGCAGTATAATTTCTTCCCTCATGCATTTTAGTCTAACAACCCCTTAGCAAAATTGTACTCATCTTTAATAAACATCAGCTCTAACTAGGCATGGATGTATCATTACAAACTCTTGCTCTCCATCACAAGTGAACAAGGTAAAGTAACCCTGCTGACCAATTTCCAGACTTACAAACTCAGAAATTCTATGGATATTGAAATCAAAGTTTAAACCTTCACTGGCAACTGGCTCTCAGGGCAGCTCTGTCCCTGGGGATAGCAGTCTTTCGTTAAACAGCTTTAAATTCTTCAGTTTCTTAAAGGTAGAAGGTCAAAGGGACCCTAAGGAAAAGCCACATTCCAGTGCTACCACACACCACATGAGAAATCACCACTATTCTTTTCCACATTGTGACTCTCAGGTGCATTAGGAGGGAAGGCTCTATGTGTCCTTTCATGCAAGACTTCACACAGACCCACCAGCAGAACAACTGAAGACTAGAGCAAAGTGCTACTCCCAGTGGTGCTCACCAACCAGCCAGATGCATATATAGGCAGCTTCCTAAAGAATCCAGGCTGGAGAGTATCAGGGAGGACCAGGGCAAGTCCAGAAAGCGTTGCTCACATGCTGAGCTCTGCAAGCAGGACTTTCTCCTCTTTCTCTCTCCTACATTGTGAAAGAAGACAGCAAAGTCAGAACGAAGAGACTATCTGCTTCATTCATATGCTCACTGTTGCTGTAGCTAGGTAGACCTAACAGAAAAGCTCATGTCCAAAGCCCTGTGCCTCCTCTATATCACTGTAATTTGAAATCTTAATACATCTTCACAATAATAAGACGCCTAGCAGATAAGAAATCTTAACAATAATAAGATGCCGAGCCGAGAAAGGAGTTAGTATATAACAGCATCCATTTTCGTCCCAGGAACAAGAGAGTTATATCATTCCAAGCAGCCAGCAGCATTTTGAGGGGGGCAATGGCTCAATACAACCATAAAAGAGGCTGAATATACTGGCAGCAGCACAGCTCTGAGTGTACCTGTATGGTGCCCATCGTGTTGGTCTCCTCCTGTGCTCAGCTTTCTGGTGCTGATAAAAGAGCAGCGAAAAGCTCTTTGTTACAGAAATGTCAGCAGAGGCAAACAGTGGAAATTCAGTGGTCAGGCATAGGTGGCTGAACACCGTTAAGAAAGATTGGGTAGCTGATAGGGAATGGTATTTACCAGCTGCATATGGTGCCAGGTGTTGCAAAGAGGTATCCTTCTCACAAAAATGGCTTGAAATAGGTTCCTTTTGTTTCCCCCAGGCTTTTCAGTTGGGCAAAAAGGAACCCACCGATCTCCACAAGACAAAGGATCCTTGAAATACTTTAAAGCTTGGCTGAACCCTCAGAACCAGTTCCATAGCATTGTTGCACGGTGCCTTTGTGCTGAGATCGAAATTGCAGAAATACGTCTTTCTTACAAGAAGTAAAATCAGCCGCCACTGACTGAAGCCTCTTACCAAACTCCTCAGTTTCTCTGAGGAGATTTATCAAGTGTTTGTAATTATAAGTTGCCTGTGCTGCAAATCGCTCTAGAGGACAGTAGAGCTCAAATGCCTGCTCTTAATGTCACAAGTCTCCAATGAATCGCAAGAAACTTCAAGCCCCTTCTGTGAAGGCCTTCAGGCAGGATAAATTACAGTTGTTCTCTCCAGCTAGCTGATTTACATTACAGGAAGACTTGCTCCCCTGGATGCAACAAGTTTAAAGGGGGAAATAGATTGTCTTGCTTGCTCCTTATCTCTGCCTCAGCTCTCCAGCTAAAAATATATTCCTTGATTATGTCTAGATGACTTCTGAGTTTGTGATTAGCTGGTCATGCCCTGTCCTCTGATATGGGTGTGGACCAGTACGGGAAAAGGTAAGATGCGGCTGAGTGCTTCTGCATATTGTGGTTTTGCTAAGGACTTGACTTTCATTATAGCAGCACGTGGCTGGGGTTCAGGTCCAAAGCCCAGTTCTTTGGAAGCAATCAAGAAGTGTATATACCTACCCAGGAAATGTTCTGCAGTATCGTGATGGCAAGACTAGTGCAAGGACTGTAGCTTATGTGTGAGCATAGTGTAAACACCTGTAATTCTGAACCCAGCTGTGTGAAAAACCAAACAGCAGGTCTCTTTTGAATGGACCACTCTGGAGACCTCCAGACCAAAAAGCATGAGCTTTTGTAGCTTCAAATTCAAAACTAGGTTCGGTAGCAGAGACAACAGCCAATTCACAGCCAGGATAAACTGGTGGGGCAGCATATCTTGATCAATGGGTCACATTTCTTCTTTATATGGCATTTAATGCCTTACTATGGCTTGTGACTGCCTGAAATCCAATATAAAAAGAATGTATTCACATGAAAGCTCGAATAAGTACCTCAATAACAGCAGGCAGTAACTCCTCACCATGAGGATAGCTGTAACTAATTAAAAGCCTGAATGAACAGATGAGTCAAAAGCATCCAGGCAGCAGGCTAAGGGAAGCTTTTGATCCCAGGTCTCCAGCACTGGGCAGAGACAGTTCATCTCCAGAGAAGGCAAGCACACAACACGCTTATCCAGTCCCTTGCCCTGTCAACAAGCTCTTGACTTCTTTGATGACACCCTGGAGGCACAAAAGGGCCTTTCCCAGACTTCAAATGGAAAATTTGAGGAATGGGTGTTACTGGAGCCAGCACTCTGCTCTGCTTAGCAGTGCTTCATAGCCGTTCTTCAGGCATAAATGGCAGTGGGAGGAGGTCAAAACACCACTCCAGGTTGAAAAGGCTGCAGCTCCAAGGAAAACAAGGTTGCTATTTGGCTGCATCATGATGTAAAAACTCTGCCTGCGCTGCCACTGATGGAGCTGAAGGTCTGACCCTAAAACAATCTGTATTCGATGATCAGCGTATTTTTTGCTGCTCTTTCTTTGCCTCTGTTTTTAGTTCAGTGTTTCATAAAGATCACTGAAGTGTGACTCTTACATTCAAATGTCTGATTTGGCAGGCAGAGGACAGAGCACAGATTTTGGTGCATGCTGTATGAGTTCGTGCTTAGATACTGCATGGCAGAAACCTGACCTGGTGCAGCTTCATCACTTATTATAATTAGCAATCTGTGGCCTGTCTACACATGCCAAGAATCACACTTCATGGCACAAAGCAAACCTAACTTAGCTTAGAGTCCACACTGGGAGTTTGTACCAACTTTAATTAAATCAGTCTCCGGAACAGTTTGACTACATTTCTTGTGTAGGCATGCCCCAGAAGCAAATGGATTATAAAATTGCTCACTCTCATTTATTAAACAATGCTAACAATTGTTCTTTCTTAAGCCTTAACTTCTGGAATCATGTTATTGCCTGGGACATTCAGCTTCTGTATTTCTTTTAATCCCGTGTTTCAAAGAATGGGATGAATATATATCCTGATGTCCCATAACTACTCAAAAATTTGCATGCAGATTATCCAACATGCCTTGTTCTTCCTTTTAAATAGTAATTATTTCTAAGCCAGTGCCATGATGTGTAGACACTGTACCCAAGATCTTTGAACACATGAGTAAATGGCATGAAGGAAAGGGACTTCAGAGACACAACTGAGACAGCTGCCTTATTGGGTTGTTAGATCTATGTTCTTTAAAATCTCTACAAAGATTCAGGAACCCCAAAAAGAGTTTTCAGCTTGGCTGTACTGTATCCCTCCTTGGTGGTACCTCTTTCTCCAGTGTCTACTTGACAAGTGCTGGGTTAAAAGGCTGCTCATTCAGCAGGACAAATTCAGCCTCTGCACACAGCCTCTCCTCTCCACCGAAGCAGATAGCAATACCAAGTCAGGGACTGCAGTGCCTCCATGCCCAGCATCCCTTACAGGGGAGGGGGGAGCCTCCGACAATTAAACATAATGAACAAATCTATTCTGGGAATACCAGTGTTGCAGCCACAGCCACCAAACACAGTTTCTTTATGGCCAGGGAACACCAGGACTCAGCCTGTATAGGGCTCCTGCCCATCTGCTCCTGTGGTTCCTCCTCTTGCTGACCAGCCCAGCTTGAGCCACTGTGACACAAACTCTTGCATCAAATGGATGGAAGAGCATGTGAACAGAAAGAAGAGCATTCTGCCAGGCAGCTGCGAGTGATCTGCCATCCCACTCTGAATCTGCCAGCACAAAGGAGTTAGCAAAAATCTGTTTGAGCGGAGAGTATTTATGCTTCAGCAGTTCCATTAATAGGTATTAAATAATGCTCCTTTAAGCTACATTGCTGCTGCATAGGGTTTCAGCCTCATCTTTATGGATGCCTTGTCATAATTTCTAGAACTATAGAACTTCCTGCCAGGCACCTACATATATCTGCAAAGTTACAAAACAGTCAAAGATTATTTTTTCTGCCTAGAACTAGCAGAAATGACTTTTCATTAATCAGGATCAGACAAGATGAAATTAAATCAATTCTTCTCCCTAAATTTTGAGACACACAAAGAAGGAGAAACTGACTCTTCTCTACCTTCAGCTCAGGAGCTATAAAGTGAAACTCCAGCTCTGGGTACAGTGTCTCCAGAAGGAATTGCCACAACAAGTAGGGACCAGCAACTTACGATCTCTCTGCTACCCCCTGAAGACACATGCAGACACATATGGACAAAAATGTTCTTTAATTCAAACTTTCAAACTTTCCAGTGCTCCTACTGGTCAGACAACTCTCGCTAGTCAGAATCAGAATGTCCTCGGCAAATCCAAAACTACAAGATGCACTAACCAAGATTCTCTAACCTGGAATATTGAGTTTAGCTGGCAAAGTTTTTTTTGGGAGGGCAGGGGGTAGAATCTGCAGTGGTGGCTTCAGTGAGAAGACATCAGGAGATGCCCCTGTGTTGGGCAGATTCAGATCCAGCTGGTTCCAAGACAGATCTGCTACTGCCCAAAGCTGAAGCTGTCAGTGACATTGACAGCGTCTCTGTGATAACCTAGATAAGAAAGAGTAAAAAACAGAGTATAACAGCAGCTAGGACAAGTGAGAATATGTGAGAGAAACAACCCCGCAGACACCAAGGCCAGAAGAAGGAGGGGAGGAGGTGCTCCAGGTGCCGAGCAGAGGGTCCCTGCAGCCTGTGGAGAAACCCATGGTGAGGCAGGCTGTAACCCTGCAGCCCATACAGGACCATGATGGAGCACAGAGCTACCCCACAGCCCATGGAGAGCCCACAGTGGAGCAGGATCCTAGTAAGAACTGCAGCCCATAGAGAGGAGCCCACACCTGAGCACATTTTCTGGCAAAACCCATGGCCCTTGCCTCAGAGAGCTTCACTGAGAACCCTCCTCACATCCATTTATCTCTAGATGACAGCAAAGGGAGGCTTTTAATACTGTTAAAGCCTATTCTACTCCACCCAAAAGCATCCAATACAGTTCTCGGAACCTTCCACATGATAAACGGGAAACCTGAAAAAACTCGGGGGAGGCACATTGGGGGCCAATAAAACCAGATGACATCCTCTGCTCTGCAGAGGTCATGACAGATTTCTGACTGAACCATAGCAGCAAACCAGCATGATAGAAGGGCTAGAGCAAGAGGTTAGGATATGCTTGAATCACTCCAGAGAAAGCAAGTGCTGTGTGTAACTAGGGAGATAAATAACCAGGCAGACAGAGAAGCACTGCCCCCTCACTCGCTTAAATCAAAGCAGCTTCTTTTGCTGCTGCTCCACCCACTCAGAACCAGCATCATAGAAGTTTTAAAGTTGTCCTTGCGAGGAACAAATAGAGAAGCCCAATTCTGGAATGGAGATATAAACTCCTAGGCCAGAGCAATGCCTTGGTTCTTCCCTGGCATCAGGTGTCTCACAGGGCTGCACAATGCTCAAAAAATTCGCTGTCCTAACAAGGAGCTTGGTTCTGGGGATAAGAGGAGCTGCACTGCCATACCCTCAGGGTATGTACTGTCCTGGCCAGGACACAGAAGCCAAAATCCAGCAGCAAACTACATTTGGGCATACTCAGCACAGCCCTTTTCTTGAGATCCCAGTGGCAGGATGCCTGATTAGTTAGCAGTATCTGGCCTCTGACTGACTGATGCTGCTGCTCAGCAGCTTGGATTTGACCCTCAGCAGGATTTACATCTGCCTGAAGAGCCAAGCATTGAAATCAGAGGGCCGTGTGAGTACGTCCATAATCAGGTTTCCCTGTAAGCAATACACTCCACCTCAAAACCAAGCGCATGTTCCTGAGAATTATTCAAGAAGGTAATTGAACTCAGCTGTTTCAAATGTGATTTCCATACAATGTGCATTGTACTTTGATCCACAGTTGAAAATAGGAATAAAAAAATCCCATTTTAACCTTGACTTGACATGGGACTTACTATGCAAACACCCTGCCTGCAGACCACACAGCCCAATGAGGAAAGACTGCAGCACTCCAGCATGACTGATATTTGTGCCCGTTAGCTCATGGTGTCAAAAAGCCATCTCAAAGCTAAGAAAAACAGGTAAAAACTTGACAAGAAAAAGCTGCTTTGGCCTGCCACTGCATTCCTGAAAGGGAAAACTGAAAACTACACTTCTCACAGGAGCTTAATAGTAGAAAGGGAATCTTCAACTCCCCTGCATTCTCCTGTTGATGTGTGAAGCCGGTGTATTTGCTGCAGCTCAGAATAAGGGCTTTTTCCTTACTGTAGATAAAAAGCAAGTTTCCAAAACACTCCTCTACATAACAAGTAGGGCTGAGGAGGACCAGTTGTGAGAGAGAATAATGATCTTCACAGGCTGCAGCAAGATCACAACAAGTCTATCAAGGAATGGGAATGAATTTTCCATGCAGACAGGACTCCACAGAGCAACCTACTTGTACAACTGCACACTCACATGGTTCTTAGCTGCACAGAGCCACAAGCTTCAGCAAGTTTATTCCTAGAGCATCTCTACAAGTTGGAGAAGCAACTTTATTCTCCAGCTGGGAGCAAAGGCAAAGAGAGTCTCCAGAAGCTTGTGGTAGATCAAAGAGCTGAACCCAGCTCTAAGGTTGCTTAACTATTTGAGCATCCTAGAGCAAGTCTGGTAAGAGGAGAGAGAGAGATGACAGTACACAAGCAAAGATATGTGTGCACACCTACCCACCCACTTGCACCAAGTGATAATATCACAGGTAAATTCCAGCACACGCATGCAAAACGTGAGTACACGCATGAGATGCTGAGTGTTACACTTTGA
Source organism: Piaya cayana (assembly GCA_013389865.1). Lineage (NCBI taxonomy): Eukaryota > Metazoa > Chordata > Aves > Cuculiformes > Coccyzidae > Piaya > Piaya cayana. The sequence goes on from WAAB01003683.1 coordinate 127,926, forward strand.
AATATAAGGGCGTGCCAGGAAGTGCAAGATTTGAGAAGCAACTGAAAAACAGGCAAAGAAATGTAACTAAAAGGATGATAAGCAAGGTATATTGCAATTCCAAAAGCATATTGAGAGGTCCAGCAATAAATTGGGGGCACAGCCTCCCTAGCAATATCAAAGGAAAACATATATATCCTGATTGCAGAAAACAAGGTTGGAGCCAGGCAGGATCTACAGCATAGAAAGCACCGACAGAAGGCACAGAGGCAATGACGGGACAGTAACTCATAGATATTTGCATGAAGCTGTATTTAAACATCCAACTAGCTTTGATCTGTTACTCTTGCAAAGGAGCTGTTCTTGGGAGTCTTTCTGATCTAATCCCTGTAAAATGCTCTGTTTGTGCTGCTGACATCTCTGTACAAACCCACATCCAGTACAGTCACGCACATTTGGATGTAGGTGTGTCCACACATGCACAAGCATATGCAGAGTATATCAAAGAAAAAATCATACATGCTTTTATTCTTTGCAATCATATCATTAACACACAGGACAGAAGCCATATGTCCTTTTCATCTTCCACTGTGCTTGTGTCTGACTTCAGTAGAAACATTCCAGAATTAAATACTGCTCATGGTGAGCGAGAAAGGCAAATTCCAGCTCCAAGTGTGTCACGATGCACTCAAAATACACCAAGGGATTCACTGAGTCTCTACATATGCTTCCTCTCAGCGTCCAGGTGTAAGATTTAAAAATCCATGTTTTTCTCCAATAAACTTATAAACAGCTATAATATCAAGTACCAAAAGCACCATCTGCGCTACACATATAGTGATGATGTTTTTTTCAGAGCTGATGCTGTTTCTTGGTATAGCTTGATCCTATTTTGTCAACTGCATCATGAAAAGTGCAAAGAACCCCTGTGGATCCAAATGCTGCCGGAACAAGATGCTTTAACAAGCGCATACAACACATTTCTGCTTCTTTAAGGCCCTACATTGTTGACTTACAAACCAGTAACATTTTAAATTGTAGAAATGTTCAACCTAGGCACTGAAGTGTTCCACACACCTTGGCAGTGATTGACTGGAGATCGCTCTGCCTGGCACAAAGCAAGGATTGCTTGCAGAAGAAAAGAAGCTGAAAAAGGCAAATGTTTCCAAAGTTCTTTTTTCCCTTGTTGTGCAGGCAACATCTCCTAGTTTGCCCTCTCCTTTCCTACATATCCGCTGCTAACACCGCCTTCAAGGATGTCAATCCCAAGAAAAGCTCTCTGTATCCTCACCAGTGTCAAAGCTTCTCTGAAGTCCACTGAGGACCTTGCTGTTCCAAGACATCTTGACCAGCCAGCAGTCAGAGGCCTCAGGGAGGGACACATATATTGAATTCAAAGAGAGAGGGCAACCTGGCAAGGTAAGTTTGACAGGCTCCTCTCTGGGCTTTCCCTCCCTCACTTGTCCTCTGCCGTAAACTGTGACTTAACCCTGGATCTGTTGCCTCCTCTTAGTTCATGCTCTTCCATTAATCTCCTCTATTCAGGGCAACGTTAGTGCCCACCATCCTTCCCAGAGGCACTGTAGGTACTTCTCACCACACTCAAACACTGGTAGTATCAGTATGGGTATCCACGTTAAATCTACAGTTACCAATTTGATGTTTGGTATTTGATTTGGCTCAGAAGCCATCACATGGTCAGACAACCACTCGATATACGTCCGCAAGGCAGACCCTATTCCACTGCTCCTTTTCCAAGTCCTTCCTTCTCTCACTTACTTTAATTCCTTCTTTCGTGTCTCATATAATGCCTGAAGGCAGAAACATTATGAAATGCTTCTTTTCAGAAGGCTTCCAGTTGAAATAAAAAGATACTGTAAGAGAAAATCTGGGTCACAACAGGGCACAGAGACAGCATTTCACCAGAAAGTTCCCCAAGAATTCTTAGAAAGAAATAGTAACTTTGAGCTATTTCCTTCAGTAATGTCAGCCCGAGCTCCCCTGTCATCCTTTAGTTGACTTCCTTCCGCTTACTCACTTTTATCTTTCTCACAGAGCTTAGCTGCAACTTTCTGTCTAGCAGAAATGCTGTATCTCAGCAAGACCAGTGCCTTGCTCTGTAGATACCACATCCTCCTCCAGCACCCCTAAAATTTTAAACAAGATTGAACCAGATGGCCACCATCACATAACCTCAGATCATCTGATAATGAACCAAGGGAGCACTTTTTAGGACTTAATCCTGACTTCCTACCTAAGTCAACACATTAAGAGAGCAAAATCTCCCATTTGTTTTGATCAAATGCCATTTCTAGGGCAAGAGGCAGATTTAGACTAGACATAAGGAGGGATTTCTTCACTATGCGAGTGGTGAGGCCCTGGTCAAGGTTGCCCAGGGAAGCTGTGGCTGCCCCATCCCTGGAGGGGTTCAAGGCCAGGCTGGAAGGGCCTTGGGCAGCCTGATCCATGGCAGGGGTGTTGGAGCTGGATGGGCTTTAAGGTCCCTTCCAAACCAAACTATTCTATGATTCTACAAGCTCCTTCCTGCTGTACTGCTGGACACACTTCTGCTGCATTCCCCCCCAGGCAAGAAAGGCTGTGTGAAGCAAGGATGTAAGGACAGGCATCAAACTGCATTCTCTGCTGGTGTTAATCAGCATAGTTCATCTCAAGCCATTCCAGTCTTGCCAGTTTATAACAGTAAAAAAACATATCCCTGTGCTGCTCTTCAGCCTGTCACTTGTTAATCAGTTTGAATGACAGTCATCCTATTCATATTTGCTGGAGTTGAGTCACATACTTAACACTGTTGCTTGCAAGCTGATATTTTGTGCCACTCTTAGCTATATAGCTATTTCTTTCATAATTCTTTGCAAACATCAAAAAGAGAATAGAAAAGATTTACTAGTGAAGCATATGAACATTTAAAACCAATGACCAATTAGAGATTTGAGAATGTCTGAATAGACCCACCATTCAAAATGCCATCTGGTCTCCTGATTATTCCTTCCATATACTCTCTCGTGACAACAACACAAAAGAAGATTAGGACAAAAATATTTTCTTCAAAAGAAGATCACTTTTACTGTACAGAGCTGCTGTCAGTGCTGGGCAGGGGAACAATCAGCTTCCAAACAAAAATGCCTACAGTGAGGTGACTGAATCAAACTTTTCTTCTAGTACTTTCTTTTTGCAGTTTGCAACGAACAGCTATTGACTTACAGTGCAAAGTGGCAAGCGTCCCTAAAGCTGTACTCTAAATTCACCCCTATTATCTTTGTGTTGACACTTCATCCTAGAAGATATATGCTGAGCTCCAGGTAGATCATTTGTAACCCTTATAATGATGATGGCAACAAATATAGCACAGTGCCCTCCAACTGACACGGAATGGATACTCAATGCTTCACTATTTTGCAATGAATAAATTGGTTGTCAACATATGCGCAGTAGCAGTTTTTCCCCCAATTTAATGATCATAGAGCCATGGCACAGCAGATTTCTATGTATTATAATGATCAGGAAAGCTTGATTGAAAGATTTGGAGAATGAATTTCAAGCCAAAGTCACATTTGCCCTGGAAAGCAGCAATATGAATTGATTTCTGGGTTGGAGAGATGCCACACAGCAGTTTCACCTTGTATAGGGGTGACTTTCATTAAAATACAGTTGCTTTCTCAGAACAATAAAAGCTCTCTCTTAAGAAGCATTTTTTCATGGATAGCCAGGTGCACTACCGGTGCCTGTCCGTAAACTGAGCTTTTGTCCTGGGAGTTGGGTGACTTCACATGTAACTCTGTAAGTGGTCAATACATTGCAAGCAAAGGCAACATGCATTGTGGTACCCTAAGAGCAAGCCCCCAGCAAACAGGCTTATGTCACAATCATGAGCCATTTCCCTTCTGCATGGGGAAATCATCTGGATAGTTCTGTATAGGAGACAAACCTCCTGCGTTGTGAGCACCTGCGTAGTTGTGTATAGGAGATAAACCTCCTGCGCTGTGAGCACCTGGATCTTAGGAACAGGATGCTTTGATGGCCATTGGAAAGCAGACAATCCTTGTGGCAGTGGACGTGACTTACATCCACATCCCTGGGGGACATCAGCACTCACAGAAGCTCCATTCAACACTGAGCTCCCTGCAAGGAGGTAACATTGCCCATCTCCACCACCACCTAGTTCCACACTGTGGTTCCAGCATGAGTCAACAAGGTTTGGTGGATATTTCTCAAAAAAAAAAAAAGAAGGGTTTTGACAAACCCTTTAGCCAAAGTAAAATTCTCACTGATGGTTCCTGCTTCTTTAATATTTTCTTTTATATTTTTTCTCAGGTATCCAAACACAACTCAGGTTTATCACTTTTTTCCCCAACTACTCTGAGAATGTGCCATCATTTCAGGCAAAAACACCCCTCCAGATCTCAGATGTTAATTTGCAGTTTTACTTTTTCAGCAAATGGTTGGATATTTGTTGAAAAAAAGAAAAAGAAATTTCAAAAGGATAAACCAAACACCACTAATGAGTTCCAATGACTTCCACAGATCCATCTGGCACACAGCAGCTGACTGCTCATGACCCTCTGGCAATGCCTTCAACACTAGATGACTCTTAAACCTCAATCCTCTCGTAACTGGAATTAATAGAACAGAGAGGCAAACTGCCCTTTATTGATGTTAGCAATCTTCATTGTGAATTTATATTGACTTCTTTGAAAATGGACAGTAAGCATTAGATTTTGAAGACTGGAGATATAAAAAATTACATTGGAATGACTGATAATTATAAATTGTCTGCCAAATTTAAAATTAATTCCTGTGCAAAAGGCACAATTTAGGGATTTTCCCCACAGAAGTATTTGAGAAGAAAGTCAGCAACTGAATTGTTATCCTGCCCCATTAATCTCATCAGCTGTTAATGGGAAGAAGGTGCTTTAAAACAAGGGGGTTTTCTTCCTTATGCTAAACTTTAGGCATTTTTCAATGCCTTCCTGCTAACAGACTTCCACCTCTTAGGATATACTTTTAGCACTGAAAAGCAGCACTTTCTTGCATCACTTTGCTTACCTTTTTCTACCTTACTGGAAACAGACTTCCACCTCTTAGACTAACTTTGCTTTGTTTTTTCTTAATTCTTTCCAGGAAGGAAAAAGTCAAGCAAATGAGTATAAGTCATTTTCACCTTTCTTTAGTTTTACCAGTAGGAAGAAACCCAAGGACTCTCAACATGCTGTGGAGTATATCAATTAGCATAGCAATTAATTATGGTATCCAGTACCCATGAAAATTTGGTTCAGTGCAACAGCAACACCATGCGACATTGTCTCACATTCTGAGTACATTTATTTCTTCCCAAATTACACATGTAGGCCTAGAAATGTCTCACTTTTTTAATTAGTGTCTCATACCAGATGGGATGACTAAGAGTGAGTGTTTAAAATTCATGTTCAAAACTGTTCTTCCACAGGAGCCTGGGATGGCATCTGGTGACACACGCCCCTCTCTGGTCCTGGGACAGCAGATCCTCCCTTTTGGAGACATCGGTGCTTGTTGGAGAAGCAATTCATGGGACCTCAAGGCCTTCCCATGGTGCAGGCTTCACTAGGATTCTGTATGCAACATGAATTGTACACTTGGAACAGAATGACTTTTGGTTTCAGACCAACCCCTCTGTAAGTGCCCTCAAGCATCAGCTTTTCAGGTCCCAGGCAGTACTGATAAAGATAGAGGTGGACAAGCCAAGCTATTTAGCAGATCTCAGGCCAGGACATGAATGGACAAGAGAAGACACAGTCAATCTCCTCTTCCTCCCTGCCCTCAGTGTCTCCATGGGCAGCTCAGAAGCTCCGCTGCAGATTTCCCTTCTGCCTCAGCCAGGGCAGTGAGTTTTTGAAACTACTTGCAGCTATTACTATATTTCTAAACTATTTCAAATTGCACGCTTCCCTTTGAATACATTTGCTTTAAATATTTGGAGAATGCAAATTTCTTTATTTACACATGCCTGAAAAAGTCTGACTCTGCCGCGTTCTCTGGGTAATTCAGTAATTCTTGCCTGCTTCCCTTCAGTTAATTACTCGGCAAGACTTATAGGTGAAAAACTAATCCTGCCTGATTCCTCTCATGAAAAACATGCAGCAAGTCCAACTCATTCTTGCTGCAACAGAGCAGTGCACAGGACACAATGAAACAAATCAATATTGTAATCACCAATACAACCAATCAAACGGAACTCCAGGATAAATCAATACTGCATCTTTCCAGATGATGACTGTGGAGTAGAAGGTTTTAATACCTTCCCAAGATAAATCTTTTCCTCCACAATGTGAGACACGATTTGCCAGTAAGTTCTGTAGAGAGTGGGTTTTGCTATACATTAGCTAGATGGCAGATTAAAGTGAGCAAAGTTTTCTGCATTTCATAGAATCATCAGGTTGGAAGAGGCTCACTGGATCATCAAGTCCAACCCTTCCTATCAAACACTAAACCATGTCCCTCAGCACCTCATCCACCCCTGCCTTAAACACCTCCAGGGAAGGTGACTCAACCCCCTCCCTGGGCAGCCTGTTCCAATGCCCAATGACCCTTTCTGTTAAAAATTTTTTCCTAATGTTCAGCCTAAACCTCCCCTGGCAGAGCTTGAGGCCATTCCCTCTCGTCCTGTTTGTGGGGGATCTCCCCAACACTTGTCCATTCAGGGACCCTGTTTGTTTTTAACAGACACCCTTGTTCTTGTGCTACAAATCAAGCAATGCAATGCTTCCCATTTTGTCACTTCAAGAGAGCAGATCATTTCATGACTGAATTCTATCTACCAAATTAAACACTTAACAGCCTAGAAACTCTTCTTTAGCACCACCCAACCGTGGTTTCAGGGACTAGTTTATGGAAATCAGTTACCAATGTGTTAATGTTAGGTTTAGATTATCGTGTTTTATCTATGTGCTTCTTCTGAGAATGGAACCCATCTGTCTCTGCACTGAACAATGATTAATAGGTTTTTATACCTCTATGATGCAGTGGGCTATTAGGCCCTTTTGATAGAACCAAGACACGGGGAGATGAAGGGTGTGCCGACACAGACAGATGCAGGTAGATTTACTGTCTGTGTAACCCTTTGGGCCTGGAAGTTGTGAGCACATTGCTGTGCTGCCAGGCAGGAGCTGAATCGTGCGCAGCTGGCTGTGCACAGGGACATAGCCTGTCTGCAGCAGCCGTGGAGACAGAACTGCAGGGACATGCCCTGCACCTCCTCATCCAGCATGTCACAGATGGAGAGGGGGCCAGACAGAAGACTGTGTAGCAGATTCTCTAGATCGCTGTTCGTATCCCTCCTCTGATTATCATAGAATCATAGACTCACCAGGTTAGAACAGACCCACCAGATGATCGAGTCCAACCATTCTCACCAAACACTGAACAATGGCCTTCAGCACCTCGTCCACCCATCCCTTAAACACCTCCAGGGAANTGAAGTTAAGTTACCAAATAGGCTCTGTGACTGCAAGCCTATGCCCCCGTGAAAAGGAAGAGAAAATATTAAAGGACATGCCTTCCATCCCAGCATTGGGAACAGCGTGCCATTTCACTGTTTTGGGGTTTTTTGGTTTGGTTTNCTGCCATTTCACTGTTTTGGGGGGGAGGTCTTTTTTTTTTTTTTAAGGAAAGCCTCCCTTCTGGCAGCTACAGGAGCATATCGTGGCTGTGAGCGCTGCTGTTATTGGCCACTTGAAAGCACAGTAAGAAAACAAACAAACAAAAGTAGTTCTCCCTATTTAGAATCACTCAGGTTGAGATTAATTGGATAGACATGCTTAAAATAAACCTGCAAGCATCTAGCCACAATTCTGGCACTTAACCCACATGTTGAACCTCACACCTTATAAAGGTCTCTCTTCAGAGCAACAAGAGACACATGGAGAACATTGGCATGAACTACACATCAGGAAAAGCCTGTTTATAGCAGCTCTCATTAAGGAAGGAGGGAGCTCCCTTGGAAAGAAGAAATTGAAGGATTAGTTCTTTGATTAATTGATTTCCAGGCTATTAAGGGCCTTCCTAGCCCTCTCACTCATTCTCTTGTGTGAAAAGTCAGGGGATTTTCCCAGAGACTGCCAGGGCTCTGCAGGAGATGATGAGGTGCCCGTGGGGACAACCATCTGCCCAAACACTGCCAGCCTCCAGATCAGAGCCTCAGTCTAGCAAGGGCCAAATTTCACAGCCTGCAGACATTTCATTTTCAGTCTGGCATCCTGCTGATTCCATCAGAAGTGCTGACTGAGAAAAGACTGCATGTAGACCCTGAACCAGGATCTGGAACAGACAGCAATTCTTTTTTTAAAGCATCTCCCTCAGCCTTCTAAACAGCATGTCAAGTGCTGCAGTTCCCTCTGATCCTGAGACATTGTACCAAAGCTCCTTTTCCTTAGGAAGCTTTTCCATGCCTCTGATGTGCACATTTTATAGAGAGAACTCTAAAATGAAGATGACAGTCCTGTGCATCAATCTATTTCTTAGCATTTTTTCTCTCTTTAACTTTCCACTCCAGCAAGCATAGTTTAACAGAATCGTTTTCTCTATATGCTCAGTAAAATCTTCAGCAGGAGCCTCTGCTCCATAGGCTTCTTTTAGTTATTTATTGCCTGCCTCCTGTATATGTTGTAAGATGTACTAGCAGCTTAGAAAACAATTAAACCTATTATTGCTTGGGAGATGGATGCTGCAGAAGCAGTAACAGCACCAAAGTGAACTCTGCAGCACTGAGTTCAAGTTGAAAGGCTGGTTCCAGGACATGGAAATATTTCACCCCACACATGGCACAAAGCAACTTTCTCTACATGCTCTAAGGACTTGTATTGTCAAGATCCAGGAAGCAGTTCCCGGTCCCACTAGTAAAATCTGGAGACAATTCAGAGTTTGATAAGTATATCATCAAACTGGAAATACCTCGACTTTCAAATGTTTGGGTATTTACCAAAAACATGACAGATGCGGGCTGCACTAACCTGCCAGACCTCCTGTAAGGACATGCTCCATGCATCCTCTCCCTAGTAAAGCCCTCACTGAATGAGCACACTCCGGCTACTCATTCTAACACAATTGCAGTAGTCAACAACAATATTTCTTCCTAAATTCAGTCTCTCTAATCCAAGTGTCTCTCACTTCCATTGACTTTCTAACTGAAAAAGGTTGTTCTGTACATGGAGATGAAGTCAGGTCTCAGTGTGTTTACTTGGATGACACAGGTTTGTCTGAGATTGCCCTGACCAAGGATGTTGGTGTTGCCTTTCAGAGGACATCAAACAAGATCCTGTGATCTCCACTTTGCACCGAGGAAGCAAGAATAGCAGCTTGCCCTGGCTGACCTCCATGCTGCCATGGGGGTTTGCAACTAGATGATCTTTAAGGTCCCTTCCAACCCAAACTGTTCTATGATACTATGATTCGAAGCTGACCACTCACCAGCCACACAGAAGAGAGAGCACCTGCAACCCAAAAGACACCCACCTTCCAAGATAAAGTCTATGTACAAAGTACAAGAGCTGTCAGACTAGGAGAAGGGGAGGCTGTTGCACAGCAATATCCAGTACAAGCTGCCGCAGACTCAGGGCAGAGCTGTGAGAGCCACCTGCATGAGTTACCAACAGTGTCAGCAAGTGACATCCCTGCCCCAGAGAGAGACAAACTTCTCAGCGGTTTTGGCAAGGAGCTGGTTCTTGCTTGCCTGGTGCACTGTGCTATGAGGTTTGCAGTGATGATTGTACTGTCACCATTTTTAGCTCAGTCTCAGTAAATCAATTTATCTGCAGGTTAAATCAATTCATCTCTCTTTGTCTTCATTTCTCCATCTATAAAATGCGGATAGTCAGCAGCCTTTCTCTTGGGAAAGTATATTAGGATCATGATGAGCACGATACGAGAAGTCAGGTTTATTATACAGTTGCCATGCCACCCCAATTCCAAATGAAGGTGGTGGTGCTGTGAAAAGTTCCAAAACTTGTGGTTTTCCACCAAATTAAAATGAAAATTGTGCCAAAATGTTGGAATTCCCTTCCCACTTTGGACCTTACAGCACAGACACTGCCTATGGACTCTTAAACCACACAGCAGCAAGGCACAGACTCACTGCGGCTCTCAGGTAACAATTTTGCTACCACTAGTGCTTCAAGCCTAGGAACAAGAAAAACTGAAACACAGCTACACCTCAAATCCTTTCCTTTCTGCAAGAGAAGCAAATCTTAGAATCATATAATCCTTAAGGTTGGAAAAGATCTCTAAGATAAAGCCCAATCTTCAACACAACACCATTGTGCCCACTAAAACATGCCCTGAAGTGCTGCATCTGCAGGTTTTCTGAACATCTCCTGGGATGGTGACTCCACCACTACCCTGGGCATCCTATTCCAATGCTTCATCACTCTTTCAGGAAAGAAATTTTTCCTGATATCCAACCTAAACTTCTCCTGGCACAACTTGAGGCCACTGCTGCACAGACCAGCCCATCTCTGATGGAGATGACTGCACTGTGAGGTTCATGGCTCAAAGCACGAGTCCATCTTCTGCGTGTAGCTTGGACATCTGGGTTACTTAAAACCTCTTGGACAGACTAATACCCCTCTCTCAGCTTCCACCCCCATTCTGCTCTGGGCGGAATCCCCACAAGTATTATCTCTACTGATTTCCCTGCCTTTCTCTCCATTACTCCAACCTGCCTCTTGTTATTTTTTCTAACCCCAGGTCTCAGTGCCCTGGGNTTGCCTCTTGCTATTTTTCCCAGAATTGCCCACAACTTCCACCCCCAACCCCAGGTCTCAGTGCCCTGGGAGCTCAGCAGCCCTTCAGTTGTCATACACCATTGGTAAAGGCTCTGAAGTTTGCTGACGCAGCTCAAAGGAGGCTGGCAAAACCCCTGTAGCCACAGGCACCTCCTCTCCCTGCCCATGGATCAGGGGCACACAGCCTTCCCTTCACAGCTCAGCCTCCAGGGAGAACATTTTCCACACTAAAAGCTGATTTTGTCTAAACTTCAAAAGCCAGAAAGCAGTGAAACAGAAATTTTAAAATAATGAAACAGCTTGGTAACACAATTCTCCACCCTGAAGTCCTCAAAAATGGCAATTTACCGCTTGAATTATGGACAGAAGTGATTGCTGAGCAAATCTGGCCATTGCCAGCTGAAAGGGAAACGTAGCCTCTCTCCCTGCTTTTAGCTCCAGCCTCAGCCAGTACCAGAAAATGCAAGTGAATGAGAGGAATAAGCAATTTAGGAAGGCAAAGGAAAAGTCCTTGAGTTGGGAACGTCATCGCTCAAATTCTATTTCACTTTTAAGCTTCAGTTCTGTGCAGCTGGGACTTTATTTGACTCACTTTAATAATGGCTAGTATTTACAAGGTTCCTGTAAATTCAGTTTATTTACAAGCAAATTGTACATGTAGCTCTGATCCTCAGGGAGAAGACGCTAAAGTCAACAGGTTTTTTCCTATGGGTTTTTGACCCCATTCCTTGATTGCATAGAAACAATCCGTACGAGCCAATTTAAATAATGCACTACTAGAACATTACAGGACAGTTTTACCTGTGAATTTGTATTGCTTACATCTCTGTTGTGTTACCAGAGCACAGGATGTGAAAGAGTCTCCCTCAGTATGCGATTGCTCTAGAAACACCATTTCAGTGTAAGTTTGGCAGGAGCAGAACCAAACTCTACAGTAAGTCATAGAATCATAGAATTGCCAGGTTGGAAGAGACCCATCGGATCATCAAGTCCAACCATTCCTATCAATCACTAAATAATGGACCTCAGTGCCTCATCCACCTGTGACTTAAACCCCTCCAGGGAAGGTGAATCAACTCCCTCCCTGAGGAGCCTCTGCCAGTGCCCAATGACCCTTTCAGTGAAATTTTTTTCCTAATGTTCAGCCTAAACCTCCCCTGGCAGAGCTTGAGGNTGGACCTGCTGGTCATGCCGTTTCTGATCCAAGCCAAGATGCCATTGGCCTTCTTGGCCACCTGGGCCACTGCTGGCTCATGTTCAGTCGCTGTCAACCAGCACCTCCAGGTCTTTCTCCTCCAGGCAGCTCTCAAGCCAGAATTCTCCTAGTCCCACCAGTCAGCAACGAAGAGAGGCAATCAATGCCACCCAAGCCAAAAGGCTTGCTCTCCCATCTGAGGAGGGCTGCGTCTGGCCAGACATCATTGCAGATGCCATATGGAGCAGACTGCCATCCCCGCTGCCCCTGCCATGCCAATGGTCCCCACACAGCCTCATACATCACTTACTGAGGAGTTTATTCCGTTTATATATTAAGCTTTATTTAGCTCTTACAGGGCCTTGTGCCACACCCTGACGCCTGGCACCAGCCTCCCACTGATGTTTTTCTGGGTGGGTTACTACAGCCAGCAAAACACCTCAAATACTCAGCACAACTTTCGAAGCATTATTAAAACCATATTTTTTATATTATTACCGAAGTCTAATACTGTTTTGAATTTGCAGTTATGGAGTTCATTTCAAAGCACTTGATTATACTTGGAGAAGAAATAGTCTTACAGTACAAGTCATTTTCTCAAGTACACTTGAAGAAAGGATAGTCTATGGTTCAGTAAATACAACAGTCTGAAAAGTTATGAGCTATCAGACTAAGCTGAATTGACTTACTGATATTACCTGCAATGAATGAGTTTTAGATAGCCTCTCATAAATAGAAGGCTACAGAGCCTACAATTTTATGGATGTCTTGTACTTATCAATATATATGAGAAATGATGCCGTCAGGCTTTTGAGGGGATACTATGTGAACCACACCACTGTCAATTTAATTTTTTTATGATTAAATATTTGGTGCTGTTAAAGGTTATTTAACGTTTAATATAGCTGCTCTTCTACATAGCTGATAACTGTCATCTTTACATAATATTGAGGCTGAAAATGGATGGGGAAGGCATATTTTTGGGAAGGTTCCTAATTTTTTTTTTCAATTTACTGTTAGATTTGTTCCGGTAATAGAATAATATTAGGTGAGTTTAAAAGGCTTCCAATATACAGATGTTCAAAAATTTAGCCTTAATGCCAGCTGGAGCCAAGCTCAATATTTGCTACCACGGCTGCTGTATTTTCCCCTGTGGGAGAAAAATGTCTCCCAGTTTGTACTGTGGGATAGCAGCTCATCTTGCAGTGGGGATCCTCAGGGCTCATAATCAATCTAATCAGGTTTTATATCTTTAAGAGAGACATCATCAACTTAAACATCACATTGCTGTTTGACCTTTTTATTTTTTTTTTGTACCCGTTAAGGTTACTGTAGCTGAAATAGATGAAAGATAATGTTATTTTTGTGCATTCTGCAGGAAATACAGTTTATGCTGTGACAGAATGCTGTCTAGGCAGGCACAGGCCCCCCTCCCTACCATCCTGCAAGCATTTACAGAGCAACTGGCTCTACCCAGGGCAGGTCTCAGCACTCGATTTGGCAATTCATGTGCGTGAAGGTAGGTACACAGGTTTATGTTTCAAAAGCTCTTGCATACAACAGCATATGAAAAAAAAAAGTGCACAAAAAGAGAAAATGCCAATTTTTAAAGCTAAAGAAATTAACAGTAAACTGCACAGACTTCATGGAAAGATTCTGGTGCTTATGTCCCTCTCCACTACTTTTTTTTTTTCATTTGACAACTAAGCATGTTATCTGGGTTTCCTAAGCGGAGTCCAAAGCTATTCTTTGAGTTTTTTTCCTGCACTCAAACATCAAAAAGATGGATGTTTTTAAACACCTAGAAAATGTATGTCTCTACAATTACAACTAAAACCCAAATGTATAAACAAAACCAACCACAAAGTTATAGTGTAAAATCAGGTCAGTTCAGGCATTGATCCCAATTACATTTCTGTCAAGTGGAACTGAGACTTGGTATTTTCTTCAATAGCACTTACTATGGCACATTTACAAAGAAATCTTTGTTGCTTTTCAGTGACTGAATTGTATTTTTCTGTAATAAAACCCTTTATGTGGTCTTCCCTCAGTGAAACATTACTGTAAAAATGCAAACCACCTTCATCTCCAAAAGCTATCACTCCATTTTGCTGCAGTGTAGGGGCTGTGAACACTGGGCTTAAGGTCCCAGCAGATGGTTTCCTGGCTTCACGAATACATCCCAAATGCAGGCAGAAATCATTGTTTTGCAGCTTGTAGTATCTATCCTGTACAAAGCGCATTAATTGTGATGACAGCCCCTCAACAGCAGAGAAATCAGAGAAGTATCCTATCTGTGACATTAAAAAAGTGCAAGAGCCTGCTGTTGCAGGAAAATGCATGGACAATGAAGATTCAAGGCATGGAGGGTCTAACTTGCTTTCCAATATGCCTGCTGCTCCCTTTCAGTGCAGCTGAGCAAATTCAGACATTAAATGAAATAAGCATGCTTTCGGATATTCAAATTAAATTTCTACACCTCCCAATAAGGTATATTTCATTGTGTCAGGCCAAACCTGCAAAATAAATAGGGCAGAAAAACAGTTTTCCATATTAAAAATACCCTGAGAAAATTTTAGTGAAAATTCGCAAACGCTTGAAAGACCTCTTCTATCTCTCTGCAGCAGAGGTAGGAAGGGCAGAAAATTATGACACAGTAATTATTATGATGGATGTTGAGCCAGTCCTTTATATTAGATACACTGCTTGTGCAGGAACCAGCACTACAGATTGCATACTTCACTAAGCAGGACACTCGAGATTATAATGGGCAATACAGATTAAGAACATTGGGTTAAAGCAGGATAATTTTTCTTTCTTCCTTTCCCATGGACCAGCTCATGCCTCACCTTTCTGTGCTTCTCGCTTCTAACCCTTAATCTGCACTTCAAGCAGGCACTTTCCATTTCAGCTGGTACAAATCTGGAATAACTTGAAGGAAAAACTTGTAAAATGCAAAAGGTGTATGTTGTGGTTTGAGTAAAACTCAACTATGAGTAAAGAATCAGACCCGTCTGTTTCAAATTAAAGGTGATGTTGTGTTTGCTGTTGCTGTTTCATGCAAACAGCAGGAAAGATTCATCTTACTTTAAACCAGCATGAGAATTTAAGAGCAAAGCTTGTCTCTGCAAGGTGTAAATTTTCCTCCCATTTCCATAACACAGCACATACATTTTGTAGAGTTTTTCAGCTGCAGGTTGCGGCTACTTTCTGCCATGACCTGATGCATCTTCATCTCATTAAAAAAGACACAGAAGTCTCTTCCCATCAAGACTTCATACCCAGTTACGCAACAGGAAAGTGCAAGTGAGATGGTTCATGTGGTGGCCAGGCTGCTTGCACGCCTGCACAACTGAACGTGCTGCTTTCCACAGCTCGTGCCAGGCAGAGCACGCGGAAAGTCAGAAAATGGTCTCTTGGGCCTGCAGACAGGGGTGATGAACTGTCCCAGTCCTGGCAGTAGCAGGACACTCAGGTGCATTCCACACCACCCCAGTTCTTGTGCAGCCTCAAGGGATGCTGTCTGCAGAATGCCAAGGCTCCCTTGCTCAGACAGGCTGCAACTCCTGGCAGAGCTGCCAGCATTGTTGCATTCCTTCCCACTTGCCCTATGTGGATTCCTAAAGAACAACTTTGGTATATGTCAGTGGACCCTTCCAACATGCTACAGGACTGGATTCCAGCATGGCTTACAAGGAGAGCTGTTAAATGTTTAATGCTAGCTGCAGTGGAGAAATGCTGTAAACATTTTCTGTAACTGGCCTGCTTTAAAAATTGATTTCATGTGAAGGAGCAAAGGCAGTGCAACACAGCGCTTTGTAGCTCAGGAGACTGAGATGTAGAAGAAGGCATTCTCTCTTCAACACTTCTCTTCCAGCCCACTCCAAGGCAGCCATGCAGTCCCCCTGCAGCACACAGGGCCACAGGGCAAGGCAGAGAGGTGCTGGGGCTGCCCCAAGACACAAGAACAGCTTACAGGTCTTCCCTGTTTTTCCTGTGCTCTGTACAATGCTGACGGAGAGATGCAGGAACAATCAGCAAACCTCTGTGCAAGGGGAAAAGGGAAGCACGACCATACAGACTGGAACTCTGAGGTGCTGGGGACAGAGACTGAAGAGACTGGAGATCACTTGTGCTGTGCATTATCAGTCCTTAGGCCTGGAGATAACAGGGAGGATCACGTAAAAGAAAGCTTACTATGAATTTAAAAATTGGTAAGTCATATTCTTGTAACAGCCCACAGTAAATTGCTGTTTGATCCTGTGTTTCTGTACATTGTTATGCATTCCCTACCTGCTATTTGGTTTTATCTCAGTTTGCTTCTTATTTGTCAGACAAAGAATTCAAGATTTCTCCTAAATCAACTCAACAAAACTCTGACATCTGCATACCATTCTGTACTTAGAAAAGAGAGGGAAAGTGGTTTATTTTTTCAAGTTCTCATTCAACTAGTTAGAATGACTAAACAATCTCTGCAGAAATTGCATTGCACTGAAACTAGATGGGCATCACTGGCTTAGAGGGCCTGAGCTTAGCATACAGGGAACCATTGCTCAGCTTCTGGCTCTACTGTTCATTATTTTTTGTAAAGATATAGTCTCCCACCCCTCCGACCACAGCCATTGAACAGAAAAGGTGTTTCTCCATGTTCAGCTACTGTCCATCCAGGGAGAGCATTAGCTTTTTACAGTAGGACTTTCTACTACAGTGAATGAATCCTTGATCTTGATCAGCCTGGTGCCTCTTTGGTGACATAAACTACAGATTTTAATGGCACTTTCTCCCCAGGATGTACTGGCCTTGAGCAGGTATCAACTGACCGTTCTGTCCATTTTGTTTTGTGGGATTTCCCCATAGTAGTATCATAGAATAATGAGGTTGGAAGAGACCCACTGGATCATAGAGTCCAACTGTATCACCACAACAGAGAACAGTTTCCCTGCTTGTAGGGGCTTATATTATACTCCTTTTCTATCTTTTAAACACTGGCAGTATCACCTACATTTCTGTAGGAGAAAAAAAAATTCACAAAACCTACCTATCCTTTTCCTTAGAGAGTTTGTTGTGGTGCTGTGTTCCCCGATCATTCCCTGTGAGTGCCTGTCACTTTCTCTTATTACTTACATAGGAAAATAATTTGTCCTGTCAAAAGTTCTGTTGCTCTTTAATCAGAGAATAATTAAGGATGGAAATAAAACAATCTATTTTCCTCTAGACACACAGACTGATTGGCTTAGACTTTAGCTGTACTAGACTGTTGCCAGCACGTGTGGAAAGGAGCAGGAGTGTGTGCAAAAGAAAGGAGGACGTTACTGAGGGAAACACAGCTTAAAGAAGTCAGTTTTACATCTAGGTTGATCCCTCTCCTGAGGCCAGGTTAACATAACTTCAGCGAGACCAAGGTTGCTAGAAGTGAGGTTGAGCACACAATGCAAAAGAATGCCAAAGGCTTCACTTTTCACAACCACTGCTAAAAACAAGCTATGAAAAAATAAAACATTTTTGGCATTTCAAGTCAGATCTGCCTAAAACATTCTGTTTGAAAGTCATCACTTAAACTTCTCGCTACCACAGCTTATGAGATGTGTGAAGAACTGCATCACAAACACTAAAACATGGATCAAACACAAAGCCTTTCCTGGAAAAGAGAGAACCAGTCATGTGGATCAGGCACGTATGGATGGTCTTAGGGTTTCACTTTTCTGAAATTATATCAGTTCTGATATGTCATGGAGAAATTCAAGAATTAAACCTTCCTAATTAAGATGAATAGGACACTTTATGAGATGACATTATGCTAATGAATTATTACTGATACATCACAAAAGAAATTCCAACACCACTCCCATTTCTGAAGTATATTCTAACTTACACTCCCTAGAAAGTTTTAGAAAGCTTCTCTTTGTATGAAACCAGAAGGAAAGGATGCACTGAATTAAAACATTCCCTAAAAAATAAATTCACAAGGTCAATTCATTGCTACTTCCTGTATAGTGGTAATTCAATAACAGCCACAATCCAGTCTTGTCTGGTGTAATATGTCAAATAAAATGCTCTGGCTTTTAACAACCATTGTCTTCAAGCTATATTTCCCCTCAGAGCTTATTAAACCTTCAGGCGCTACTAAGTCTCTTACAATGACCCTTTTGCTGTCAGTTGATGGGTCACCCCATACAGAACTGTAATACTGAGGATGAGTAGTCATATTCTTCTACTACAGGTCAAGAATATTCAAGAGATTTTGTAATTTAAGCTGCTGAAGAAAAGAATAATTAACTAGCCTGAGGATTCTTGTGCTGCTGCTGAAAAAAAAAGGCCTTTTCTTGTTGGATTTCTTGGTTTTCATCACCACTTGCTGCAGGGATTAGGGTAAGCTCTTTTCATTTACAAGCAGCGTTGCTCAGGAAAAGAGGAGCTTTCTTTCCTTTTCTTAGATAAAAGTCCAAGCATTGTGTGCTTTAAATAGAATTCTAAAGAAAACACTATTCCTAACACCTCCCAGATTTCTCCACACAAGAAGTAGTCAGTACACCTTTGGCTCTTCTCTCTAAGCTGTATTTCAACCATTCCCTACTGTTTCACAAAAAGTGAACGTTGTAAGCACACTATAAAGTACAAATAAATAGATACATAGATACATATGTAAATAAGCAATAAATAGCAATAAATACATCTTATAATCGTCCATGGGAACATCAGCAGACTCCTGGAGAAGAGCTTGTTGTGGTGGCCAGCTGGGATATCAACAAGACCAAGAGGCCCAGGAGGGAAGTCCAGGAGGCAAAGTTAAACCTACAGGTAGACAGGATGCTAGATGCCCCAGAAAAGCTGCTTGTTCTATACAAGAGATCACAGACAGCAAGCAGCCAACATCTAGTTAAGGAAATACTTAAAATGAAAGTATTTAAAGGATTCTTATGAACTGAAATGACAAACATGCATAGGAGGCACAGCAGCAATGTTCTTGGCTATGTAACTGAGGCAGTGATGTGATAAGGAAGATTAGATCTACAGTAATGTTGAATTCTAACAGAAAAACTATCTAAAAATTATCTCTACTAGGAAACTAAGAAATTGCAGATAGAAGGGCAAAACACATCTGAGTGGCATGGGGACTATTTAGAAAACCACAGGAGATGTTCAGGAGAAATATATGTCACTTATGCTTTCAAAAGGATCAAATAAAGGTCGATGTGGTCAGACAGGGGGAAGGGCTAATAAAAGGCCCTTCTTTAAAAGTAGGAATTAGGGCAAAACAGGTCAAGCAGAAGAGCTGAAACTCAGACACATTAAATGGGAAGTTTAAGAAAGTAGGCCAAATAAAGAAGATTTGGAACAATCAACACGTCAAAGACACAAAAAGTAAACAGGAAAAACTTTTTCAATCCACAGCTCAAAAAGGAATCCTACCAAAGAGTCTGCAGGGCTGATAAGAAATTGAGCTATTAAAGACAGACCGAAGGAAGCTAAAACCATTGCAAAAATACAAAAAGAAAGGCAAAAAATTCAGCCCTACCTGCATTCTGTACATCAGCTTTCTTGATCGAAGACATTAAGGCTGTTCAGATATCAGAGAAGGTTTTTGTGGGTTTTTTTTCCCTTTTCTTCACAGGAAATCTGTCTGAGGAATAGTGTCAAACTGAAATGTCAGTAGGAGAAGTTTCAGAATAAATGAATAAAATTCCTAGTAACAAGTTGCCAGCACCAAGACACTATTGGATATGAAATTGCCCAAGTGCTTACTGTGGCATGCACCTTATCGCTTATGTTCAGCTCAGTATTAAAAACAGTAAGAAATGAAAAAAAGACAGGAATTTTTAAAAGGCTTTCCAGAAGATGGGAAGAACTAGGCCCAGTAAATCTGACTGGTTGGCTGAAAGAACAGTATAGAAAAGAATTAGAAGACACTTAAATAAATATGATACTGTTTTGATAAATATTTGAAATATGATACTAATTCTTCACTATGAGAGTGGTGAGGCACTGGCTCAGGTTGCCCAGGAAAGTTGTGGCTGCCCCAACCCTGGAGGTATTCAAGGCCAGGTTGGATGGGACCTTGGGCAGCCTGGTCTAGTAGGCAGTGTACCTGCCCACCACAGCGGGGTTGGAGCTGGATGATCTTTAAGGTCCCTTCCAACCCAAACTATTCCGTGATTCTATGAGAAAACACCAACGTGGCTATTGTTAAAAGAAATCTTGCCTTACGAATATACTGGAGGAATGACCTAGGTGAAATACCATACTTCCACTTCAGAAAAGCTTTGGGTCATCTGCCTTGAGAAAAGCTCTAAAAGAGCTTCAGGTGTCACCAGATAAGACAAGATGGTATCTCTGAGTCCACTGACAGTGTCAGACCCTTCCTTTTTAAAGCCTGAGATGCTACTTTTCAAAGACTTTTGCTAGTTCTTTGCCCTGGGTACAGTCCCTGAATTCCTCCCCCCAGTAAATCCATGACTGCCTCAATTCCACTGCTCTCAAGCTCTCTCATTATCAGGCATGAACCACAGTAGTTAGCAAAAAGTAAAATCTGCTTCTAAATAGCAGCTAACCTGTTTGTTTCCTTCCTTCCTAGGACTGCCATGTGCACCTCTTGATCCCAGTCCTGACTTTCAATTTATGCTCTTTGTGTGTGGAAGTGATCAATGAAAAATATGTTAGGGAGATGGAAAGCACTTGTCAAACTCAAATATTTCTTGGGAGAAATTTCTGCAAAATTCATTTTGGATTGATTCAGAAAATTTCATTTGATCCAAAAGAAAATAATCTTGGCTTCACTATATGGACTATTTACCTTTTTTTTTTCATTTTTTAAATGAATTTTTTGTTTAACCTTCAAATTTCAGCCACGCTTTTCCATGAAAAAAAAGGTTGGGTTAAAACAAAGGGTTGGGAAGTTTTCCGTTATGCTGTGTGACTGTGTAACACTGGAGAAACCCCAAACTGAAGTTTTCCCTTTGCATAATGTAGGGAAGAAAAGCGCATGGGGATGTTGCATGGCATCCCAGGGCTGAGCCTCCATCATGAGCTTGGCAGTGCCTGCAGGGAGAAGAAGGGCTGCAGCCACCATGAAAGGGGTTTCAACACATTCTAAACTTCCATCCTTGCTCCATAGTGAACCATTGCTAGAAATCAATCTAAATTGGTAAGTGGTATGCAGCCTGCTGCCAAAAATCCCTTTTTTTAACATACTTGCTCTTCACTGAAATACCACCTGGTTTCTTCCAAACCTTCTAGCCACATGAACAAGAGTGACAGTGGCCCAGCTAAAACAAATCTCAAACGCTGTAGTGTTGCATCCCAGTGAACCATCCCAAACCACTCTGGTCCTGGGACACTTCCCTGCTAATTTCATCTCCATCTCCCCTCTTTCAGCTTGAAACCATTCCCCCTCGTCCTATCCCTGCACCCTCTGATCCAGAGCCTCTCCCCAGCTTTCTGGAGTCCCTTTCAGCACTGGAAGCTGCTCTAAGATCTCCTTGGAGCCTTCTCTTCTCCAGACTGAACCACCCCAATTCTCTCAGCCTGTCAAGTACTTCATACACACTGTTGCAGAATTTGATATCCTTCATTGTGCATCCAGTCACACCACCACAACTGCAAATCCCAGGAGACAGCAGCGGTTCTCAGTCAAACATCAAATAGCAGCCAGTTTATGGAGCACATTAGTAAAATTTTAAAAATTACATCCTGTGGGACAAACCATCTCTTTCTCCAGCCAAAACACTCTGTCCTAATTCTTCCACTTAAAAGCCACATTCTGTGCAATGATTTAAGTTGAAATGTCTCTGTTTCCACTCATTTATACCCAGGTGGCTGTAAACCAAGGATGCAGAGCCCACTTATTCCCCCATGGCTCCAAGTATCTTTATTAAGTAGCTCTGGCCAAAAGTATCTGGGTTTGCATGTTTAATATTTTTGCTATTCTCAACTCTGCCCCCTCTTTTCAATGTGATTTACAAGTGACAGCCCTGCAGAAAGTGCTTTTAACACAATGTACTTATAAATTATGGAGAAACAGATTTATAATCTAATCTCTTCATGTGCAATGATGTGTATTAAATAAATTCTTTTAGCATCAGAAAGCACTGTAAATTTGGTGCATGTCTAAGAAAATACAGTCCATATTATCATCAACAAAAAACGTGTGTTTTTTCCCTCAGTCCTGCTACTTAGATGAGCTAGGGATAGCCCTACTGAAAGAAAGTATAATTTTCCTAGCATGCTCTTCATTAGTTTGAAGCAGCAACAGTCCCCTAAAAAACCAAATGAGTTAATAGTTAGTATTGTCTACTCTTTAGTCATTAGCCAGCAAAATGTTTACTCCTATAAAAATATCTGTTTCCCAGGGACTATTAATCATAGTTTATTGAGAAGCATTAGTTATAGAGTTGAGTTTCCCACCCCTTCAGAAAATTTAAATGCTGAGATATTCATTTTTGCAATGAATATCTATGCTGTAATTACCATATTTACTTTTCATTTATGAGTGAATAATCTGTTTTAATTAAGCCTCACTGAAGAACTTTTATCAGATGTAATTATCCCTTTCGATAAATATGTCTCCACTAATTACATTTAACCATGGGATTTATAGCTCTTAAGTCATTTGGTGGGAAACATAATAAATCTTTAGTAATACATGCTAAATTACTATAAATTAATTCAGATCATTAACATAATAAACAAATTAGGATAATTTCACTTAATTACTTTGGGTGGTTAACAAAATCCCTTGTAAAGCTTTATGGTAATCAAAATTTTACCCGTATTTTGAGATAATTTTTGTAACAAACCTGTTTGAATGTTTACACAGACAATTAGACTACTGCTAGAACAGAGTAAACACCTATTCCTCTAAGATAAGGGAGCCTTTTAGGAACTGGTTCTGGGTACCTTTTGATATACAAGTCA